>CM050174.1:259058-780954 GCA_027410445.1 Discoglossus pictus
GGGGGGGGGCGAGTGCCCTTGGCTGACAGAGAGGGGGGACGAGTGAGCCCCCTGGCTGACGGAGGAGGGGGGGGGGGAGTGAGAGTGCCCCCTGGCTGACGGAGGAGGGGGGGGGGGGGAGTGATGGAGGAGCCCCTGGCTTGACGGAGGAGGGGGGGTGGGGAGTGAGAGTGCCCCCTGGCTGACGGAGGAGGGGGGGGGAGTGAGAGTGCCCATGGCTACGGAGGAAGGGGGGGGAGTGAGATGCCCGCACCTGACTGACAGGAGGAGGGGGGGGGGGAGTGAGAGTTGCCCCCTGGCTGATCGGGAGGAGCGGGGGGGGAGTGGAGTGGCGCCCCTGGATGACGGAGGAGGGGGGGGGGGAGTGGAGACAGTGCCCCCCGGCTGACGGAGGAGGGGGGGGGGGAGTGAGAGTTGCGCCCCTGGCTGACGGAGGAGGGGGGGGGGGAGTGAGAGTGCCCCCTTGGCCTGACGGATGAGGGGGGGGGGAGTGAGAGTGCCCCCTGGCTGACGGAGGAGGGGGGGGGGAGTGAGAGTGCCCCCTGGCTGACGGAGGAGGGGGGGGGGGAGTGAGAGCGCCCCCTGGCTGACGGAGGAGGGGGGGGGGGGAGTGAGAGCCCCCCCTGGCTGACGAGGGGGGGGGGGGGGGAGTGAGTGCGCCCCCTGGGCTACGAGGAGGGGGGGGGGAGTGAGTGCGCACCCTGGCTGACAAAGGGGGAGTGAGTGCGCACCCTGGCTGACAAAGGGGGGAGTGAGTGCGCCCCCTGGCTAACGTAGGGGGGCCGAGTGAGTGCACCCCTGGCTAACGTAGGGGGGCCGAGTGAGTGCACCCCCTGGCTCGCGTGGGGGGGGGTGAGTACACCCCCTGGGCTTACAGAGGGGGGGGGTGGGGGGGGGGGTGAGAGGTGTGTGCAATCATTACTTGTATCATATAATAAATGTGCCGTATGCACTATATGAATGCTGGAGGGGTGCGCAAGGTTTAAGTCTGTGGGTGAGTTCTGGTCGTGACTGCTGATGGTGTGTAAGTGTGAGTGCGCTCTCTCAGCTTTTGCTTCCTCTCCTGTTTAGAAATCATATATACCCCTGTGTGATCTGCCTCCCTATTTGTGTGCACATTCAATTACCCCTCTCTATACCCCTCTCTGCCTCATGTGTGCTCTCTAATCCTATATGTTTATAATATACACCGCCTCACTGTACCCTGCTTGTTTTTTTATACTTTTTATTCTCCTTTAACATAATCCGTATCGATACTTGCTCCTGCCTTGCATTGTGTGTGTAATGTGGGGGTATAAATGATATATAATATAATATAAAATATATATATATATATATATATATATATCCCCTCTCTCCCTGTTCTCTCTCTTGCAGTTACAAGAAAACCCAGGAGACCCTGTCTGTGGCCGGCCAGAAGACCACAGCCGCTCTGTCCAACGTGGGCACTGCCATCTCTCGGAGACTGGGGGACATGAGGTATGGTGATCTGTCACCTGGCTTAGTGTAACCCCTTCACTACCAGAAGTCTTCTTGACCTTTTATTTTATTGATTCAAAGAGGCTACAAATACATTAATATTGCTACATTGTTGCATTCACTTATTGGACACAATTAAACAAACTTGCAAAAATAAATATGTATTTGGCGAGCCAGGCAGGAGATATTAGAGCTTTAGATCTTGCCTCCGCACATCATCGCACTTGCATCTCCTTTATTTAAAGGACTGTTTTGAAGAACTAGCGGGCAAACTTATTTTAGAAAGTAGAAAAATAGGCACAGCATTAATTTATTTGCCGTCCCACACAGTTATTCGGTGGCGTCATGAGATTTCTTCCTACAGGTGGAAGGAGTTATTGAATACAGAGAAGTTTGCACCTGCTACATTGGAGCTGTGGCAATCCTAATTGAGATCTCGTTCGGTTAGAAAGCCAGTGAGAGAGAGACAGAAAACAAATTGTTAAAAAAAAAAAAAGAGACCGCTCAAAGAAATGCAAACAAAAAATATTAAAAATAAATAAAATATTTTATTTTTATCTTTCCAAAAAATTGTGTAGATCTTTAAACCAGCTTGTTATATATTAATTTAAGTTCGTATTGAATATTGCTTTTTTAATTAATTGAAATGTATTTTATTTATGACCATCTAGTTCCTATTTTAGGGCATTATGATTCAGACTAGCTCTCCTGTGCTTATACTCCGTGTATTTGTAGTAATGGACAGGTTAATACTAATACCTGTATGTAACTAACCAATGTTTTGCTGGCCGCACACTCCAGCCCTCTCTTGTCCAGAGCCCTGATGGGTGGGAGGGCCTTTCTGCCTCTGGAGGGTCTTGGGGGGTAAGCATTCAGGAGGAGGATAGCATTGCTGATCATGGAGGGGCAACGTTGACTTCCAAGGCTGTATAATATGGCACCTAACAAGATCATAATATTTAGTGTTTTCCGGGAAAGTCTTCATATCCCGGTATCTTAATGAATCACGTTTGCATAATTAGAGTAGTAAAACATGTAATTATTTTAAGTTGATGCAGGCCCATTTCATTAAAACTGCCTTTGTGTGGTCAGCAATGATACCTCACGTGGATTGTAGTGGGGCAGTTGGAGTGGGGTGCTGACCTGTCTTCTGATTCGAATTTCTGGGGCAGTTGGAGTGGGGTGCTGACCTGTCTTCTGATTCCAATTTCCTCCCTCCTTTCCACTCCATCGCAGGGCTCTCCCTTTCTCTCAGTCTCTTAGGTAAGACTTCTCTCTCTCTCTCTCTCTATCTGTAATGTGGTCACACCTAGATGGACATACATCAGACCGTAATATGAACACATTAGCACATATATACCTCCAGCTGGACATCCTATGCACATCCTATAAACTGATACCCTGTGCAGCCTGAGGGCCACCATAGATAGTTAGATACTCTGTGTGCCACCACCCATATAACCATGTGCCACCATAGACACAGCCATTCAGATGGATATAGGGACATTAACATACAAAAAATGACTTGAGGACCACAGCACAATGAGAAATAGTCTGAAAACTTTGAGTCTCCCTAAGAGCTAGTTCCGCAGAAAAAAAGTCATACAGCTAGTTTTTTATTAGAAAAAAATAATAAATGTTGATGCATCTGCTGGTCCCTGGTGGAATCCATAGGTGGAAGTCGTGCATGTGCGGGGTGGGGCGTTTACTTTTCTGGACAGATATAGTTGCATTTCCGGAAGCAAGGAGTCTTCTTCTGGAGGGTGTCATTTTTAATCTTATTCAATTATCTTAACAAAGGTTCTCTTCCCTCGTGCCCCATTGATAGCCAAAACGCACACCATCATGATTCAGCTCTGAGGAAGATTCCCCACAAAAATGTTTTTACCCATGGCTTAAAGCGCTGCTAATGTTGTTAGTTTGGTAGATGCCTGACCTGCAGAGGTCCTCTAGGAAAAGCTTTGGAAGGAGCTGGAGGTCTTGATTCAGAGCAGGTCTGCCATACATACTTAGTAGCCCACCTGCTTACAGTTGGAGTATCTTCCTATTTACCCGTAGCCACTCTATATACAGCTCGCGTGCTCTTGGCACCTCCCTTACACATGAGCCTCCCCAGGATGCATTTCCTTGATGCTGATTACTGCTCGGCTCCTCTGTACTACTATAACCCACCCAGTGTGTATACAATCCCTTCAGTTATCCTGTGCACAGGCCCATAGAGTACACCTTGGACAGTGCTCATGGTACCCCCCATTAATGCACCTAATGCAGTGCAGTCTGGTGTCTGTCTCTCTGTATGTGATGCTGTGTTTGTGAGGTGTCTGTCTCTCTGTATGTGATGCTGTGTTTGTGGGGTGTCTGTCTCTCTGTATGTGATGCTGTGTTTGTGGGGTGTCTCTGTATGTGATGCTGTGTTTGTGGGGTGTCTGTGTCTCTCTCTGTATGTGATGCTGTGTTTGTGGGGTGTTTGTGGGGTCTCTGTATGTGATGCTGTGTTTGTGGGGTGTCTGTGTCTCTCTGTATGTGATGCTGTGTTTGTGGGGTGTCTCTGTATGTGATGCTGTGTTTGTGGGGTGTCTCTGTGATGCTGTGTTTGTGGGGTGTCTGTGTCTCTCTGTATGTGATGCTGTGTTTGTGGGGTGTCTGTCTCTCTGTATGTGATGCTGTGTTTGTGGGGTGTCTGTCTCTGTATGTGATGCTGTGTTTGTGGGGTGTCTCTGTATGTGATGCTGTGTTTGTGGGGTGTCTGTGTCTCTGTATGTGATGCTGTGTTTGTGGGGTGTCTCTGTATGTGATGCTGTGTTTGTGGGGTGTCTGTGTCTCTCTGTATGTGATGCTGTGTTTGTGGGGTGTCTGTGTATGTGATGCTGTGTTTGTGGGGTGTCTGTGTCTCTCTGTATGTGATGCTGTGTTTGTGGGGTGTCTGTGTATGTGATGCTGTGTTTGTGGGGTGTCTGTGTCTCTCTGTATGTGATGCTGTGTTTGTGGGGTGTCTGTGTATGTGATGCTGTGTTTGTGGGGTGTCTGTGTCTCTCTGTATGTGATGCTGTGTTTGTGGGGTGTCTCTGTATGTGATGCCGTGTTTGTGGGGTGTCTGTGTCTCTGTATGTGATGCTGTGTTTGTGGGGTGTCTGTGTCTCTCTCTGTATGTGATGCTGTGTTTGTGGGGTGTCTGTGTCTCTCTGTATGTGATGCTGTGTTTGTGGGGTGTCTCTGTATGTGATGCCGTGTTTGTGGGGTGTCTGTGTCTCTGTATGTGATGCTGTGTTTGTGGGGTGTCTGTGTCTCTGTATGTGATGCTGTGTTTGTGGGGTGTCTCTGTATGTGATGCTGTGTTTGTGGGGTGTCTGTGTCTCTCTGTATGTGATGCTGTGTTTGTGGGGTGTCTGTGTATGTGATGCTGTGTTTGTGGGGTGTCTGTGTCTCTCTGTATGTGATGCTGTGTTTGTGGGGTGTCTCTGTATGTGATGCTGTGTTTGTGGGGTGTCTCTGTATGTGATGCTGTGTTTGTGGGGTGTCTGTGTCTCTCTCTGTATGTGATGCTGTGTTTGTGGGGTGTGTTTGTGGGGTGTCTCTGTATGTGATGCTGTGTTTGTGGGGTGTCTGTGTCTCTCTGTATGTGATGCTGTGTTTGTGGGGTGTCTCTGTATGTGATGCTGTGTTTGTGGGGTGTCTCTGTGATGCTGTGTTTGTGGGGTGTCTGTGTCTCTCTGTATGTGATGCTGTGTTTGTGGGGTGTCTGTCTCTCTGTATGTGATGCTGTGTTTGTGGGGTGTCTGTCTCTGTATGTGATGCTGTGTTTGTGGGGTGTCTCTGTATGTGATGCTGTGTTTGTGGGGTGTCTGTGTCTCTCTGTATGTGATGCTGTGTTTGTGGGGTGTCTCTGTATGTGATGCTGTGTTTGTGGGTGTGTCTGTGTCTCTCTGTATGTGATGCTGTGTTTGTGGGGTGTCTGTGTATGTGATGCTGTGTTTGTGGGGTGTCTGTGTCTCTGTGTATGTGATGCTGTGTTTGTGGGGTGTCTGTGTCTCTCTGTATGTGATGCTGTGTTT
The DNA here is from genome assembly GCA_027410445.1 of Discoglossus pictus. Classification (NCBI taxonomy): domain Eukaryota; kingdom Metazoa; phylum Chordata; class Amphibia; order Anura; family Alytidae; genus Discoglossus; species Discoglossus pictus. Next base: position 264,590 of record CM050174.1, read on the forward strand.
GTGGGGTGTCTGTGTATGTGATGCTGTGTTTGTGGGGTGTCTGTGTCTCTCTGTATGTGATGCTGTGTTTGTGGGGTGTCTCTGTATGTGATGCTGTGTTTGTGGGGTGTCTGTGTCTCTGTATGTGATGCTGTGTTTGTGGGGTGTCTGTGTCTCTCTCTGTATGTGATGCTGTGTTTGTGGGGTGTCTGTGTCTCTCTGTATGTGATGCTGTGTTTGTGGGGTGTCTCTGTATGTGATGCCGTGTTTGTGGGGTGTCTGTGTCTCTGTATGTGATGCTGTGTTTGTGGGGTGTCTGTGTCTCTGTATGTGATGCTGTGTTTGTGGGGTGTCTCTGTATGTGATGCTGTGTTTGTGGGGTGTCTGTGTCTCTCTGTATGTGATGCTGTGTTTGTGGGGTGTCTGTGTATGTGATGCTGTGTTTGTGGGGTGTCTGTGTCTCTCTGTATGTGATGCTGTGTTTGTGGGGTGTCTGTGTATGTGATGCTGTGTTTGTGGGGTGTCTGTGTCTCTCTGTATGTGATGCTGTGTTTGTGGGGTGTCTCTGTATGTGATGCTGTGTTTGTGGGGTGTGTGTGTCTCTGTATGTGATGCTGTGTTTGTGGGGTGTCTCTGTATGTGATGCTGTGTTTGTGGGGTGTCTCTGTATGTGATGCTGTGTTTGTGGGGTGTCTGTCTCTCTGTATGTGATGCTGTGTTTGTGGGGTGTCTCTGTATGTGATGCTGTGTTTGTGGGGTGTCTCTGTATGTGATGCCGTGTTTGTGGGGTGTCTGTGTCTCTGTATGTGATGCTGTGTTTGTGGGGTGTCTGTGTCTCTCTCTGTATGTGATGCTGTGTTTGTGGGGTGTCTGTGTCTCTCTGTATGTGATGCTGTGTTTGTGGGGTGTCTCTGTATGTGATGCTGTGTTTGTGGGGTGTCTCTGTGATGCTGTGTTTGTGGGGTGTCTGTGTCTCTGTATGTGATGCTGTGTTTGTGGGGTGTCTGTGTCTCTCTCTGTATGTGATGCTGTGTTTGTGGGGTGTCTGTGTCTCTCTCTGTATGTGATGCTGTGTTTGTGGGGTGTCTGTGTCTCTCTCTGTATGTGATGCTGTGTTTGTGGGGTGTCTCTGTATGTGATGCTGTGTTTGTGGGGTGTCTCTGTATGTGATGCTGTGTTTGTGGGGTGTCTGTGTCTCTGTATGTGATGCTGTGTTTGTGGGGTGTCTGTGTCTCTGTATGTGATGCTGTGTTTGTGGGGTGTCTGTGTATCTCTCTGTATGTGATGCTGTGTTTGTGGGGTGTCTCTGTATCTCTCTGTATGTGATGCTGTGTTTGTGGGGTGTCTGTGTCTCTCTCTGTATGTGATGCTGTGTTTGTGGGGTGTCTCTGTATGTGATGCTGTGTTTGTGGGGTGTCTGTGTCTCTCTCTGTATGTGATGCTGTGTTTGTGGGGTGTGTGTGTGTCTCTCTGTATGTGATGCTGTGTTTGTGGGGTGTCTCTGTATGTGATGCCGTGTTTGTGGGGTGTCTGTCTCTCTGTATGTGATGCTGTGTTTGTGGGGTGTCTGTCTCTCTGTATGTGATGCTGTGTTTGTGGGGTGTCTGTGTCTCTCTCTGTATGTGATGCTGTGTTTGTGGGGTGTCTGTGTCTCTCTGTATGTGATGCTGTGTTTGTGGGGTGTCTCTGTATGTGATGCTGTGTTTGTGGGGTGTCTCTGTATGTGATGCTGTGTTTGTGGGGTGTCTCTGTATGTGATGCTGTGTTTGTGGGGTGTCTCTGTATGTGATGCTGTGTTTGTGGGGTGTCTGTGTCTCTCTCTGTATGTGATGCTGTGTTTGTGGGGTGTCTGTGTCTCTCTCTGTATGTGATGCCGTGTTTGTGGGGTGTCTCTGTATGTGATGCTGTGTTTGTGGGGTGTCTGTCTCTCTGTATGTGATGCTGTGTTTGTGGGGTGTCTGTGTCTCTCTCTGTATGTGATGCTGTGTTTGTGGGGTGTCTGTGTCTCTCTGTATGTGATGCTGTGTTTGTGGGGTGTCTGTCTCTCTGTATGTGATGCTGTGTTTGTGGGGTGTCTGTCTCTCTGTATGTGATGCTGTGTTTGTGGGGTGTCTGTGTCTCTCTCTGTATGTGATGCTGTGTGTGAGGTGTCTGTGATGCTGTGTTTGTGGGGTGTCTGTGTGTGTGATGCTGTGTTTGTGGGGTGTCTGTGTGTGTGTGATGCTGTGTTTGTGGGGTGTCTGTGATGCTGTGTTTGTGGGGTGTCTTTGGGGTGTGCAGAGTTGGTGACCTGCTGCTGCCTCTCGCCCCGGGGCGTCTCTCTCGGTGCATGTTCCATGTTGTGATTGGCTCTCTGCTCTGCCATACTCAGTGTTTTGCTCTCTCGCTATAATCACTTGTGCTTTGATGCTAACTCGTGTTTTCTGCTCCGCACGCTTCCTATACAGCGGGTACTCCATCCGCCACTCCATAAGCATGCCGGCCATGAGGTAAGTCCGGCTTACTTGCTGTGTCCAGTCTGTCCGGGGTTGGGTGGTGGGATCATTATATTATATACATTGTGACAAGAAGCCCTTCAGGACTTGCGTTACAGCTGCTCTTCTTTCTGTAGGAACTCGCCTACTTTCAAATCATTTGAGGAACGCGTGGGAGGATATAAGGTAAGTGCCCCCGTAATCTGAAGGGCAGGGTACACAGGCACACCTACATACATGTATTATACTGCCTCCTGTCCAGTCTTACATATACTGTAGTGACCTCCCTCTCACCCCTGACCCTCCTGTCCAGTCTTACATACACATATACTGTAGTGACCTCCCTCTCACCTCTGACCCTCCTGTCCAGTCTTGCATACACATATACTGTAGTGACCTCCCTCTCACCTCTGACCCTCCTGTCCAGTCTTACATACACAGATACTGTAGTGACCTCCCTCTCACCTCTGACCCTCCTGTCCAGTCTTACATACACAGATACTGTAGTGACCTCCCTCTCACCCCTGACCCTCCTGTCCAGTCTTACATACACATATACTGTAGTGACCTCCCTCTCACCCCTGACCCTCCTGTCAGTCTCTTACATACACATATACTGTAGTGACCTCCCTCTCACCTCTGACCCTCCTGTCCAGTCTCTTACATACACATATACTGTAGTGATCTCCCTCTCACCCCTGACCCTCCTGTCCAGTCTCTTACATACACATATACTGTAGTGACCTCCCTCTCACCTCTGACCCTCCTGTCCAGTCTTACATACACATATACTGTAGTAAACTCCCTCTCACCTCTGACCCTCCTGTCCAGTCTCTTACATAACATATACTGTAGTGACCTCCCTCCACCCTGACTGACTTCCTGTCCAGTCTTACATACACATATACTGTAGTGACCTCCCTCTCACCTCTGACCCTCTGTCAAGTCTTACATACACATATACTGTAGTGACCTCCCTCTCACCTCTGACCCTCCTGTCCAGTCTTACATACACTATATACTGTAGTGACCTCCCTCTCACCCCTGACCCTCCTGTCCAGTCTCTTACATACACATATACTGTAGTGACCTCCCTCTCACCTCTGACCCTCCTGTCAAGTCTTACATACACATATACTGTAGTGATCGCCCTCTCACCTCTGACCCTCCTGTCCAGTCTTACATACACATATACTGTAGTGACCTCCCTCTCACCTCTGACCCTCCTGTCCAGTCTCTTACATACACATATACTGTAGTGACCTCCCTCTCACCTCTGACCCTCCTGTCCCAGTCTTACATACACATATACTGTAGTGACCTCCCTCTCACCTCTGACCCTCCTGTCCAGTCTTACATACACATATACTGTAGTGACCTCCCTCTCACCTCTGACCCTCCTGTCCAGTCTTACATACACATATACTGTAGTGATCTCCCTCTCACCTCTGACCCTCCTGTCCAGTCTCTTACATACACATATACTGTAGTGACCTCCCTCTCACCTCTGACCCTCCTGTCCAGTCTCTTACATACACATATACTGTAGTGATCTCCCTCTCACCTCTGACCCTCCTGTCCAGTCTCTTACATACACATATACTGTAGTGATCTCCCCTCACCCCTGACCCTCCTGTCCAGTCTCTTACATACACATATACTGTAGTGACCTCCCTCTCACCTCTGACCCTCCTGTCCAGTCTTACATATACTGTAGTGACCTCCCTCTCACCTCTGACCCTCCTGTCCAGTCTCTTACATACACATATACTGTAGTGACCTCCCTCTCACCCCTGACCCTCCTGTCCAGTCTTACATACACATATACTGTAGTGACCTCCTTCTCACCTCTGACCCTCCTGTCCAGTCTTACATACACATATACTGTAGTGACCTCCCTCTCACCTCTGACCCTCCTGTCCAGTCTTACATACACATATACTGTAGTGACCTCCCTCTCACCTCTGACCCTCCTGTCCAGTCTTACATACACATATACTGTAGTGACCTCCCTTTCACCTCTGACCCTCCTGTCCAGTCTTACATACACATATACTGTAGTGACCTCCCTCTCACCTCTGACCCTCCTGTCAGTCTTACATACACATATTCTGTAGTGACCCTCCTCTCACCTCTGACCTCCTGTCTGTCCTACAGTCTCATTTTTTTTGACCTCCCTCTCACCTCGACCCTCCTGTCCAGTCTTACATATACTGTAGTGACCTCCCTCTCACCTCTGACCCTCCTGTCCAGTCTTACATATACTGTAGTTGACCTCCCTCTCACCTCTGACCCTCCTGTCCAGTCTTACATACACATATTACTGTAGTGACCTCCCTCTCACCTCTGACCCTCCTGTCTGATCTTACATACACATATACTGGTAGTGACCCTCCCTCTCACCTCTGACCCTCCTGTCCAGTCTTACATACACATATACTTGTAGTGACCTCCTCTCACCTCTGACCCTCCTGTCCAGTCTTACATACACATATACTGTAGTGACCTCCCTCTCACCTCTGGACCCTCCTGTCCATCTCTTACATACACATATACTGTAGTGACTCCTCTCACCTCTGACCCTCCTGTCCAGTCTTACATACACATATACTGTAGTGACCTCCTCTCTCACCTCTGACCCTCCTGTCCAGTCATACATACACATATACTGTAGTGACCTCCCCCTCTCACCTCTGACCCTCCTGTCCAGTCTTACATACACATATACTGTAGTGACCTCCCTCTCACCCCTGACCCTCCTGTCCAGTCTTACATACACATATACTGTAGTGATCTCCCTCTCACCTCTGACCCTCCTGTCCAGTCTCTTACATACACATGTATGGTAGTGACCTCCGTCTCACCTCTGACCCTCCTGTCCAGTCTCTTACATACACATATACTGTAGTGACCTCCCTCTCACCTCTGACCCTCCTGTCTAGTCTTACATACACATATACTGTAGTGACCTCCCTCTCACCTCTGACCCTCCTGTCCAGTCTTACATACACATATACTGTAGTGATCTCCTCTCACCTCTGACCCTCCTGTCCATCTTACATACACATATACTGTAGTGACCTCCCTCTCACCTCTGACCCTCCTGTCCAGTCTCTTACATACACATATACTGTAGTGACCTCCCTCTCACCTCTGACCCTCACTGTCCAGTCTCTTACATACACATATACTGTAGTGACCTCCCTCTCACCTCTGACCCTCCTGTCCAGTACATTACATACAAATATACTGTAGTGACCCTCCCTCTCACCTCCTGACCCTCCTGTCCAGTCTCTACATACACATATACTGTAGTGACCTCCTCTCACCTCTGACCCTCCTGTCAAGTCTTACATACACATATACTGTAGTGATCCGCCCTCTCAACCTCTGACCCTCCTGTCCAGTCTTACATACACATATACTGTAGTGACCACTCCCTCTCACCTCTGACCCTCCTGTCTAGTCTTTACATACACATATACTGTAGTGACCTCCCTCTCACCTCTGACCCTCCTGTCCAGTCTTACATACACATATACTGTAGTGACCTCCCTCTCACCTCTGACCCTCCTGTTCAGTCTCTTACATACACATATACTGTAGTGACCTCCCTCTCACCCTCTGACCCTCCTGTCCCAGTCTTACATACACATATACTGTAGTGACCTCCCTCCTCACCTCTGACCCTCCTGTCCAGTCTCTTACATACACATATACTGTAGTGACCTCCCTCTCACCTCTGAACTCCTGTCCAGTCTTACATACACATATACTGTAGTGATCTCCCTCTCACCTCTGACCCTCCTTGTCTAGCTCTTAACATACACATATACTGTAGCGTACCTCCTCTCACCTCTGACCCCTCCTGTCCAGTCTTACATACACATATACTGTAGTGATCTCCCTCTCACCTCTGACCCCTCCTGTCCAGTCTCTTACATACACATATACTGTAGTGACCTCCCCTCACCTCTGACCCTCCTGTCCAGGTCTTTACATACACATATACTGTAGTGTCCTCCCTCTCACCTCTGACCCTCCTGTCCAGTCTCTTACATACACATATACTGTAGTGACCTCCCTCTCACCTCTGACCCTCCTGTCCAGTCTCTTACATACACATGTACTGTAGTGACCTCCCTCTCACCACTGACCCTCCTCTGACAGGAGGGTCAGAGGTGAGAGCCAGGTCACTACAGTACATGTGTATGTAAGACTGGACATATACTTTAGTGACCTCCCTCTCACCTCTGACCCTCCTGTCCAGTCTTACATACACATATACTGTAGTGACCTCCCTCTCACCTCTGACCCTCCTGTCCAGTCTTACATACACCTATACTGTAGTGAACCTCCCTCTCACCTCTGACCCTCCTGTCTGTCTTACATACACAAATACTGTAAGTGATCTCACTCTCACCTCTGACCCTCCTGTCCAGTCTTACATACACATATACTGTAGTGAACTCCCTCTCACCTCTGACCCTCCTGTCCAGTCTTACATACACATATACTGTAGTGGACCTCCCTCTACCTCTGACCCTCCTGTCCAAGTCTTACATACACATATTCCTGTAGTGACCTACCTCTCCACCTCTGAACCCTCCTGTCAGTCTTACATATACTGTAGTGACCTCCCTCTCACCCCTGACCCTCCTGTCCAGTCTTACATACACATATACTGTAGTGACCTCCCTCTCACCTCTGACCCTCCTGTCTAGTCTTACATACACATATTCTGTAGTGACCTCCCTCTCACCTCTGACCCTCCTGTCCAGTCTTACATATACTGTAGTGACCTCCCTCTCACCTCTGACCCTCCTGTCCAGTCTTACATATACTGTAGTGACCTCCCTCTCACCTCTGACCCTCCTGTCCAGTCTCTTACATACACATATACTGTAGTGACCTCACCTCTCACCTCTGACCCTCCTGTCCAGTCTACATACACATATACTGTAGTGACCTCCCTCTCACCTCTGACCCTCCTGTCCAGTCTCTTACATACACATATACTGTAGTGACCTCCCTCTCACCTCTGACCCTCCTGTCCAGTCTTACATATACTGTAGTGACCTCCCTCTCACCTCTGACCCTCCTGTCCAGTCTCTTACATACACATATACTGTAGTGACCTCCCTCTCACCTCTGACCCTCCTGTCCAGTCTCTTACATACACATATACTGTAGTGACCTCCCTCTCACCCCTGACCCTCCTGTCCAGTCTTACATACACATATACTGTAGTGACCTCCCTCTCACCTCTGACCCTCCTGTCCAGTCTTACATACACATATACTGTAGTGACCTCCCTCTCACCTCTGACCCTCCTGTCCAGTCTTACATACACATATACTGTAGTGATCTCCCTCTCACCTCTGACCCTCCTTTCCAGTCTTACATACACATATACTGTAGTGACCTCCCTCTCACCTCTGACCCTCCTGTCAAGTCTTACATACACATATACTGTAGTGGTCGCCCTCTCACCTCTGACCCTCCTGTCCAGTCTCTTACATACACATATACTGTAGTGACCTCCCTCTCACCTCTGACCCTCCTGTCCAGTCTCTTACATACACATATACTGTAGTGACCTCCCTCTCACCTCTGACCCTCCCTTTCCAGTCTTACATACACATATACTGTAGTGAATCCCTCTCACCTCTGACCCTCCTGTCCCAGTCTCTTACATACACATATACTGTAGTGACCTCCCTCTCACCTCTGACCCTCCTGTCCAGTCTTACATACACATATACTGTAGTGACCTCCCTCTCACCTCTGACCCTCCTGTCCAGTCTCTTACATACACATATACTGTAGTGACCTCCCTCTCACCTCTGACCCTCCTGTCCAGTCTTACATACACATATACTGTAGTGACCTCCCTCTCACCTCTGACCCTCCTTTCCAGTCTTACATACACATATACTGTAGTGACCTCCCTCTCACCTCTGACCCTCCTGTCCAGTCTCTTACATACACATATACTGTAGTGACCTCCCTCTCACCTCTGACCCTCCTGTCAAGTCTTACATACACATATACTGTAGTGATCGCCCTCTCACCTCTGACCCTCCTGTCCAGTCTTACAATTTACTGTAGTGACCTCCCTCTCACCTCTGACCCTCCTGTCAGTCTTACATACACATATACTGTAGTGACCTCCCTCTCACCTCTGACCCTCCTGTCCAGTCTTACATACACATATACTGTAGTGACCTCCCTCTCACCTCTGACCCTCCTGTCCAGTCTCTTACATACACATATACTGTAGTGACCTCCCTCTCACCTCTGACCCTCCTGTCCAGTCTTACATACACATATACTGTAGTGACCTCCCTCTCACCTCTGACCCTCCTGTCCAGTCTCTTACATACACATATACTGTAGTGACCTCCCTCTCACCTCTGACCCTCCTGTCCAGTCTTACATACACATATACTGTAGTGACCTCCCTCTCACCTCTGACCCTCCTGTCCAGTCTTACATACACATATACTGTAGTGACCTCCCTCTCACCTCTGACCCTCCTGTCCAGTCTTACATACACATATACTGTAGTGACCTCCCTCTCACCTCTGACCCTCCTGCCCAGTCTTACATACACATATACTGTAGTGACCTCCCTCTCACCTCTGACCCTCCTGTCCAGTCTCTTACATACACATATACTGTAGTGACCTCCCTCTCACCTCTGACCCTCCTGTCCAGTCTTACATACACATATACTGTAGTGACCTCCCTCTCACCTCTGACCCTCCTGTCCAGTCTTACATACACATATACTGTAGTGACCTCCCTCTCACCTCTGACCCTCCTGTCCAGTCTTACATACACATATACTGTAGTGATCTCCCTCTCACCTCTGACCCTCCTGTCCAGTCTTACATACACATATACTGTAGTGACCTCCCTCTCACCTCTGACCCTCCTGTCCAGTCTCTTACATACACATATACTGTAGGTGACCTCCTCTCACCTCTGACCCTCCTGTCCAGTCTTACATACACATATACTGTAGTGACCTCCCTCTCACCTCTGACCCTCCTGTCCAGTCTTACATACACATATACTGTAGTGACCTCCCTCTCACCTCTGACCCTCCTGTCCAGTCTTACATACACATATACTGTAGTGACCTCCCTCTCACCTCTGACCCTCCTGTCCAGTCTTACATACACATATACTGTAGTGACCTCCTCTCACCTCTGACCCTCCTGTCCAGTCTCTACATACACATATACTGTAGTGACCTCCCTCTCACCTCTGACCCTCCTGTCCAGTCTCTTACATACACATATACTGTAGTGACCTCCCTCTCACCTCTGGACCCTCCTGTCAAGTCTACATACACATATACTGTAGTGATCTCCCTCTCACCTCTGACCCTCCTTTCCAGTCTCTTACATACACATATACTGTAGTGACCTCCCTCTCACCTCTGACCCTCCTGTCCAGTCTCTTACATACACATATACTGTAGTGACCTCCCTCTCACCTCTGACCCTCCTGTCCAGTCTCTACATACACATATACTGTAGTGACCTCCCTCTCACCCCTGACCCTCCTGTCCAGTCTTACATACACATATACTGTAGTGACCTCCCTCTCACCTCTGACCCTCCTGTCCAGTCTTACATACACAATACTGTAGTGACTCCCTCTCACCTCTGACCCTCCTGTCCAGTCTTACATACACATATACTGTAGGACCTCCCTCTCACCTCTGACCCTCCTGTCCAGTCTCTTACATACACATATACTGTAGTGACCTCCCTCTCACCTCTGACCCTCCTGTCCAGTCTTACATACACATATACTGTAGTGACCTCCCTCTCACCTCTGACCCTCCTGTCCAGTCTTACATACACATATACTGTAGTGACCTCCCTCTCACCACTGACCCTCTTGTCCAGTCTCTTACATACACATATACTGTAGTGACCTCCCTCTCACCTCTGACCCTCCTGTCCAGTCTTACATACACATATACTGTAGTGACCTCCCTCTCACCACTGACCCTCCTGTCCAGTCTTACATACACATATACTGTAGTGACCTCCCTCTCACCTCTGACCCTCCTGTCCAGTCTTACATACACATATACTGTAGTGACCTCCCTCTCACCTCTGACCCTCCTTCCAGTCTTACATACACATATACTGTAGTGACCTCCCTCTCACCTCTGACCCTCCTGTCAGTCTTACATACACATATACTGTAGTGACCTCCCTCTCACCTCTGACCCTCCTTTCCAGTCCTTACATACACAGATACTGTAGTGACCTCCCTCTCACCTCTGACCTCCTGTCCAGTCTCTTACATACACATATACTGTAGTGACCTCCTCTCACCTCTGACCCTCCTGTCCAGTCTTACATACACATATACTGTAGTGATCTCCCTCTCACCTCTGACCCTCCTCTCCAGTCTTACATACACATATACTGTAGTGACCCTCCCTCTCACCTCTGACCCTCCTGTCCAGTTCTTACATACACATATACTGTAGTGACTCCCTCTCACCTCTGACCCTCCTGTCCAGTCTTACATACACATATACTGTAGTGACCTCCCTCTCACTCTCGACCCTCCTGTCCAGTCTTACATACACATAACTGTAGTGACCTCCCTCTCACCTCTGACCCTCCTGTCCAGTCTTACATACACATATACTGTAGTGATCTCCCTCTCACCTCTGACCCTCCTGTCCAGTCTCTTACATACACATATACTGTAGTGACCTCCCGCTCACCTCTGACACCTCCTGTCCAGTCTTACATACACATATACTGTAGTGACCTCCCTCTCACCTCTGACCCTCCTGTCATCTTACATACACAATATACTGTAGTGACCTCCTCTCACCTCTGACCCTCCTGTCCAGTCTTACAGACACATATACTGTAGTGATCTCCCTCTCACCTCTGACCCTCCTGTCCGAGTCCTTACATACACATATACTGTAGTGACCCTCCCTCTCACCTCTGACCCTCCTGTCCAGTCTCTTACATACACATATACTGTAGTGACCTCCCTCTCACCTCTGACCCTCCTGTCCATTCTTACATACACATATACTGTAGTGACTCTCCACTCTCACCTCGTGACCCTCCTGTCCAGTCTCTTACATACACATGACTGTAGTGACCTCCCTCTCACCTCTGACCCTCCTGTCCAGTCTTACATACACATATACTGTAGTGACCTCCCTCTCACCTCTGACCCTCCTGTCCAGTCTTACATACACATATACTGTAGTGACCTCTCCCTCTCACCTCTGGACCCTCCTGTCCAGTCTTACATACACATATACTGTAGTGACCTCCCTCTCACCTCTGACCACTCCTGTCCAGTCTTACATACACATTATACTGTAGTGACCTCCCTCTCACCCCTGACCCTCCTGTCCAGTCTTGCATACACATATACTGTAGTGACCTCCCTCTCACCTCTGACCCTCCTGTCCCAGTCTTACATACACATATTACTGTAGTGACCTCCTCTCTCCTCTGACCCTCCTGTCCAGTCTTACATACACATATACTGTAGTGACCTCCCTCTCACCTCTGACCCTCCTGTCCAGTCTTACATACACATATACTGTAGTGACCTCCCTCTCACCTCTGACCCTCCTGTCCAGTCATACATACACATATACTGTAGTGACCTCCCTCTCACCTCTGACCCTCCTGTCCAGTCTTACATACACATATACTGTAGTGACCTCCCTCTCACCTCTGACCCTCCTGTCCAGTCTTACATACACATATACTGTAGTGACTCCCTCTCACCTCTGACCCACCTGTCACAGTCATTACTACACATATACTGTAGTGATCCTCCCTCTCACCTCTGACCCTCCTGTCCAGTCTTACATACACATATACTGTAGTGACCCCCTCTCACCTCTGACCCTCCTGTCCAGTCTTACATACACATATACTGTAGTGACCTCCCTCTCACCTCTGACCCTCCTGTCCAGTCTTACATACACATATACTGTAGTGACCTCCCTCTCACCTCTGACCCTCCTGTCCAGTCTTACATATACTGTATGTGACCTCCCTCTCACCTCTGACCCTCCGTCCAGTCTTACATACACTAGACTGACCTCCCTCTCACCCTCTGACCCTCCTGTCCAGTCTACATACACATATACTGTAGTGATCTCCCTCTCAACCTCTGACCCTCCTGTCCAGTCTTACATACACATATACTGTAGTGACCTCCCTCTCACCTCTGACCCTCCTGTCCAGTCTTACATACACAGATACTGTAGTGACCTCCCTCTCACCTCTGACCCTCCTCTCCAGTCTTACATACACATATACTGTAGTGATCTCCTCTCACCTCTGACCCTCCTGTCCAGTCTTACATACACATATACTGTAGTGACCTCCCTCTCACCTCTGACCCTCCTGTCCAGTCTTACATACACATATACTGTAGTGACCTCCCTCTCACCTCTGACCCTCCTGTCCAGTCTTACATACACATATACTGTAGTGACCTCCCTCTCACCTCTGACCCTCCTGTCCAGTCTTACATACACATATACTGTTAGTGACCTCCCTCTCACCTCTGACCCTCCTGTCCAGTCTTACATACACATATACTGTAGTGACCTCCCTCTCACCTCTGACCCTCCTGTCCAGTCTTACATACACATATACTGTAGTGACCTCCCTCTCACCTCTGACCCCTCCTGTCCAGTCTTACATACACATATACTGTAGTGACCTCCCTCTCACCTCTGACCCTCCTGTCCAGTCTTACATACACATATACTGTAGTGACCTCCCTCTCACCTCTGACCCTCCTGTCCAGTCTTACATACACATATACTGTAGTGACCTCCCTCTCACCTCTGACCCTCCTGTCCAGTCTTACATACACATATACTGTAGTGACCTCCCTCTCACCTCTGACCCTCCTGTCCAGTCTTACATACACATATACTGTAGTGACCTCCCTCTCACCTCTGACCCTCCTGTCCAGTCTTACATACACATATACTGTAGTGACCTCCCTCTCACCTCTGACCCTCCTGTCCAGTCTTACATACACAGATACTGTAGTGACCTCCCTCTCACCTCTGACCCTCCTGTCCAGTCTTACATACACATATACTGTAGTGACCTCCCTCTCACCTCTGACCCTCCTGTCCAGTCTTACATACACATATACTGTAGTGATCTCCCTCTCACCTCTGACCCTCCTGTCCAGTCTTACATACACATATACTGTAGTGATCTCCCTCTCACCTCTGACCCTCCTGTCCAGTCTTACATACACATATACTGTAGTGACCTCCCCTCACCTCTGACCCTCCTGTCCAGTCTTACATACACAGATACTGTAGTGACCTCCCTCTCACCTCTGACCCTCCTCTCCAGTCTTACATACACATATACTGTAGTGACCTCCCTCTCACCTCTGACCCTCCTGTCCAGTCTTACATACACATATACTGTAGTGACCTCCCTCTCACCTCTGACCCTCCTGTCCAGTCTTACATACACAGATACTGTAGTGACCTCCCTCTCACCTCTGACCCTCCTGTCCAGTCTTACATACACATATACTGTAGTGACCTCCCTCTCACCTCTGACCCTCCTGTCCAGTCTTACATACACATATACTGTAGTGACCTCCCTCTCACCTCTGACCCTCCTGTCCAGTCTTACATACACATATACTGTAGTGACCTCCCTCTCACCTCTGACCCTCCTGTCCAGTCTTACATACACATATACTGTAGTGACCTCCTCTCACCTCTGACCCTCCTGTCCAGTCTTACATACACAGATACTGTAGTGACCTCCCTCTCACCTCTGACCCTCCTGTCCAGTCTTACATACACATATACTGTAGTGACCTCCCTCTCACCTCTGACCCTCCTGTCTAGTCTTACATACACATATACTGTAGTGACCTCCCTCTCACCTCTGACCCTCCTGTCCAGTCTTACATATACTGTAGTGACCTCCCTCTCACCTCTGACCCTCCTGTCCAGTCTTACATATACTGTAGTGACCTCCCTCTCACCTCTGACCCTCCTGTCCAGTCTTACATACACATATACTGTAGTGACCTCCCTCTCACCTCTGACCCTCCTGTCCAGTCTTACATACACATATACTGTAGTGACCTCCCTCTCACCTCTGACCCTCCTGTCCAGTCCTTACATACACAGATACTGTAGTGACCTCCCTCTCACCTCTGACCCTCCTGTCCAGTCTTACATACACATATACTGTAGTGACCTCCCTCTCACCTCTGACCCTCCTCTCCAGTCTTACATACACATATACTGTAGTGATCTCCCTCTCACCTCTGACCCTCCTGTCCAGTCTTACATACACATATACTGTAGTGATCTCCCTCTCACCTCTGACCCTCCTCTCCAGTCTTACATACACATATACTGTAGTGATCTCACCTCTGACCCTCCTGTCCAGTCTTACATACACATATACTGTAGTGACCTCCCTCTCACCTCTGACCCTCCTGTCCAGTCTTACATACACAGATACTGTAGTGACCCTCCCTCTCACCTCTGACCCTCCTCTCCAGTCTTACATACACATATACTGTAGTGACCTCCCTCTCACCTCTGACCCTCCTGTCCAGTCTTACATACACATATACTGTAGTGACCTCCCTCTCACCTCTGACCCTCCTGTCCAGTCTTACATACACAGATACTGTAGTGACCTCCCTCTCACCTCTGACCCTCCTGTCCAGTCATACATACACATATACTGTAGTGACCTCCCTCTCACCTCTGACCCTCCTGTCCAGTCTTACATACACATATACTGTAGTGATCTCCCTCTCACCTCTGACCCTCCTGTCCAGTCTTACATACACAGATACTGTAGTGACCTCCCTCTCACCTCTGACCCTCCTCTCCAGTCTTACATACACATATACTGTAGTGACCTCCCTCTCACCTCTGACCCTCCTGTCCAGTCATACATACACATATACTGTAGTGACCTCCCTCTCACCTCTGACCCTCCTGTCCAGTCTTACATACACATATACTGTAGTGACCTCCCTCTCACCTCTGACCCTCCTGTCTAGTCTTACATACACATATACTGTAGTGACCTCCCTCTCACCTCTGACCCTCCTGTCCAGTCTTACATATACTGTAGTGACCTCCCTCTCACCTCTGACCCTCCCTGTCTAGTCTTACATACACATATACTGTAGTGACCTCCCTCTCACCTCTGACCCTCCTGTCCAGTCTTACATACACATATACTGTAGTGACCTCCCTCTCACCTCTGACCCTCCTGTCCAGTCTTACATACACATATACTGTAGTGACCTCCCTCTCACCTCTGACCCTCCTGTCCAGTCTTACATACACAGATACTGTAGTGACCTCCCTCTCACCTCTGACCCTCCTCGTCCAGTCTTACATACACATATACTGTAGTGACCTCCCTCTCACCTCTGACCCTCCTGTCCAGTCTTACATACACATATACTGTAGTGATCTCCCTCTCACCTCTGACCCTCCTGTCCAGTCTTACATACACATATACTGTAGTGACCTCCCTCTCACCTCTGACCCTCCTGTCCAGTCTTACATACACATATACTGTAGTGACCTCCCTCTCACCTCTGACCCTCCTGTCCAGTCTTACATACACATATACTGTAGTGACCTCCCTCTCACCTCTGACCCTCCTGTCCAGTCTTACATACACAATACTGTAGTGACCTCCTCTCACCTCTGACCCTCCTGTCCAGTCTTACATACACATACTGTAGTGACCTCCCTCTCACCTCTGACCCTCCTGTCCAGTCTTACATACACATATACTGTAGTGACCTCCCTCTCACCTCTGACCCTCCTGTCCAGTCTTACATACACATATACTGTAGTGACCTCCCTCTCACCTCTGACCCTCCTGTCCAGTCTTACATACACATATACTGTAGTGACCTCCTCTCACCTCCTGACCCTCCTGTCCAGTCTTACATACACATATACTGTAGTGATCGCCCTCTCACCTCTGACCCTCCTGTCCAGTCTTACATACACATATACTGTAGTGACCTCCTCTCACCTCTGACCCTCCTGTCCAGTCTTAATACACATATACTGTAGTGATCTCCCCTCTCACACTCTGACCCTCCTGTCCAGTCTTACATACACATATACTGTAGTGACCTCCCTCTCACCTCTGACCCTCCTGTCCAGTCTTACATACACATATACTGTAGTGACCTCCCTCTCACCTCTGACCCTCCTGTCCAGTCTTACATACACATATACTGTAGTGACCTCCCTCTCACCTCTGACCCTCCTGTCCAGTCTTACATACACATATACTGTAGTGACCTCCCTCTCACCTCTGACCCTCCTGTCCAGTCTTACATACACATATACTGTAGTGACCTCCCTCTCACCTCTGACCCTCCTGTCCAGTCTTACATACACATATACTGTAGTGACCTCCCTCTCACCTCTGACCCTCCTGTCCAGTCTTACATACACATATACTGTAGTGACCTCCCTCTCACCTCTGACCCTCCTGTCCAGTCTTACATACACATATACTGTAGTGACCTCCCTCTCACCTCTGACCCTCCTGTCCAGTCTTACATACACATATACTGTAGTGACCTCCTCTCACCTCTGACCCCCAGTCTTACATCACACATATTACTGTAGTGTACCTCCCTCTCACCTCTGACCCTCCTGGCAGTCTCTTACATACACATATACTGTAGTGACCTCCCTCTCACCTCTGACCCTCCTGTCCAGTCTTACATACACATATACTGTAGTGACCTCCCTCTCACCTCTGACCCTCCTGTCCAGTCTCTTACATACACATATACTGTAGTGACCTCCCTCGCACCTCTGACCCTCCTGTCTAGTCTTACATACACATATACTGTAGTGACCTCCCTCTCACCTCTGACCCTCCTGTCCAGTCTTACATATACTGTAGTGACCTCCCTCTCACCTCTGACCCTCCTGTCCAGTCTTACAAACACATATACTGTAGTGACCTCCCTCTTACCTCTGACCCTCTTTGTCCAGTCTCTTACATACACATATACTGTAGTGACCCTCCTCTCACCTCTGACCCTCCTGTCCAGTCTTACATACACATATACTGTAGTGACCTCCCTCTCACCTATGACCCTCCTGTCCAGTCTTACATACACAGATACTGTAGTGACCTCCCTCTCACCTCTGACCCTCCTCTCCAGTCTTACATACACATATACTGTAGTGATCTCCCTCTCACCTCTGACCCTCCTGTCCAGTCTTACATACACATATACTGTAGTGATCTCCCTCTCACCTCTGACCCTCCTCTCCAGTCTTACATACACATATACTGTAGTGATCTCACCTCTGACCCTCCTGTCCAGTCTTACATACACATATACTGTAGTGACCTCCCTCTCACCTCTGACCCTCCTGTCCAGTCTTACATACACAGATACTGTAGTGACCTCCCTCTCACCTCTGACCCTCCTCTCCAGTCTTACATACACATATACTGTAGTGACCTCCCTCTCACCTCTGACCCTCCTGTCCAGTCTTACATACACATATACTGTAGTGACCTCCCTCTCACCTCTGACCCTCCTGTCCAGTCTTACATACACAGATACTGTAGTGACCTCCCTCTCACCTCTGACCCTCCTGTCCAGTCATACATACACATATACTGTAGTGACCTCCCTCTCACCTCTGACCCTCCTGTCCAGTCTTACATACACATATACTGTAGTGATCTCCCTCTCACCTCTGACCCTCCTGTCCAGTCTTACATACACAGATACTGTAGTGACCTCCCTCTCACCTCTGACCCTCCTCTCCAGTCTTACATACACATATACTGTAGTGACCTCCCTCTCACCTCTGACCCTCCTGTCCAGTCTTACATACACATATACTGTAGTGACCTCCCTCTCACCTCTGACCCTCCTGTCCAGTCTTACATACACATATACTGTAGTGACCTCCCTCTCACCTCTGACCCTCCTGTCCAGTCTTACATACACATATACTGTAGTGACCTCCCTCTCACCCCTGACCCTCCTGTCCAGTCTTACATACACATATACTGTAGTGACCTCCCTCTCACCTCTGACCCTCCTCTCCAGTCTTACATACACATATACTGTAGTGACCTCCCTCTCACCCCTGACCCTCCTGTCCAGTCTTACATACACATATACTGTAGTGATCTCCCTCTCACCTCTGACCCTCCTGTCCAGTCTTACATACACATATACTGTAGTGACCTCCCTCTCACCTCTGACCCTCCTGTCCAGTCTTACATACACATATACTGTAGTGACCTCCCTCTCACCCCTGACCCTCCTGTCCAGTCTTACATACACATATACTGTAGTGACCTCCCTCTCACCTCTGACCCTCCTGTCCAGTCTTACATACACATATACTGTAGTGACCTCCCTCTCACCTCTGACCCTCCTGTCCAGTCTTACATACACATATACTGTAGTGACCTCCCTCTCACCTCTGACCCTCCTGTCAGTCTCTTACATACACATATACTGTAGTGACCTCCCTCTCACCTCTGACCCTCCTGTCCAGTCTTACATACACATATACTGTAGTGACCTCCCTCTCACCTCTGACCCTCCTGTCCAGTCTCTTACATACACATATACTGTAGTGACCTCCCTCTCACCTCTGACCCTCCTGTCTAGTCTTACATACACATATACTGTAGTGACCTCCCTCTCACCTCTGACCCTCCTGTCCAGTCTTACATATACTGTAGTGACCTCCCTCTCACCTCTGACCCTCCTGTCCAGTCTTACATACACATATACTGTAGTGACCTCCCTCTTACCTCTGACCCTCTTGTCCAGTCTCTTACATACACATATACTGTAGTGACCTCCCTCTCACCTCTGACCCTCCTGTCCAGTCTTACATACACATATACTGTAGTGACCTCCCTCTCACCTATGACCCTCCTGTCCAGTCTTACATACACATATACTGTAGTGACCTCCCTCTCACCTCTGACCCTCCTGTCCAGTCTTACATATACTGTAGTGACCTCCCTCTCACCTCTGACCCTCCTGTCCAGTCTTACATACACATATACTGTAGTGACCTTCCTCTCACCTCTGACCCTCCTGTCCAGTCTTACATACACATATACTGTAGTGACCTCCCTCTCACCTCTGACCCTCCTGTCCAGTCTTACATACACATATACTGTAGTGACCTCCCTCTTACCTCTGACCCTCTTGTCCAGTCTCTTACATACACATATACTGTAGTGACCTCCCTCTCACCTCTGACCCTCCTGTCCAGTCTTACATACACATATACTGTAGTGACCTCCCTCTCACCTCTGACCCTCCTGTCCAGTCTCTTACATACACATATACTGTAGTGACCTCCCTCTCACCTCTGACCCTCCTGTCCAGTCTTACATACACATATACTGTAGTGACCTCCCTCTCACCTCTGACCCTCCTGTCCAGTCTCTTACATACACATATACTGTAGTGACCTCCCTCTCACCTCTGACCCTCCTGTCCAGTCTCTTACATACACATATACTGTAGTGACCTCCCTCTCACCTCTGACCCTCCTGTCCAGTCTTACATACACATATACTGTAGTGATCTCACCTCTGACCCTCCTGTCCAGTCTTACATACACAGATACTGTAGTGACCTCCCTCTCACCTCTGACCCTCCTGTCCAGTCTTACATACACATATACTGTAGTGACCTCCCTCTCACCTCTGACCCTCCTGTCCAGTCTTACATACACAGATACTGTAGTGACCTCCCTCTCACCTCTGACCCTCCTGTCCAGTCATACATACACATATACTGTAGTGACCTCCCTCTCACCTCTGACCCTCCTGTCCAGTCTTACATACACATATACTGTAGTGACCTCCCTCTCACCCCTGACCCTCCTGTCCAGTCATACATACACATATACTGTAGTGACCTCCCTCTCACCTCTGACCCTCCTGTCCAGTCTTACATACACATATACTGTAGTGATCTCCCTCTCACCTCTGACCCTCCTGTCCAGTCTTACATACACATACACATATACTGTAGTGACCTCCCTCTCACCTCTGACCCTCCTGTTACATATATATACATATATATATTTTATACGTCACTGACCCTTTTCCCCCTTTTTTATCTCAGTCTCGAGGATCGGTCGGTGGAGAAAATGGCAGCCAGAACTTGCACTCACCAGACAACAATCCACAGGACACGGCTCCCTTCTAGACCGGTCACCTGACTGTCCAATGTTTACCCCCCTTTACTCCTCTTGCTCTTACCCACAGCTCCGCCAGGGACATGACACTAATACCCATCCCACCCAGATACCCCCACTGATGGGTGTACACTCCATTGTGCCCCCCCCCCCCCCCCCCCTCTCTACATGGCTATCATCTGTATAATAGTCATGTAGTCCATCACTGTCCACAAGTCTTGGGACCTCATGGTTTTTCAGTAGTGCTCACCCCCTTCTTTATTACTGGACATTGAGGGTCAGTCTATAACTTCAGACCCCTCCTCATGTCGGACTTCCAGGTGCATCATGTTAACCACTTGTCTGCCAGTTACAGAAACACTGATGCAAAGTCTCACACTCCTTGAGCAGACAAATGGTTAATGTGACGGTCACCAGTGTGCACATGGAGTGTTTTTTGGGGTCCCCCTGATATACCTTCTTGGGGCCTGGCTGGGGGGCACCAGGTCATGGCCCTGGAGGCTTTAATAAAAGCAGATAACATAGAAGATATTTGTATATATTAGTATGAGGAGTTGGGTTGTACATCAGTTTATCCTGCTCAGAGGTTTCCCTCTCTCCCCCATACATATGGTCCAATACCTCAGTCCAGTATCTCTTGCCCACCCTGATCAGACCCCATAGCAGGTGGCTTCCCTTTTGAAGCTGGAACACAAGGGGGGTCCCGTGACCCCTCAAGGCCGAGCTGCACCTCATATAATAAAGGAAAATGTTTGTTCTGTTTTTGTGGAGATTAAACACTAGAAATCTTTAAATATTAACCCGTGGAGTCCTGCTGCGAGGCTGCATTTATTACGCAGACTCCGGGCTTATAATGCTATTTTATATCTGTCTGTGCTTGTCTGTCCATGTATATTGTGTGTGCGGGGTGGCGTCCTGCACCCCCTGCTCACCCACAGAATGTGTCCATGCAGGAAAAAGCAAGCCGCGCGGTCACCCGGCACGTCCGCTCTCTATTTGTAAATCCTGAATTGCTGCAACTCTCTTCCCTCAGCTGCGCCGGCGGCCCGCAATGCACATGGCGAGAGCAAAGCGACAAATGAGATGTTTATAGTGCGACTTCTATTTGTATGGGGGTCCTGGGAAATGTGGCTTTGCTTGTGGTTTATTCATTGTACCATCTAAATATGTGTTGCTTGTTTGTCTTTGTAAGAGTGGAGAAAGCAAGAAGTGTGGCCCCCTGAGGATATATAATGGTGGGGGGGGGGGGGGTGCAACACCTTGCTGCAAGAAATGCCACGTTTCCTTTCTCAGTAGGAGAGATCTGCTCCTTCTTCTGCCACTGCTGGTTTAGAGTTCCTGTCCTTCCATCTTTGCTTCACGTCCTCTCCTTTCCATCCCCGTTTCTCTCCTCCATCTTGGAGTTCCTGTCTTTCCCCCTCTCCTTCTGAGTCTTCTCCTTTTGATCCCTAAACCTGTCATTCCATGTCCTCCTCAGCGTTCCTGTCCTGCCTTCTTCTGAGTCCTCTCCACCCATGTCCAGCTTCTGGAGTTCTTGTCCTTCCCTCTCTTCTGACTTTCTTCCTTTCCATCCCTTTCCTCTTCTTCCAAGTCCCCCTCTCACTACCTCTCCTTCCCT
The DNA here is from genome assembly GCA_027410445.1 of Discoglossus pictus. Taxonomy (NCBI): domain Eukaryota; kingdom Metazoa; phylum Chordata; class Amphibia; order Anura; family Alytidae; genus Discoglossus; species Discoglossus pictus. The sequence continues at coordinate 286,950 of CM050174.1, forward strand.
CTCGGCTGCAGAGTCCTGTCCCTTTCCTTCCTATCCTTGTTCCTCTTCTTCCACGTCCCCCTCTTATTCCTTCCTTCTCTGCTCCGGAGTCCTTACCTTTCCCTCACTCTCCTTCCACGTCCCCTTCTTATTCCTTCCTTCTCTGCTCCAGAGTCCTTACCTTGCCCTCACTCTCCTTCCACGTCCCCATCTTATTCCTTCCTTCTCTGTTCCCGAGTCCTTACTTTTCCCTCACTCTCCTTCCACGTCCCCATCTTATTCCTTCCTTCTCTGCTACCGAGTCCTTACCTTGCCCTCACTCTCCTTCCACGTCCCCATCTTATTCCTTTCTTCTCTGTTCCCGAGTCCTTACCTTTCCCTCACTCTCCTTCCACCTCCCCCTCTTATTCTTTCCTTCTCTGCTCCCGAGTCCTTACCTTTCCCTCACTCTCCTTCCACCTCCCCCTCTTATTCTTTCCTTCTCTGCTCCCGAGTCCTTACCTTTCCCTCATTCTCCTTCCACGTCCCCTTCTTATTCCTTCCTTCTCTGCTCCCGAGTCCTTACCTTTCCCTCACTCTCCTTCCACGTGCACCTTGGAGTTTTTCTCCTTAACTACCTTTCTTTGCAGCTTTCCTGCCTTTTTTTCCCCCTCCACTAGAGACCCTTGTCCCATTTCCCAACCACTAAGCCGTCATCCATTCCATCCCCTCTTGTAACGAAGGTGGTCACCCAGTTATTGAGCGGACCCTGTTGGCAGTTTCTCTTGCTTTCCCCACTCCCCTCATATTATTTTTGCTCGCCATTGTTATACAAAGCTATGTGCGATATCGATCACTGTGCAACATATAACCAAACCTGCTGGATGCCCTCCAATGCCCTCCATGCAGGGTCAGAGTGGCACGTTCTCCAGGTTAATTGAGCCAGTTAGGTGCCCACATGATTGTAGAGTGTGTGGGTCCTTCTGCGGGACACGCTGTGCCTCTCACCTTACATGTGTCACGTGATGTGGGAACTCAATAAAGGCATTTATTAGATCCTTGCTGTTTGTCCTCCTTGGGGAGGGAAAAGGGTGTTGGGGGTAGGGGGGAGATATAGTGGTCCAAGCAAAGATTTGCAGTCTTCAATGTGATACAATAAGTGCCCAAACTGGTAAAGGACCCTGGATTTTAGAAAAATACATGTGAAGTATTTAAGAAAAGAACACCATTGGCATCCTTGAACGCCATGAGCAGATATCCATTAGCAGAGAAAAAATGTTTTTCTAAGTATTCCGTTTGCATATAGAAAGCTTCCATATTGTCTGACATACTGATCTGTTAAATCGTTGGTCCTCTTAGAGTTACCTACAAACTTACCATGCACATGACCCGAAGCGTGTAGCTCATAACAATAATTGCAAGCCCTGCTTTGCAGAAATGCCAACACCCCTCCCACATATGCAACCTTTGCTATAGAATCATGGATGTCCCAAAGGACCAGCAGATACATTAGAATATATATACATTGCCTTGCAAAAGTATTCACCCCCCCCCCCCCCCCCCCCCCTGTGACTTTTTACCTACTTTGTTACATTACAGCCTTAAGTTCAATGTTTTGTTAATCTGAATTTTATGTGGTGGATCAGAACACAATAGTCTAAGTTGGTGAAGTGAAATGAGAAAAATATATACATAAAACTATTTTTTAGAAATAGAAAACAGAAAATTGTCATGTGCGTATGTATTCAGCCCCATTGTTATGAAGCCTATAAAAAGCTCTGGTGCAACCAATTACCTTCAGAAGTCACATAATTAGTGAAATGATGTCCACCTGTGTGCAATCTATGTGTCACATGATCAGTCATTACATATACACACCTTTGTTGAAAGGCCCCAGAGGCTGCAACACCTAAGCAAGAGGCACCACTAACCAAACACTGCCATGAAGACCAAGGAACTCTCCAAGCAAGTAAGGGACAATGTTGTTGAGAAGTACAAGTCAGGCTTTGGTTATAAAAAAATATCCAAATCTTTGATGATCCCCAGGAGCACCATCAAATCTATCATAACCAAATGGAAAGAACATGGCACAACAGCAACCTGCCAAGAGACGGCCGCATCAAAACTCACGGACCGGGCAAGGAGGGCATTAATCAGAGAGGCAGCACAGAGACCTAAGGTAACCCTGGAGGAGCTGCAGAGATCCACAGCAGAGACTGGAGTATCTGTACATAGGACGACAATAAGCCGTACGCTCCATAGTGGCCAGAAGAAAGCCATTACTTTCAGCAAAAACAAAATGGCACGTGGGAGACTCCCAAAATGTATGGAGGAAGGTGCTCTGGTCTGATGAGACTAAAATCCCAGTGGTAAGATGAGGCAAGCTCATAGAGACTTATCCAAAGCGACTTGGAGGTGAAGGTGAATAGTTATGTACATTGACTTGTTCTGTTATTTTGTCCTATTTGTTGTTTGCTTCACAATAATAATAATAAATAAAAAAAACACGTTCTGTAAATGAAATGATGCAAATCCTCAAACAATCCATGTTAATTTCAGGTTGTGAGGCAACAAGACATGACAAATGCCTAGGGGGGTGAATACTTTAGCAAGGCAGTGGTCGTCTTGGAGGTGTGTTTGAGGTTGTTATCATCTTGGAATACTGCCCTGCGGCCCAGTCTCTGAAGGGAGGGGATCATGCTCTGCTTCAGTATGTCACAGTACATGTTGGCATTCATGGTTCCCTCAATGAACTGTAGCTCCCCAATGCCGGCAGCACTCATGCAGGCCCAGACCATGACACTCCCACCACCAAAAGTATACATCTATATTGATGAACGGTAGTTGAAATAATCACTAAATAAAAGATAAACGGATAAGGCACAAAAACACTGATATGAGATGAAACCCTCAGTTAGGGCGAAAACAGCGATGCAGAGAGAGTGGAGGCAGCATATGACATCATTAGATAAATGCATATAGGGGGAATCAACACAAAATATTATAGAAAACCTATATAGACTTATGTGTATATATGTTTGGTCTGGGCCTGCATGAGTGCTGCCGGCACTGGGGAGCTACAGTTCATTGAAGGAACCATGAATGCCAAAATGTACTGTGACATACTGACGCAGAGCGGGATCCCCTCCCTTCGGAGACTGGGCCGCAGGGCAGTATTCCAACATGATAACGACCCCAAACACACCTCCAAGACGACCACTGCCTTGCTAAAGAAGCTGGAGGTAAAGGTGATGGACTGGCCGAGCATGTCACCAGACCTAAACCCTACTGAGCACCTGTGTGGCATCCTCATATGGAAGGCGGGGCAGTGCACGGTCATCTCTGTGATGTCATCATGGAGGAGTGGAAGAGGACTCCAGTGGCAACCTGTGAAGCTCTGGTGAACTCCATGCCCATGAGGGTTAAGGCAGTGCTGGAAAATAATGGTGGCCACACAAAATATTGACACTTTGGGCCCAGTTTGGACATTTCCACTTAGGGGTGTACTCACTTTTGTTGCCAACGGTTTAGACATTAATGGCTGTGTGTTGAGTTATGTTGATGGGACAGCACATTCACACAGTTATACAGGCCGTACACTTACTACTTCACATTGTAGCAGAGGGGTCACATGAAAAGATAGAATAACATACTTACACACATGTGAGGGGTGTACTCTTGTGAGGTACTGTGTATATCTAATTAACAGTTTCTAATGGTATCTCATATGATTAATGATGTCATCACATATAACACAAATGACATCATACATTATATTACTGATAATCATTCCAGGAAGCAGCATTATTACATGCACTGACTACTGGACACATGTCTAGCTTTGTGCTAGAAAACAACTACAATCACCCAGTTAATATATAAAAAATAAGCCCCTTGCTGTCCTCTAACCATCAGGGTGCAGCTGTGTTGTAATAACATATCTGTATCTACCAGATATAGACACTGTGGGACCCCTCACGCTGAAGGGACCCTCTCCTTCCTCCACTTCCTACATCTCCTATATGTACAGTGGATATAAAAAGTCGACACACACCTGTTAAAATGCCAGGTTTCTGTGCTGTAAAAAAAAATAGACAAAGATAAATCATTTCAGAACTTTTTCCACCTTTAATGTGACCTATAAACTGTACAACTCAATTAAAAAACAAACTGAAATCTTTTAGGTGGAGGGAAGAAAAGGAAAAAGCAAAATAATGTGGTTGCATACGTCTGCACACCCTCTTATAACTGGGGATGTAGCTGTGTTCAGAATTAAGCAATCACATTCCAAATCATGTTAAATAGGAGTCAGCATACACCTGCCATCATTTAAAGTGCCTCTGATTAACCCCATAAAAAGTTCAGCTGCTCTAGTTGGTCTTTCCTGAAATTTTCTTAGTCGCATCCCACAGCAAAATCCATGGTCCACAGAGAGCTTCCAAAGAGGAATCTCATTGTAAAAAGGTATCAGTCAGGAGAAGGGTACAAATGAATTTCCATGGCATTAGATATACCATGGAACACAGTGAAGACAGTCATCATCAAGTGGAGAAAACATGGCACAACAGGGACATTACCAAGAACTGGAGCTCCCTCCAAAATTGATGAAACAACGAGAAGAAAACTGGTCTGGGAGGCTACCAAGAGGCCGACAGCAACATTAAAGGAGCTGCAGGAATATCTGGCAAGTACTGGCTGTGTGGTACATGTGACAACAATCTCCCGTATTCTTTATATGTCTGGGCTATGGGGTAGAGTGGCAAGATGAAAACCTTTTCTTACAAAGAAAAACATCCAAGCCAGGCTACATTTTGCAAAAACACATCTGAAGTCTCCCAAAAGCATGTGGGAAAAGGTGTTGTGGTCTGATGAAACCAAGGTTGAACTTTTTGGCCATAATTCCAAAAGATATGTTTGGCCCAAAGACAACACTGCACATCACCAAAAGAACACCATACCCACAGTGAAGCATGGTGGTGGCATAATCATGCTTTTGGGGCTGTTTTTCTTCAGCTGGAACTGGGGCCTTAGTTAAGATAGAGGGAATTATGAGCAGTTCCAAATACCAGTCAATATTGGCACAAAACCTTCAGGCTTCTGCTAGAAAGCTGAACATGAAGAAGAACTTTATATTTCAGCATGACAACGACCCAAAGCATACATCCAAATCAAGAAAGGAATGGCTTCACCAGAAGAAGATTAAAGTTTTGGAATGGCCCAGCCAGAGCCCAGACCTGAATCTGATTGTGATCTGAAGAGGGCTGTGCCCAGGAGATGCCCTCGCAATCTGACAGATTTGGAGTGTTTTTGCAAAGAAGAGTGGGCAAATCTTGCCAAGTCAAAGTGTGCCATGCTGATAGACTCATACCCAAAAAGACTGAGTGCTGTAATAAAATCACAAGGTGCTTCAACAAAGTATTAGTTTAAGGGTGTGCAGACTTATGCAACCATATTATTTTATTTTTATATTTTTTCTTTCCTCTACCTAAAAGATTTCAGTTTGTTTTTCAATTGTGTTGTACAGTTTATAGGTCACATTAAAGGTGGAAAAAGTTCTGAAATTATTTATATTTGTCTCATTTTTGTACAGCACAGAAACCTGAAATTTTAACAGGGGTGTGTAGACTTTTTATATCCACTGTAAATCCATCCATCTCTTTATCCATCTGCTGGATGTCTGTCTCTATCACTTTTTCCTTCCTGCCTGGCGTTGTTGGTGTAAGTGTTACTGTCTTTGCGTTGTGTATTTTTTAAGTCCTGCGTCCCTGGCATTGTTGGTGTAAGTGTTACTGTCTTTGCGTTGTGTATTTTCTAAGGTCCGCGTGCCTGGCATTGTTCATTTAAGTGTTACTGTCTTTGCGTTGTGTATTTTCTAAGTCCCGCGTGCCTGGCTCTGTTGGTGTAAGTGTTACTGTCTTTGCGTTGTGTATTTTCGAAGTCCCGCGTGCCTGGCTCTGTTGGTGTAAGTGTTACTGTCTTTGCGTTGTGTATTTTCTAAGTCCCGCGTGCCTGGCGTTGTTGGTGTGTTACTGTCTTTGCGTCGTGTATTTTCTAAGTCCTGCGTCCCTGGCGTTGTTGGTGTAAGTGTTACTGTCTTTGCTGTTGTGTATTTTCTAAGTCCCGCGTGTCTGGCATTATTGGTGTGTTACTGTCTTTGCGTTGTGTATTTTCTAAGTCCTGCGTGCCTGGCGTTGTTGGTGTAAGTGTTACTGTCTTTGCGTTGTGTATTTTCTAAGTCCTGCGTGCCTGGCGTTGTTGGTGTAAGTGTTACTGTCTTTGTGTTGTGTATTTTCTAAGTCCGCGTGCCTGGCTTAGCTCAGCTTCGTTTTCATCATGTTTCAGATTTTCAGAAGTTTTTATTAAGGATATTTAACAATTGCATGTATAAAAATAAGCATAGTATATAAAACATAACTTCACATTTCAAGAAGAGAAAATTACTTTCCTTAACATCTGCTCATCTTCACTAAGTTGCTCCTTATTTTAGTTTTTAACATTTTCAGTGCTCATATTGACATTATTAAAAAATAACATTTCAACAAGAATATTGTACGTAGGAATATGAAAAGAGAGAAGGGAAATAGAGAAAGAAGAGGAAAGAAAAAAGAAGAGAAGAAGAAATAAAGAAATAAATAAAGGAGTAAAAGGGGAAGAGTACAAAATAGAGAATTGCCCCCAATCAGCTCCTCTAAATTAGAGGGTCAGGCTTGACTCTAGAATGGCTTTTCCAATATCCGCACCAGCAAATCTTTAAATTGCTATCGTTACCTTTCGTCTAATGAAGATGTTTCAGAATTTTTATGTTTTTCGTCCCCCATTTTTTTCCTTGCTTAGCTGATTTTGTATTGAAGAAACCCCCAAATACGGCCCATATTCGCTCGTATCCTCACCCCCTTGTGTTATCTGGGAGCTTGGTATTATATTCATGACATTTTTGTTTTTGGGTTTTTAAAGTTACGCGCTTGGCTCTCAGTTGCGACCCTCACAATGCACCATAGGAACTGCGCGGCTGCTTCGCCTCGCTTTGCGAGGCTTGCATGTGACGGCGCCACTGCGTTACTGACATCGCAAACGTTCCGGACAGTGGCAAGATCCACAACTATATATGTGACTAGCGACAGGCCCGTCAAAAAATGACGGTCAATAAAAGAAAGTGTTGAAATGCTGTTTGCCATACAATGTGAGTGTACTGTGTGCCTCAACTATATAGACCCCTCTAACACACTACTGAACACATGTAATAACACTATAAGTGCCATGAGGGTTATGGGCCTGTTACAACCCAACATTAACCACATAAGTGCCATGACGGTCCTCAAGGACCATCATGACACTAAGTATAAACACTACACTGCACTATACCCCCCAATAAAACATTAAATATCAACTAAATACCCTCTACACTAACCAATTAACACCTACACTACCTACCTACCCCCTAATAACCTCCTCCCCACCACTGTAATTACAGAAAACAAAAAAACTAAAGTCATCAAAAATCACAAATCTACATTACATAAAATAAAAAAACCTAAAATCACCAAAAATAAAAAATGTATATTACAGAAAAAAAAAACTAAGTTATAAAAAATAAAAAAAAGGAACATTACAGAAAAAAAAAAATACATTACAACCCCCCCCCCCCCCCCCACTACAGAAAAAAAAAATTACACACCTGAAAAGGAAATACATATAATACATACAATACATTACATACAATATAATACATACAATATAATACAATATAATACAAATACATAAAATACAATGCATACAATATAATACAATACAATTAAATACAATACAATACCTAATATCTAATATACATCCCCCTATCTAATATACATCCCCCTATCTAATATACATCCTATCTAATATACAATACTATCTATCTAATATACATCCCCCTATCTATCTAATATACAATAAATACTATCTATGTACTATACATCCCCCTATCTATCTAATATACAGTACATGCTATCTCTATATAGCAACCCTAATTCTAAGCTAAAATAAAATAATTAAGACCACTTACCTTTGAGATGTTTCTTCAGATCACCAACCTAGGTAAAAAAAGATTAAAAAAATTACTACAACACGTTTAGATAAAATAAATAAACATTCTAAACATTCTAAATATTCTACTCACCTTTCCAGCATGTTCCGTCCTCCATCTTTGCTTCTCCGGTGCGGCCCCTGTTAAAAAAAAAACATTACAATAATACACATACATAAACATAAAACCAAGTAAAATCAACACAATCTACATTGTACTTACCTCCCCGCGATGTCTCCGGCCTCCTTGTGTTCTGCCCCCCCCAAAAAAACAACAACACACATCCGCCCTGGCGGATGTCCCCGACGCTAATGAGCTTCCTACGGAGTGTTCCAGAATAAAATTGGCAATGGCGGCTTCTGATTGGCTGAAAACGCTGTCTATCAAAGTCAGCCAATGAGAAGACGCCAATTGTGAACCAATGAGAAAGGGATACACGCCAAAATCACACGCTGATTGGATAACACATCTGTCAATTATTAGTTGAACCAATCTGAAAGCTTTATTGCCATCAGCGAATCACAATGGGATACACCCCCACGCGGTGATTAGCTGAAGACATCTGCGCCTTCCCATTGGCTGTAATACTGATTGACATTGACAATAGCCAATGAGAAGGCGCAAATGCCTTCACCAATCAGTACGTGGGGGTGTATTGCATTGTGATTGGCTATTGTCAGTGCAACCAATCAGAATGCGCAGATGCCTCCAGCCAATCACCCTGTGGGGGTGTATTCCATTGTGATTGGCTGAAGGCACCTGCACCTTGTGATTGGTTTAAATAAAGATTGACAGGTGCATTATCCAATCAGAGTGGTATTTTAGGGTGTATCCCTTTCTGATTGGCTCACACATTGGCGTCTCCTGATTGGGTGAATTTGATAGACAGCATTTTCAACCAATCAGAAGGCGCAATTGCCTATTTTCTTCCGTAAAATTCTCCGGGAGCTTTATTAGCGTCGGGGATATCCGTGATTGCGGATGTGAGTTCGTTTTTGGGGTTTTTTTTAGAGCGCGGTTCCAGGGCGGGGCAGAAGAGGAGGAGGAGGCCGGAGACATCGCCGGGAGGTAAGTACAATGTAGATTATGTTTATTTTATTTAGTTTTTATGTTTATGTATGTGTATTAATGTTATGTTTTTTTAACAGGTGCCGCGCCGGAGAAGAAGAAAAGAATAAGGACGGGACATGCTGGAAAGGTGAGTAGAATATTTAGAATGTTTAGAATGTTTATTTATTTACTGTAAATGTGTTGCACTAATTTTTTTATTTTTTATTTACCTAGGTGGCTGATCTAAATGGACATCTGCAAAGGTAAGTGGTCTTAATTATTTTATTTTAGCTTAGAATTAGAGTATTTTATATATAGATAGCATTTATTGTATGTTAGCTAGGGGTATGTGTTTTATATAGATAGCATAGCATGAATTGTATATTAGATTGTGTTATTTATTTAGATAGATTGTGTGAGGTATATTATATAGATAGGATGTATATTAGATAGATAGTATTTATTGTATACTAGCGACTTGCCCGTCAACAAATGACGGCAATGAGATGTGTATGTTTGGAAAGTTGTTTAGTTATTAATATACATATTTGACACTTGTAAGATTTTAGTTATGATGAAATAAGTAGTATTGTGATATTAAACATGATTATTTTTGTAAAATGTTCTCTTGGTGAACAGTAACTGTTAAAGCATTTTGTATTAAAAGTATTAACATTTGAATGTAAAAACAGTTGAACTTTAAATTAATAAGTATTGTAAACTTGAGGTAATGGTTTTTTAACTGAAGAATTGTTAACTTAAATATACATTGAATCCAGAGGAAGGCAAACAGTAAAAACCCTCCTTTAACGTACCCAATTTTAACATTAACTTTGTAATATATATAAGTAAGAAACTTGAAAGTATATTTTTTGAAACTTAAACTTTCTGTGTAACTAAGGAACTTGAAAAAACATTCTTCCAACTTGGAACATTATAAACAGTAACATAGTGAATTAAGATTTTAACATAATTTAGTAATAAAAGTATTAACATTTGAATGTAATTTGCATTTGCTTTTAAAAATGTTTTGCATGGGTTTTATTTCTTTAATGAAAAGTTATAGTATTTCATAGTAGACAATGTTTTTAGTAAAAATTTGTCCATCTTCTAATAAATCACCTTGACTTTCATTCTTTTCAATGTAAACTATAATAGCTTGTGGATTTTGGCACCGTGATAACGCAACGTTCAATTGTCCATGTGCAAATACTGGTTCTTGTAAGAAAATGCCCACAGATTTGAACGTTTGTCCTTGTGATTTATTAATGGTCATGGCAAATGCCATAATGATGGGAAATTGTCTTCTTTGAAGTATAAAAGGGAGACTACTTTCACTTGGTGCTAAATCTATTCTTGGTATGAAAACTCTCTCTCCTTTATGGGTACCAGTTAAAATTTCAGCATCTATAAAATGGTCCTTTAATTGTTGAACAATTAATCCTGTCCCATTGCATAGGCCTTCTTTGGGGTTCATATTTCGCAGTAACATGACAATTGCACCTTTCTTTAGCTGCAAAATATGTGGTGGCATTCCAGAAGGAGTTAGCGAGTTAATTAATTCAGTGGAAAAGTTAGCCTGACTTTCATTGTCATCAGCAAGTACAGAATCAGCACTGTGATAATTTCTTTGTGGTGCATTATTTTTTTTAAAGATTTCATTATTGAGGATTAATGCATCCTTATTTTTACACGTTAGTATGACTTGGTTGGCAAGCTCTGAATATTCCTGGTTATTTATGCTACCTTCAAATATAGCCGATATAATATCTTGGTGACAAATCATATGAGGTGGGATCTCCACAGTGTCCTCAGGTAAATGTGTTATTCTTTCTGTTCTGCCTTCTCCAATTTTAATAAGCCAATCATTGAAATCAGTTTGGCCTTCTGAGCTCATGTTTTGTTGCAGTTGAAGATGGGTAAAATGTTTCCATAGTGTGCTTTACTTTATACAGGTTTCGATAATGTCAGTTCGATTTCCATGTACAACGACAGGTAATGTTTGTCTAAAATCGCCACCTAACAACATTACCTTTCCACCAAATGGAAAAGTATTATCCATGACTTCACGAAGCAAACGGTCAATACATTGGAGGGCATAGCATGACATCATTGTAGCCTCATCTATTATAATTAATTTACTTTTTTTTTTTTTTTTTTGCTTGTAATGATGTCATGCGAATATCTGACACAGAAGTTTCTAAAATAGGCACTGGCAGTTTAAAGCCACTATGTACAGTTCTTCCACCTTCTAACAAAAGTGCAGCAATTCCAGTAGTGACAAACGGCAGTGCTATTTGACCTTGTGCTCGTACAGAACTCATTAATAAATTATATAGAAAAGTTTTTCCTGATCCGCCAGGTCCATCAAGATAGAAATAACGCTCTGTCACCATGTCATCATCTATTGCATTTTTAATGGCATTAAATGCTTGCAATTGTAACGTATTTAAAGTTGCAAGTCTTTCTTCTGTTCTTTCTACTTGTAATTGAATGTCTTAGTCTTCAAAGTTTATGTCATCTATAAGACCTGGATCAGGCAAATTAAAACTTGCACAACTTAATCCATGAGTTAAAAATACTTCTTGGATTTCCATTAACGCTTTTAAGTGTGCAATGGGTTCATTGTATCGTCGCATAAAGTCTTCAGCCATATTACTTTTAAATGACTCCCACAAAGCTAATGCATTTGGAGCATTTGAGAAGATACAAATAAATGCAAATTGTTCTCTCATCTGCCGTGGCATTTGACATTGTGCTGCTTCTTCTAAACATCTTTCCCACTCTGTATCCTCAGCTAGTAAGTTTCTATGTCTTGCAGCTAAATGGAAAGATTCATATACTATATCATTAACAGTTCTTAAGTGTTCAAAACTTTGTGCTCCAGGAACATTTAAAAGTAATATCTGTAAGCAAAAACGTTCAACATCTCTTTGACTGACTGTGTAAATTCTTGGGATTATTTTATTTCCTCTGCTTTTTCTAGGTCTCCATAATCTATTCACAAAAACATAGTGATATGGAATTTCAATATATAAGAATTGTGTTGCTTCTGAATCTGTGGAATTTAATTCAAACCATGCAGTTAGTGTAGTGTGACGAAGTTCACTTTGGGCCAATGCATTACTTTAATTTCCAGCATGGAAATAGACTAAATGTCTTTGTGGCAAATGTACTGCTAATCTATATACTGCATGTGATCTATCATGCATTTCAAATTTTAAAAGCCGCCACATAGCTTCTGGCGCACTGACATAGCGAGCATCTACATGAGATGCAAGTTCATCATGTACTAACTCACTACTTTCAGGTTTGTCTGCACTTTTGACGACTACAGTAGCTGCATCATAACCTTTGTAAATATATTTGTAGACATATTTAATGGATTTGATGGAAGTGCAAGCTTCTACATTAATGTGTGCGTTATACTTCATTAGTAAATGTGGATTGTAGGGTACTACATATCTATTGTCAACTTTTTTGCCACAAATAATGGCACTATCTCCTTCTCTTCTTTTATAAAGTGGATAGCCATCACAATTGGCATAGGTTTTGTCTCTATAATCTTTTGGAAAATCTTTGGAACATTTATTATTTTCCATACATGTTGATTGTGGATTAAGCTCACCACAGGGTCCATGAATCATGCAATAAGTAACAATCTCATATAGTCTACCATATAGTTCTGGATCTGGTAGTTCAGCAACAATGACTGCATCCACTTTGTCAGAAGTATCTAATTTATCTTTTTCTTGAAGTATTATGAGAATATGTGCATGTGGAAGGCCTCTTTTTTGAAATTCAATGGTATATACATAAGCAAGACATTTGCCAAATAAGTGACTTATAGTGATGTCATGTATTAATTCATTTAATTTAATCTTAAAAACTCTGGCTACTAAATCTGGTCGGAAGCACTTTGGCCAAGAAGTAAATTTTGTGTAATTTCTGGCCATTGGGGATTACATGTAAATGTAAGAAATAAATCGGGTTTGCCAAAATTGGTCAAAATAGCCATAGCATCATTGTATCTTTCTCTCATATTTCGAGGAGATCCTTGAAAGGAAGATGGTAAAATGATGGCTTTGCCAGCTGTCATGTCTCTGCTTGTAGCCACCTCAGCAACATAGTCCATTAGTCCAGAAAAAAAATTCTACACGTAGTTTATCTTGTTGATATTTTATAAAGTTTAAATTATTGGCCTCAACTTGCAAATAGGAATCAATAATCCATTGTTGTGTTAGTTTTCCACCACATAAAATTGGATTAATTTGAGCTACTTTAAATTCAAGCATAGAAACATTATTTCTGATTCTGGCTTTAGCATTTGGGTAACTGGGAAGTGTTAATTTTGGTTGCCAACCTGCTTCTCCGTGTGGGAAAACAATTGGATATGTCATTGGATCTAAATTTGGACTTAAGATACTCATATTAATGAATGGTTGCTCCTCATTTCTGGGATATATTCTAATGTCTCTTTGAAATGGTGGTTCTCCTTCATCATTTTGAAACACCATTGCAACCTCATTTGATGTTGGCAAGTTATAACAACGTTTATCAGTATGTCTGTCTCTTTTAAGCACCATATTGACCTTTGGCATTGGTAATTGATGTCTTTGTGCATGAAGTTGTTGTTCATTTTCTACTTCTGCCATTTTTTTATAAGCTTTACTGTAGGGGTTGTTGTCCATAATGTTATTTAGCTCTATAAAAACACTGTGTAAGCATTTTTTATTTTCTTCCAGCTGCATACGTTGGTCAACAGCTTCTATTGAATCTAGGACATATAGTTGAGCGAATTTTCTTTGCTCTCCTTCCTCTGGATGTAAATGTGAAGTACGATGATAAATTTGGCCTTGGACTTTAAAACAGTAAGGACCATGTCCTGGTACATTAGCAGCTAATGTTGCCCCACATAGATGCAAAGGATATGGCACTATTGTAGGATCTTATGTTTGTCTTAACATTTTTGTAGTTTTGAAAAGTAGGTTGAGTCATAATGTTTTGTAAATAGATTGGAAATTCTTTTCTTTCTGGAAGTTTGAACTTGCCTTTTTGACAGCAACTAATAAATTGACCATCTCTGGGTCTCTCCTGTTTAAAATGATAAGCCTCACAAAACTGACATTGAGTATTCATGTCCCCACAATTATGAACCTCTACTGCTAAAGACTTGATTAAAGGACAATTTGCAAAGCATATATTAGTTTCATTTTCAAATTGATCAGCTGAAATGTCATGTGATGTTTCAGGAACAGGTTTTAAATGCTTTGTTTTTTTGGTGGCTTTTTTTGGTATCTCTTTTATTGGTTTAGGTAAAATGTCATGTAATGTTTCAGGAAGAGATTCTAAATGCTTTGTTTTTTATGCAAAATGTCATCTGATGTTTGAGGAACAGGTTCTAAACGCTTTATTTGCTTAGTAGCTTTTTTGGCGTATCTTTAATTTTTGCAGCTGATAGTCTTTTGCTTGCAAGTCTTTTGCGTTCTTTTTCTTCTCGAATTTCCTTCTCCTCTGGTGTCTGCTGGCTGGCCCATCTCTCTTGTCTTTCTCTAGTTTGACGTCTTTTCTTTTCTTGTTTGCTCTCGTTAGTAGCCATGTTAATCTGTAAAAGAAAATAATTTATAATTAGTTTAGTTTGAGATGTTAAGTTTGTTTTTTACATTTTTTATTATCAAAAGTTTGTTTATATGTAATTGTAGTTCATTGTGGTGGTAGTTTCTTTGTATTGTTAAATAAGTGTTTTTTATTTTTTTGGTCTTACTTTCTGTGGTACGTTGTAATTTTTGCCATCACATGAAAAGCACAGGGAAGGAACTGACACTATACCTTCTTCTACATGTAGTAGGTAATTAAAATGTATATTTTAGTTGTTTTGTCAATTTATTTTGTTGTTGTACTTTTAACTTACAGGCATAGTAGAGGGCAAAAATTAGTCTTTGTAATTTTTACTACAGGGGATTGTCGTAATAGTATTTTGATATTTTATGTTGCATACTTTATTTGCTTAATTTGTCTTTTTTATGAAGGTTAACTGTTTTTCTACAGTAAAAATCAATGTTTTTTTCTATCTTGGATATTATGGCAATGTTTTTAGCATTATCCTATTTTGTGTTTACCACTTTTTGGTTGCTGCATTTGTTATATTGGCGGCCATTAAACGTATATAGTTCCTTTATTTTTTCTACTTGTTATACTTTACCTTGATTGAAGAGTTGTTCTTGCCTGAATGACAGAGGGTCCCCTCCTGCCAATCTTAATCCGCCGGTCTTCTTGTAGTGTATGTTTGAAAAAGAACGTGAAATGGTTAATTGTATATTTCTTCTTTTTGATTTAGGAAAGTGTAACAGAGTTGGAACACGCAGTCCAATATCTCCGCTGGTATACGGTAAAATACCCAAGAGGCACTACAGTTTCACCATCCCCGACCTCCCATATTGGACGACACCCAATTTGGGAGTCGAATGAATACTGACTTTATTTTGTTGTGCAGAAATATTTATACACATCTCTTCCCACAGGCAATACACATGCCCATATTTGGCCACACAATACACATAAAGAGAACAATAGGTGGGTCACACCTCCCTGAGGCTACCTGGCAACTTTGATACAATCAGACAATGATTAGATCATCCTTCTTTGTTCTTACGTCTGAGAATGAAAACACTTTATACAATAGACTTCCTTATCTCTGGAGTCTCTGTAATAGGATTATCTATTAGCCAAGGCCTGCAATAGTCTGGGCTAATATTCTGCAGAGCATAAACCAACATATCTACAGTATAGCAATGTGATCATATTTTAACCAAGAATTAAATAACCATAAAACAGGGTACTGGGTTCCGTTACAGAAAGCATGGTCTTTTTCAGCATGTAATGTATTTTTCTATCTTACCTCTTCTTCTTTCTTTGTGTTCTTTAAAAGGGATTGTGGTTCACAATGCACGGTGCAAATTCTTGAGTGACGCTGTTGATGCAGAGTCTGTTTGAATAGTAAAAAAAAGGAGAAAGATTTAGCTTTAGGTTACATATTGAATTGCAATAAATTAATGTCATTTAAATATACTTGTTTAATTAGTTTGGGTTAAGATTAGTTTGTTTTAGGGGCTATACACATAAATGTGCGTGTCACATGTCACTATACATGAATCACATTTTCATAGTTAAAGTTGTTTTTTTTTGTCCTGTCGTGATAATAAAATGTAATATATTATAGCTTACCTCTCAGTTGTAATTTCCACAGTGTAAACTAGGAAATTAGGAAATAATTCTCTTCTCAAGTAACAGCAGCAGTTACCTATCCAGTCACTCCGTTCATCACCTGAGTAGAAATGTAGAATTTTCTAGAAAGTAGGCAGTATTTATAAACTTTCAAGTGACTCAGATCGTTAGAACGCAATACGCATGCGCTATTTGCGTTCCAGCTTACAATTTGCGTTCCATCCGCCATTTTATGCGTAGTAGTTTTCAAAATGGTGGTTAATATCAGTGTGGTACGTTCCGCATAGTATGTGTTTCAGTTTTGCGAGTCACTGTAGTATAGTTACGTCTGAAGCCTCGTTTTCGTTTTGTTCGGCGGCCATTTTTTCTCTCGCTTAGGTGATTTTCGGCAGTTTAAACTCGTTTTTTTGGACTTAAATGGACGTGTAAATTAACTTTTCGAGGTGCCGGATGCCCCCCCTTGCTGTAAGTAAGCTTTTTATGTGTTCGTTGTGTTTATTTCTTGTGTTTCTGATGTTTTCATGCGCGCCGTTTTCGGTCGGTTTTGCGTGTTGGGAATGGGTCGTATCGCGGCCGTATTTTTTTGTGAGGGACGCAGTTGGTTTTTACGTGTACGACGCAGTTGATTTTTTTCTTAGTCGTGCGTATGTTTGTTAACCGCGTGTGAGGCGCCTTTGAGGTTTTTTTGTTTAAGTCGTGCGTGTGTGTTTGTGTTAACAGCACAGCCGACGTTGGACCTTCCACCTTTTCAGGTGTGTAAAAAAAAATTTCTTTAGTGTGGGGGGGTTATAATGTGTTTTTTTATTTTCTGTAATGTTCCTTTTTTTATTTTTTGTGACTTAGGTTTTTTTATTTTATGTAATGTAGATTTTTTATTTTCTGTAATTAGAGTGGTGGGGGTTATTAGGGGGTAGGTAGGTAGTGTAGGTGTTAATAGGTTAGTGTAGAGGATGTTTAGTTGATATTTAATGTTTTATTGGGGAAGTATAGTGCAGTGTAGTGTTTATACTTAGTTTCATGATGGTCCTTGAGGACCGTCATGGCACTTATGTGGTTAATGTTGGGTTGTAACAGGCCCATAATGGTCTTAATATACCCTTCTGGGACTGATGGGGTTAAATAGAGGCTTATGAGGGTCTGTATGGACCCCCATGAGTGACAGGGTTAATTAGCGGTTTATGGGGGTCTGTATTGACCCCCATGAGTGAGGGGGTTAATTAAGTGCTTATGGGGTCTGTATTGACCCCCATAAGTGACAGGGTTAATGAAGGGCTTATAGGGGTCTGTATTGACCCCCATGAGTGACACAGTTAATGAAGGGCTTATGGGGGTCTATATTGACCCCCATGAATGACAGGATTAATTATGGGCTTATGGGGGTCTGTATTGACCCCCATGAGTGAGGGGGTTAATTAAGTGCTTATGGGGTCTGTATTGACCCCATGAGTGACAGGGTTAATGAAGTGCTTATGGGGGTCTATATTGACCCCCATGAGTGATAGGGTTATTAGGGGTTTATGGGGGTCTGTATTGACCCCCATGAGTGAGGGGGTTAATTAAGTCCTTATGGGGGTTTGCATTGACCCCCATGAGTGACAGGGTTAATTAAGAGCTTATGGGGGTCTATATTGACCCCCATGAATGACAGGGTTATTAGGGGTTTATGGGGGTCTGTATTAACCCCCATGAGTGAGGGGGTTAATTAAGTGCTTATGGGGGTCTGTATTGACCCCCATGAGTTATGGGGTTAATTAAGTCCTTATGGGGATCTGCATTGACCCCCATGAGTGACAGGGTTATCTAAGGGCTTATGGGGGTCTGTATTGACCCTCATGAGTGACAGGGTTAATGAAGAGCTTATGGGGGTCTATATTGACCCCCATGAGTGAGGAGGTTAATGAAGTGCTTATGGGGTCTATATTGACCCCCATGACTGACAGGGTAATGAAGGGCTTATGGGGGTCTGTATTGACCCCCATGAGTGACAGGGTGATAGTGTATATATATTATTTTATATAAGGGATTCTTTAAGGACCCGTAACGCATGATTTTAGATTTTTGAATTTTCATTGCAGCGGGATCCCCGTCGATCGCGTGTTTTTAGTTGCGCGCTGTTCTGCCGTTATGGTCGTATTTTTCGTGCGTGTGGGGGTTTGTGCCGTTAAGATTGGTTCCGAGATCGTTTTTTTTTCTAAGTCGTGCGTGTGTGTGTGTGTTTTTAACCGCGTGTGAGGCGCCTTTGAGCCTCCACCTCCGAAAATGCGGACCCTCGCTTTGCGAGGGAAGCAGTTCTTGCGAGCTCGCAAAGCGTGACGACGATTCGTAGTTTCACAACTATTATATGTGATTTATCTCTTATATGAAAACGGTCACATTTATTTATCTTCCTATAAGAAAAATCAGATATAATCAGTATATGATGCCAAAAATCATGTGTTCGGTCCTATATAATAAACATATATATAATGATGACGACACATGGCACTGAGAAGCTCTTATAACACAGTGCTGGTAATGATAACCAGTTCCCTGGTGGTCTAGTGGTTAGGATTCGGCGCTCTCACCGCCGCGGCCCGGGTTCGATTCCCGGTCAGGGAAGTAACGTTTTTGTCTATTCGAATTGTATTATTGACTATATAGTAAAATAATTTATTTTACGAATGTTACAATATTATTATAATTATTATAATTAATAATAATAATAATCTTTTGTTCATTTAGTCTTAAAATATTATTTTACTCTTATAATTATGATTTTATACTAAATTGGTTTCAATTGTATTCTACATGTAATAATATAGGACCATAATATATATATATAGCTATACTGATATATATATCACTCATCACCCCACTCACACTGTACCCCCTCTAATTCCCCCAAGGGGATCCCTGCGCGCCCCCTCACTGAATCACTGAGCCGCCGGGAGCGCGACTGATGCGGACCTGCGTGACGTCACCCCGCGCACGCGCACGCACCGCCCCCTCTGCGTCTGAGAGACAGAGAGCCGGGAATCACCGGGAGAAGGATCAGGAACGGAAGAAGGTGAGAAGCTGGGATACCGGGAGAAGAGAGAGCGGGGAGAGAAGCCTTGGAGGAGAGTGGAGGGGAGGGGCGTGATAGGGAAAGAGCCTGAGGGGCAGGCCGGGAAATAAGGTGATGTAATGTGTGTGAGGTAAATATATGTATGGGCGGGAGATATAGTGTGTGTCATATGTAATGTACGGATAATGTGTGTATAATATATATATATATGTATATGTATGTGTGTGTGAGAGAGAGGCCTGTGTGCACTGGGTATAAATCACTGCACCTCTCATGTCTCTATCACTGGCTCATCATCAGGAGATATCACTACAGGATAGAACTGCATCATAGGAGGCCTGTGTGTCCGTGTACCTATCTGTGTACCATGACTATCCGTGTACCCATCTGTGTGCCATGACTACCCGTGTGCCCATCTGTGTGCCATGACTACCCGTGTGCCCATCTGTGTGCCATGACTACCCGTGTGCCCATCTGTGTGCCATGACTATCCGTGTGCCCATCTGTGTGCCATGACTATCTGTGTACCCATCTGTGTGCCATGACTATCTGTGTACCCATCTGTGTGCCATGACTACCCGTGTACCCTTCTATATGCCATGACCATCTGTGTGCCATGACTACCCGTGTACCCATCTGTGTGCCATGACTATCCGTGTACCCTTCTATATGCCATGACCATCTGTGTACCCATCTGTGTGCCATGACTATCCGTGTGCCCATCTGTGTGCCATGACTATCCGTGTACCTATCTGTGTGCCATGACTATCCGTGTACCCATCTGTGTTTCATGACTATCTGTGTGCCATGACTATCCGTGTACCTATCTGTGTGCCATGACTATCCGTGTACCCATCTGTGTGCCATGACTATCCGTGTGCCCATCTGTGTGCCATGACGATCTGTGTGCCATGACTATCCGTGTACCCATCTGTGTGCACTGGGTATAAATCACTGCACCTCTCATGTCTCTATCACTGGCTCATCATCAGGAGATATCACTACAGGATAGAACTGCATCATAGGAGGCCTGTGTGTCCGTGTACCTATCTGTGTACCATGACTATCCGTGTACCCATCTGTGTGCCATGACTACCCGTGTGCCCATCTGTGTGCCATGACTACCCGTGTGCCCATCTGTGTGCCATGACTATCCGTGTGCCCATCTGTGTGCCATGACTATCTGTGTACCCATCTGTGTGCCATGACTATCTGTGTACCCATCTGTGTGCCATGACTACCCGTGTACCCTTCTATATGCCATGACCATCTGTGTGCCATGACTACCCGTGTACCCATCTGTGTGCCATGACTATCCGTGTACCCTTCTATATGCCATGACCATCTGTGTACCCATCTGTGTGCCATGACTATCCGTGTGCCCATCTGTGTGCCATGACTATCCGTGTACCTATCTGTGTGCCATGACTATCCGTGTACCCATCTGTGTTTCATGACTATCTGTGTGCCATGACTATCCGTGTACCTATCTGTGTGCCATGACTATCCGTGTACCCATCTGTGTGCCATGACTATCCGTGTGCCCATCTGTGTGCCATGACGATCTGTGTGCCATGACTATCCGTGTACCCATCTGTGTGCCATGACTATCCGTGTGCCCATCTGTGTGCCATGACTATCCGTGTGCCCATCTGTGTGCCATGACTATCCGTGTACCCATCTGCGTGCCATGACTATCCGTGTACCCATCTGCGTGCCATGACTATCCGTGTACCCATCTGTGTGCCACGACTATCTGTGTACCCATCTGTGTGCCATGACTATCTGTGTACCCATCTGTGTGCCATGACCATCTGTGTGCCATGACCATCTGTGTGCCATGACCATCTGTGTGCCATGACCATCTGTGTACCATGACTGTCTATGTATGTACCTATCCATGTACCATGACTGTCTATGTATGTATGTATCTATCCATCTACCATGACTGTCTATGTATGTATGTATGTATCTATCCATCTACCATGACTGTCTATGTATGTATGTATGTATGTATCTATCCATCTACCATGACTGTCTATGTATGTATGTATGTATGTATGTATCTATCCATCTACCATGACTGTCTATGTATGTATGTATGTATGTATGTATCTATCCATCTACCATGACTGTCTATGTATGTATGTATGTATCTATCCATCTACCATGACTGTCTATGTATGTATGTATCTATCCATCTACCATGACTGTCTATGTATGTATGTATGTATGTATGTATGTATGTATCTATCCATCTACCATGACTGTCTATGTATGTATGTATGTATGTATCTATCCATCTACCATGACTGTCTATGTATGTATGTATGTATGTATCTATCCATCTACCATGACTGTCTATGTATGTATGTATCTATCCATCTACCATGACTGTCTATGTATGTATGTATGTATCTATCCATCTACCATGACTGTCTATGTATGTATGTATCTATCCATCTACCATGACTGTCTATGTATGTATGTATCTATCCATCTACCATGACTGTCTATGTATGTATGTATCTATCCATCTACCATGACTGTCTATGTATGTATGTATCTATCCATCTACCATGACTGTCTATGTATGTATGTATCTATCCATCTACCATGACTGTCTATGTATGTATGTATCTATCCATCTACCATGACTGTCTATGTATGTATGTATCTATCCATCTACCATGACTGTCTATGTATGTATGTATCTATCCATCTACCATGACTGTCTATGTATGTATGTATCTATCCATCTACCATGACTGTCTATGTATGTATGTATCTATCCATCTACCATGACTGTCTATGTATGTATGTATCTATCCATCTACCATGACTGTCTATGTATGTATGTATCTATCCATCTACCATGACTGTCTATGTATGTATGTATCTATCCATCTACCATGACTGTCTATGTATGTATGTATCTATCCATCTACCATGACTGTCTATGTATGTATGTATCTATCCATCTACCATGACTGTCTATGTATGTATGTATGTATCTATCCATCTACCATGACTGTCTATGTATGTATGTATGTATCTATCCATCTACCATGACTGTCTATGTATGTATGTATCTATCCATCTACCATGACTGTCTATGTATGTATGTATCTATCCATCTACCATGACTGTCTATGTATGTATGTATCTATCCATCTACCATGACTGTCTATGTATGTATGTATCTATCCATCTACCATGACTGTCTATGTATGTATGTATCTATCCATCTACCATGACTGTCTATGTATGTATGTATCTATCCATCTACCATGACTGTCTATGTATGTATGTATCTATCCATCTACCATGACTGTCTATGTATGTATGTATCTATCCATCTACCATGACTGTCTATGTATGTATGTATGTATCTATCCATCTACCATGACTGTCTATGTATGTATGTATCTATCCATCTACCATGACTGTCTATGTATGTATGTATGTATCTATCCATCTACCATGACTCTCTATGTATGTATGTATCTATCCATCTACCATGACTGTCTATGTATGTATGTATGTATGTATCTATCCATCTACCATGACTGTCTATGTATGTATGTATCTATCCATCTACCATGACTGTCTATGTATGTATGTATCTATCCATCTACCATGACTGTCTATGTATGTATGTATCTATCCATCTACCATGACTGTCTATGTATGTATGTATCTATCCATCTACCATGACTGTCTATGTATGTATGTATCTATCCATCTACCATGACTGTCTATGTATGTATGTATCTATCCATCTACCATGACTGTCTATGTATGTATGTATCTATCCATCTACCATGACTGTCTATGTATGTATGTATCTATCCATCTACCATGACTGTCTATGTATGTATGTATCTATCCATCTACCATGACTGTCTATGTATGTATGTATCTATCCATCTACCATGACTGTCTATGTATGTATGTATCTATCCATCTACCATGACTGTCTATGTATGTATGTATCTATCCATCTACCATGACTGTCTATGTATGTATGTATCTATCCATCTACCATGACTGTCTATGTATGTATGTATCTATCCATCTACCATGACTGTCTATGTATGTATGTATGTATGTATCTATCCATCTACCATGACTGTCTATGTATGTATGTATGTATGTATGTATCTATCCATCTACCATGACTGTCTATGTATGTATGTATGTATGTATCTATCCATCTACCATGACTGTCTATGTATGTATGTATGTATGTATCTATCCATCTACCATGACTGTCTATGTATGTATGTATGTATGTATCTATCCATCTACCATGACTGTCTATGTATGTATGTATGTATCTATCCATCTACCATGACTGTCTATGTATGTATGTATCTATCCATCTACCATGACTGTCTATGTATGTATGTATCTATCCATCTACCATGACTGTCTATGTATGTATGTATCTATCCATCTACCATGACTGTCTATGTATGTATGTATCTATCCATCTACCATGACTGTCTATGTATGTATGTATCTATCCATCTACCATGACTGTCTATGTATGTATGTATCTATCCATCTACCATGACTGTCTATGTATGTATGTATCTATCCATCTACCATGACTGTCTATGTATGTATGTATCTATCCATCTACCATGACTGTCTATGTATGTATGTATCTATCCATCTACCATGACTGTCTATGTATGTATGTATCTATCCATCTACCATGACTGTCTATGTATGTATGTATCTATCCATCTACCATGACTGTCTATGTATGTATGTATCTATCCATCTACCATGACTGTCTATGTATGTATGTATGTATCTATCCATCTACCATGACTGTCTATGTATGTATGTATCTATCCATCTACCATGACTGTCTATGTATGTATGTATGTATCTATCCATCTACCATGACTGTCTATGTATGTATGTATCTATCCATCTACCATGACTGTCTATGTATGTATGTATGTATCTATCCATCTACCATGACTGTCTATGTATGTATGTATCTATCCATCTACCATGACTGTCTATGTATGTATGTATCTATCCATCTAACATGACTGTCTATGTATGTATGTATCTATCCATCTACCATGACTGTCTATGTATGTATGTATCTATCCATCTACCATGACTGTCTATGTATGTATGTATCTATCCATCTACCATGACTGTCTATGTATGTATGTATCTATCCATCTACCATGACTGTCTATGTATGTATGTATGTATCTATCCATCTACCATGACTGTCTATGTATGTATGTATCTATCCATCTACCATGACTGTCTATGTATGTATGTATGTATCTATCCATCTACCATGACTCTCTATGTATGTATGTATCTATCCATCTACCATGACTGTCTATGTATGTATGTATGTATGTATCTATCCATCTACCATGACTGTCTATGTATGTATGTATCTATCCATCTACCATGACTGTCTATGTATGTATGTATCTATCCATCTACCATGACTGTCTATGTATGTATGTATCTATCCATCTACCATGACTGTCTATGTATGTATGTATCTATCCATCTACCATGACTGTCTATGTATGTATGTATCTATCCATCTACCATGACTGTCTATGTATGTATGTATCTATCCATCTACCATGACTGTCTATGTATGTATGTATGTATCTATCCATCTACCATGACTGTCTATGTATGTATGTATCTATCCATCTACCATGACTGTCTATGTATGTATGTATCTATCCATCTACCATGACTGTCTATGTATGTATGTATCTATCCATCTACCATGACTGTCTATGTATGTATGTATCTATCTATCTACCATGACTGTCTATCTATATACCTCTATCTATATTTCTCTATTTCTATCCACCTATTTTCTCTCATTTGCTCTGCCTACTGTATGTTGTGTGTGTGGGGGGCTCTGCCTACTGTATATCTGTATGGCGGTGTGGGGGGCTCTGCCTACTGTATATCTGTATGGCGGTGTGGGGGGCTCTGCCTACTGTATATCTGTATGGCGGTGTGGGGGGCTCTGCCTACTGTATATCTGTATGGCGGTGTGGGGGGCTCTGCCTACTGTATATCTGTATGGCGGTGTGGGGGGCTCTGCCTACTGTATATCTGTATGGCGGTGTGGGGGGGGGGCTCTGCCTACTGTATATCTGTATGGCGGTGTGGGGGGCGGGCTCTGCCTACTGTATGGCGGTGTGGGGGGCGGGCTCTGCCTACTGTATATCTGTATGGCGGTGTGGGGGGCGGGCTCTGCCTACTGTATATCTGTATATCGGTGTGGGGGGCGGGCTCTGCCTACTGTATATCTGTATATCGGTGTGGGGGGCGGGCTCTGCCTACTGTATATCGGTGTGGGGGGCGGGCTCTGCCTACTGTATATCGGTGTGGGGGGCGGGCTCTGCCTACTGTATATCGGTGTGGGGGGCGGGCTCTGCCTACTGTATATCTGTGTGGGGGGCGGGCTCTGCCTACTGTATATCTGTGTGGGGGGCGGGCTCTGCCTACTGTATATCTGTGTGGGGGCGGGCTCTGCCTACTGTATATCTGTGTGGGGGGCGGGCTCTGCCTACTGTATATCTGTGTGGGGGGCGGGCTCTGCCTACTGTATATCTGTGTGGGGGGCGGGCTCTGCCTACTGTATATCTGTGCGGGGGGCGGGCTCTGCCTACTGTATATCTGTGCGGGGGGCGGGCTCTGCCTACTGTATATCTGTGTGGGGGGCGGGCTCTGCCTACTGTATATCTGTGCGGGGGGCGGGCTCTGCCTACTGTATATCTGTGTGGGGGGCGGGCTCTGCCTACTGTATATCTGTGTGGGGGGCGGGCTCTGCCTACTGTATATCTGTATGGCGGTGTGGGGGGCGGGCTCTGCCTACTGTGTTTTGGGGGTTCCTTCATCGGGTGGTATCCTTGCTCACTGTACAAATGTTTTAGGGATATTATTTACCTACTGTACAAATGTATGGGGCCTCCCTCCCCTCCCTCCCTACTGTGCATCTGTATTGGGGGGTCTTCTGATTACTGTATATCTTTGCTGAGGGACCCTCCTCTGGTTTCTTTGTGTATAGTTTATTTTAGTGTAGGAGTTGAAAAGTTTATGAAGCTTATGAGCCAGCCAGGTTAATGAGGAGGAAGCCAAACATTTTAGGAGCCAGTACAGGGAAGATATATATGTTGTCACGCTTTGCGAGGTGCATACGAGTCAGGAGATGAGCGCCGCAGGCGCTCATCGCTTGCGAGGTGAGCCGTTAACACGTAGGACTTGGCCGATGAGCGACAAAGGTGCTCATTGCTGCGAAGCGAGCCTTTAAAACGTAGCACTTGGGCGATGACCTACAACATACACTATTACAAAAGCCGCAAAATGCTCACGAGACGCGTACCACATTAATAACATTACTATTATACAATGTCGCTTTACACAATACACCAGCGGCGTTACCTTGCGCACGCAGCCTATTTAGGATGTGCACTTTATAAGCAGCGCACCAACACTCACAATGTATATTCTATGCAGACGCAAAATACTCACAGATTGCTAGCTCTTCAGCCTATTGCTCGCTGCATATATCAATTATAAATAATTAAAGTATATTTATTTAAGAAATCATTCATTATTACTTAACTACATATACATGGAAATATATATCTCGCACAGAGGACCAAAAGTACACGACAGGAGACGCTCGCAATGAGCGCCGAATGACCTCACAGTACAAAACGGTTTCAATTATGTGTCAAACAGCATTCCCATGGCTTCAAATGTTATTGCCCCGTCATTTTTGATGGGCAAGTCGCAAGTACATATATATATATATATATATATATATATATATATATATATATATATATATTGGAAATGTTAGGAGCCAGTAAAATATGAATAGTTGTGGCTCCCTGTATATGCAGCGTGTCTCTGTGCATAGTTCTCATGTATAAGAATGCGATGTATGTGTGACCTTTGCCCTCGGTAGTTGCTACAGTTGTGAATGATGTGTGTATATAATGTACCCATGTGCAATCTGTGTGTCCTGCTGTCTCCTCAGGAGCAGGACATTATATTACACTGTAGCTGCCCAGGGGGGACAATCCCTGCATTGTTTACACCCTCCCTGTTTATCACCATATTATGAGGGGATACTGATGTAGTTTATACATTTCTTGTTACAGTTTGAACGTTTTTGCCAAGTCTCTGATAAAATGGGGTCCGACAGGACTAAATGTAGAGTTTCTGTCCATTCATTTCGGATTTGCCCAATATCAATAAAGTAATATATATATATCCGTGAGACGCCCAGTGTTCTCAGACACAAGGCTACAGAAATGACCTGCCAATGGATATTATGGGTGGCTGTGAGACATTAAAGGGGTGCCCCAATATCCCACAAGAATGCCTGCTTTGGGTTCAGACTGGTTAGATGTATATAGCGGTGGTGGGCAGTAGGTGTCCAGGGGCCCCACGCCCCCACAGCCTGGAGTAGAAGAGCATGCCCCCAGAGCCTGGTGTAGAAGAGCATGCACCCATAGCCTGGAGTAGAAGAGCATGCCCCCACAGCCTGGAGTAGAAGAGCATGCCCCCACAGCCTGGAGTAGAAGAGCATGCCCCCACAGCCTGGAGTAGAAGAGCATGCCCCCACAGCCTGGAGTAGAAGGGCATGCCCCACGCCCCCACAGCCTGGAGTAGAAGAGCATGCCCCCACAGCCTGGAGTAGAAGAGCATGCCCACCCCCCATTGGTTCCTCAATGAAACCAGTTTGACTGCTAAATGCTTGTCCGTTCTATTCCTCTTTTCCCAATGAATGTCGCGCTCCCTCTTTCCTGCAGGGATTGTACCGTGTGCGTGTGTGATATAATCACAGGCCCTTCCTGGCTGTACATTCCTGGTGATCCTTGGGCTGGTGGCCTTTCTGCTGCATGTAGAGGTCCGTGGCAGACTCGCCATGTGAGAAGCTGCAAGTTCTGCTTTTAGCACAGTGGGAAATGTCTGTGGGTTATTTAATTAAGAGCATATCACACATCTTAGTAATGCATCACATCCGACTCAGCAGTGCAGTAACACACAGCAATGGGGGCAAGGGACCCCCCCCCCACCCGCCACCGACACGAGAGCTAGGGTCTGACCCTGCACGATATATTATATTACATTATAGTGTGGGGGTCTGACCCTGCATGATATATTATAGTGTGGGGGTCTGACCCTGCATGATATATTACATTATAGTGTGGGGGTCTGACCCTGCATGATATATTATATTATAGTGTGGGGGTCTGACCCTGCATGATATATTATATTATAGTGTGGGGGTCTGACCATGCATGATATATTATATTACATTATAGTGTGGGGGTCTGACCCTGCATGATATATTATAGTGTGGGGGTCTGACCCTGCATGATATATTACATTATAGTGTGGGGGTCTGACCCTGCATGATATATTATATTATAGTGTGGGGGTCTGACCATGCATGATATATTACATTATAGTGTGGGGGTCTGACCCTGCATGATATATTATATTATAGTGCGGGGGTCTGACCCTGCATGATATATTACATTATAGTGTGGGGGTCTGACCCTGCATGATATATTATATTATAGTGTGGGGGTCTGACCCTGCATGATATATTATATTATAGTGTGAGGGTCCTACCATGCATGATATATTATAGTGTGGGGGTCTGACCCTGCATGATATATTATATTATAGTGTGGGGGTCTGACCCTGCATGATATATTATATTATAGTGTGGGGGTCTGACCCTGCATGATATATTATAGTGTGGGGGTCTGACCATGCATGATATATTATGTTATAGTGTGAGGGTCCTACCATGCATGATATATTATAGTGTGGGGGTCTGACCCTGCATGATATATTATAGTGTGGGGGTCTGACCCTGCATGATATATTATAGTGTGGGGGTCTGACCCTGCATGATATATTATAGTGCGAGGGTCTGACCCTGCATGATATATTATAGTGTGGGGGTCTGACCCTGCATGATATATTATAGTGTGGGGGTCTGACCCTGCATGATATATTATAGTGTGGGGGTCTGACCCTGCATGATATATTATAGTGTGGGGGTCTGACCCTGCATGATATATTATAGTGTGGGGGTCTGACCCTGCATGATATATTATAGTGTGGGGGTCTGACCCTGCTTTATATATTATAGTGTGAGGGTCTGACATAATATATCATGCAGGGTCAGACCCCCACACTATAATATAATATATCATGCAGGGTCGGACCCTCGCACTATAATATAATGTATCATGCAGGGTCAGACCCCCGCACTATAATATAATATATCATGCAGGGTCGGACCCCCACACTATAATATAATATATCATGCAGGGTCAGACCCTCGCACTATAATATCATATATCATGCAGGGTCAGACCCTCACACTATAATATATCATGCAGGGTCAGACCCTCACACTATAATATATCATGCAGGGTCAGACCCTCGCACTATAATATATCATGCAGGGTCAGACCCTCGCACTATAATGTAATATATAATGCAGGGTCAGACCCTCCCACTATAATATAATGTATAATATAATGTATCATGCAGGGTCAGACCCTCGCACTATAATATAATATATAATGCAGTGTATATGTATATTCTTATTATCCTGTGATGGGGGGGGGGGGGGGGGGGGGGGGCATGCACCACTATTATTAGCACTCATACGGTCTCTGTAAATAAATGAGCTGTAATAAATAATCATGAAATCTAATTTGATTGACTTGCTGAACCTAATGTACAAACCTAATGAGATTTTCCTCCCCGTGCTCAGTTGTCCGTATGTAGAGTCTATATCATGGTGTAAAACTGTACTATAGTTTTTGGACGGGTTGGGACAACATGTCCGCTGTCTGAACAGGTAGAACCGGTTGCGCTTTGTGGGCAGACAGTATCCCTAGGTCATATATTAGTCCCAACATCACTAGTCATATCCAGACTTCCCGCTCTGAAAGCTGAATATTTTAATAAATTTTTTTTTTCTCACTGTTCATACTAGTACTTTTTCTATATAATAATACATATGGTATTATTTTAGGATGTGAAAGTTTCCTTTCCTACTTGTGTGTCACATCTTCCCTGTTATCATGTATAATACTTGTTATTTCCTCTTATAAGTAAATGTTCTAAACTTGGTGTAGTCAAAATGATGTTCTGATTTGGACAGGCTGCGTAAGTGGGATAACCGTGGGTGTTCAGAGTCCAATCTGAAGAATGTTCTCCATTTATTTAATGTTGCAAGTACATGGTTGTTGGATAAGAACAGTTTTGTCCTTTTCCTATGAGATGTCTTTTTGTGCTTCTGAAGACCATTTTTGTTCTGTTTGGCCTGCACCCCAGCAGGTACCCAGTTCTCTCTTCACTAACCCATAAGCTCTTGCACTGTTGCTTAGGCCCCTGTCTAGGCTGTACCTCTGCTGGGACTCTGGCCCAGGCTATAAGCGGGGAGCCTCTCTGTGGGCTCTGGCCTGTAGGCAGGACACCTCTGCTGGGACTCTGGCCCAGGCTGTAACTGGGGAGCCTCTCTGTGGGCTCTGGCCTGTAGGCAGGACACCTCTGCTGGGACTCTGGCCCAGGCTATAAGTGAGGAGCCTCTCCGTGGCCTCTGGCCTGTAGGCAGGACACCTCTGCTGGGGCTCTGGCCCAGGCTGTAAGTGGGGAGCCTCTCTGTGGGCTCTGGCCTGTAGGCAGGACACCTCTGCTGGGACTCTGGCCCAGGCTGTAACTGGGGAGCCTCTCTGTGGGCTCTGGCCTGTAGGCAGGACACCTCTGCTGGGACTCTGGCCCAGGCTATAAGTGAGGAGCCTCTCTGTGGGCTCTGGCCTGTAGGCAGGACACCTCTGCTGGGACTCTGGCCCAGGCTATAAGTGGGGAGCCTCTCCGTGGGCTCTGGCCTGTAGGCAGGACAACTCTGCTGGGACTCTGGCCCAGGCTATAAGTGGGGAGCCTCTCTGTGGGCTCTGGCCTGTAGGCAGGACACCTCTTTTGGGACTCTGGCCCAGGCTATAAGCGGGGAGCCTCTCTGTGGGCTCTGGCCTGTAGGCAGGACACCTCTTCTAGGACTCTGGCCCAGGCTATTAGTTGGGCACCCGTGGGTGAGTCTCTGGAGGGCAGCGCTTGTTGGCAGCGCTTGTTGAGATATTTTGGAAGCATTTCCATATGTGCAGTAATGACCAGGTTGATGTATTTATATGAGACATAATGACGGCCGTAGTTTTACTAGGAGTCAGACAAGAGTATTACATTTATATACATATATTGATAGTAAGTAAAGTTGTTGTTTGCCCCTGGAGCTTGCACTCTAAGCTTGTAGGCATATGGCTATAATGTGACAGGAAGCCAGTTGGAGGGGTTTCTCTGGCGGGGTAGTACTGGTTTGCCTGTACCCCCTCCTCCTTTACCAGAAGAACAGGCTTGTAACAGATTACCATATTAACTCCTAGTGTGCTGCAGCGTGCACTAAACCCACAGCCACACCCTGTGTACTCACACATCCCCTTGTACACACATACAGCTCACAAGAGGTTAAAGCTGGTGTGACCTGCTCAGCCACAGACTCCTGGTGTGACCCACTAATCCCTAGTCACCTGCTCCTCCTGCCTCTCCATGGCTTCTTTAACCCTTTTACTGACAGAAGGGCCAGCAATGGGTTGCAGATCAAGGATTTGTGGCATGGCAGAGGTTAATGCCCCCCCTCTACCCCCAGAGATTGATTCCCCTGGTCCTACTGGTGTGACAGGATATTGATCCCCTCTCAGGGGAAGGGAGGAGGACATCAGCACAGGCCGGCTCCCCCTCTGCTGCTCTTCCAAACCCGGCCATTTTCCATATTACTGGAATACTCGCAGTCCTACTTCATTTATAAGCTAAGCTGAGTCTTTGCACATTCTGTTTCTTAAAGATTATTTATTTCTTATCATCCAAAAAATCCTCTTCACCCAAATGAATGGAGTGAACAAATTAATTGTGTGTATGTGTGATTATGGCATGTATGCCTATACGTACTGGGCGGGGACATTTAAATGAGCGCACTATGCATTTTTACTATTAAACCCCCCAAAAACCCTATACATGGCTCCTTCTAGGCATATGCTCACTGTATTGCACAGCTTTAAGCATAGCATAAAATGGATTATGCACAAGCCAGGAAACCCACCCACAGACAGTCACTTTTGAATTAATGGATCTGAATGTGGGGCTAGTTCCTCACTTGTTTGTTAGATCTTGTGAGAAGGCTGCGAACCACAATATAATTTAGGTTACAGAGTACAGTAAATAAATAGTACATTTGTGTTCCCATTTGAAATTTATACACACACACACACACACACACTCAATGGGGTTCAAGTCCAGGGAATGTGGAGGCCAGGGAACTACTTGGAAGTCTTCATCATGCTCCTCCCAACCACCCCCAGGAATTTAAGATCCCATCCTCTCCAGGGAGGTCACCATGTATGGGTGTACTTGATCTGCAAGGATGGACAACCCAAGAAAACAGTCCCCAGACCATATTGCTGCCGCCACCAGCTTGTGTTCTTCCAACAATGGCTGCAGAGTGTTTGTTTAATGTCTGTCCAGTCAATGGAGCAGAAAACGTGACTCATCAGAGAAGACAAGCCTTTGCCAATCAGAAGAGGTCCAATCTCCGTACGTTCATGCAAATTGAAGCCGTGCCTGATGATGACGACCCCTCGTCACATGGGTGCAGGGACCAGCCATTGGCTTCAGAGCCACATACGCACAAGGATTCTCTGTACTGTCACTTTAGACACACGTCTGGTAGCCCCCGGTTCATATGGACGGTGAGTTGCTCAGCTGTAGCCTGTCGGTTGGCCCTCACAGACCTTCACAGCAGACGTTCACTTCTGACATCAATGCCACGTGGTGCTCCACAGTTTCCACTCTGTTTATTCGCAATGGTGCTTTGTCCAATCACGGTACACTTTAAGCACAGCAGCGTGAGAACAGGTCACAAACTGCGCTGTATCAGAAATACTGCCATCCTTGGCCTGAACGCCAATGACCATCCCCTTTTCAAAGTTGTATAAATTGCACATTTTACCCATGACAGCGATGGTTAATATGTTTGCAGAATGGCCACATATCACCTTGTATACACACACACACACACACACAAAGTCAGCTCCCAACATGTGCCGGATTTCATTGGCTACACGCTGCTGACGTCAAAAGTAGGCAGTGGTCATAATAATTTGGTGTGCATGTATATAAATATATATATATATATATATATGTATGTATGTATGTATGTACATACACACAGGGACAACCTAGGAGCCAATGAGCATCTATTTGTTAGACATGTACTTCATTGTCTCCTAAAATAAATGTATCTGGCTCCTCAATAGCCTGGCTCCTGCAGGTGCTTGCATTATTAGCACAATTAACCCATTGTCTGCCAGTGGCTCCCAGATAATGGCGCCTCCTGTCAGGCTGTATGCTCAGCGGCAGATGGTTGGGGGAGGGGGACTACTCTGTGTATTAGTACAGATTTAAACTGTCAGTGTGAGGGCAGTGTGGGGCTGTGACACCTGGGGCCCTGTCCTGTTACCCCCCCACCACTCCTCCGGGTGACAGATAACTGACTGCGGACCCATTATCAGACCTGTTATACTGCTGGTTCAGTCTCATGTAATGCCACATCTAGTGCCAGGCTGATAAAACACATGTGTGCAGGTCCCACTTACTGCACAAGTGGAAAAATACATAGAATTGCTGTTGGTTGTTAGTACAAATAATTATGTGTAAATGTTAGATAATGGACTACCTAGAAAGACCCTGCCTCTCTGTTAGTTACTTTATCTATAGTAATCCGTTCACTCCTAGTGGGGTGATGAACATCAAAAGTTGATTAAATCGGAGTAATATCAGACTTACACTAGTGGAAAACTGTCATTCTTCTTATTTATGCCACCCCACAGTGAGAGTTAATGCCTTAGATGAAGTTGATAACAACTAGTTGGGATGATACTTATTGGTCTGTGTACTGCGCAGTTACTTTAAAGAGGGTTATTTACATGTCACTACCCAGAATTCCTAGCACCAGTGTGAGTAATTGTGTTGTGAAATGGTCACCTGACCCAACTGACTGCATGTGCTTTCATTTCCTCTCTGTGCTGAACCCTTGGGACGGTCCGGATCTGCTTCTCTAAAGTTTTTTTTTCTTTTCTCGCAGTGAATAAAGATGGCGGACCAGCGGCAGCGCTCTCTCTCCACCTCTGGGGAGAGTCTGTACCACGTCCTGGGATTGGACAAGAACGCCACTTCCGATGACATCAAAAGATGCTACCGGTCAGTACAAATCCACAAGAACCTACCCATTCCCCTATCTGCACAATAATATTTGTCATTTTCACATGTAATAATTCTATTCGTTTTACCTGTATGTTTAATGGATGTCATTATATCTTGACGTCCAGTCCCTTTATGGGATACCTCACCTTTTTATAATAAATTTTTCGATTGGAAGCTCCTCTTGCTCATAATTGAATTGATATCCCAACTTAGTTATTTCTTGGTCAGTTGCCAAAACCTCTAACCAAGAAAAAACTTCATTTGGAACTCTTTTTGCAATTGAACCATCTTAAGTCTTACTCCTCCCTTAAAGAAATCCATAATATTTTCCACATTCTGTTTTCACCAAATATGACACAGAGCTAAGACTATTCCCAAAAGACAATATCCCAATGGGAGCAGCCAGAGAGGGAGAGTTAGAAAATGTGTCTCTGTTTCAATACCAGAATTTAAAAATTGAGTGGCCTGAGAGCCAAAGATATAAAAAATCCATAGGAATATTGGGCACCATATTGTCTTCTATGTACATCCATTGGGAATATTTTTAGAACTATCCTGGCCCTATAGGTGTGAGAGAATAATTGATTCATAAATATCAATAATGGATGGAAATATAATACCTCCTTTCTCAAATTTTCTTTTTCGAATTTCTAGTTTGATTCTAAGTTGATACTCTAAGATGTATTTAGAAACTGTTTGTGGAATACACCTTGTAGCGGAACCCATCACTGTTTTAAACTGTTTTATGATTATTATGGTTAAAATATGATCCTACTATATGTATGTTGGTTGATGTTCTACAGAATATATTGGCTCAGAATATTAGCCAGACTTTTGCAGACCTAGGCTAATAGATAATCCTGTTACAGAGATTCAAGAGATAAGAAAGTTGTAAAGGATCCTTGCATTTTCCAAAGTGTTTTCATTCTTTGATAAGAACAAAGAAGAATGATCTAATTAATGTCTGATTGTATCCAAGTTGCCAGGGAGGTGTGACTCACCTATTGTCCTATATGTGTATTGTATGGGGGATATGTGCAATGTCTGTGTGTTATGTGTAAAAACATACTTTTACTAACTTTTGAACCCCTGGTCTGATTCATGCCATTTTTGTATATGTTGTTCCCCTGGGTGAGAGATATTGAATGGTGCGGGACTTAAAGGTGTACCCCCTGTATTTGGGGTACATCCAGAATGTGGTTAAAATTGTGTCTGTTTTAATTGTGTTACCTGTTATCTGAGGGGAGGAGACGTGGGGGTTGAACCATGTAGATAATTGGCTGTTGTGATAATTATGTGGGTGTAGCCCTTCAGAGGGCACCATTGCATAAAAGGAGATTCCCTGTCATTAAAATATAGTTCCTCTTGACCCTTCAAAACGTAGCCTCGTCTCGTTATTTGAGGGGATCGCTATCATACTGGGGATTGCTATGCTTCTGCATACTCCCTTGAGCTGTAACTACTGAACGCTTGTTCCTGATGTACTATCCTTGGAGTCTGTGGTGGTTTTGGTGTCCGGTGCGGTGCTTGTAGGCCTCGACGCAAGCTAGGACGCGTCCATCAACGGAGGTACCCGGTCGGGGTGCCAGTAGATCCGTTACACACCTTAACACATACGTTGTTTTAGGAACCATATTTAATGCTGATATTCTTCCCATCAGATTCCATTCTGCCAATAATCTTATGATTTGGGAATATATTCTATTCAGATTTTCCTTTTTTATTAAGTTTTTTTTGTCACATATAATAATATAATTACACTTCCAGTTAAGAATCTAGCACTTTTGTAACCTTTTGTGTTTGATCCCACTTAATATTCCTATAGACTACTTCAGATTTATGAATATTGACTTTGAAATAGGATGATTGACTATATTCATCTAGGATCTTATATAATTCTCTTAGCGAATTCTCAGGGTCCGTCCGAGTTAAAACGACATCATCTGCAAAGAGTGATATTTTATATGTTTCTTCTTCTATAGATACTCCTCTAATTTCTCTCGAAGATCTTATTATTTTCACTAACGGCTCAATAGTCAATATACAGATTAACAGTGATAATGGGCACCCTTGTCTTGTGCCATTTTTCAGGAGGAATTTTCCTACTTCAAACCCAAGTCCACTAATTATTGCCATTGGATTACTATATAGAGCCTTGATCGCTTTGGACCCAAACTGATCTAGGCCAAATTTAATACTGCACCTATAAAATCAGCATCCAAAGACAGGGTGAGCATGGGAAAATTATTTTTATTTGACCATGACATTAAGTCAATTATTTTCCTAATATTGTCAGGGCCTTGTCTTCCCTTCACGAATCCCGATTGGTCACTGTTCGTTAATTTAGGAATCAATTTACCCAACCTATTTGCGAGAATTCTTGAGTATAATTTTATGTCTACGTTGATTAGTGATATGGGTCTATATAACTTTTTTAAAGTCTTCAGGGTTTTCTATTGAACAATTTGTGACCCACTTCACACAAATTATTGGTCTCCTTCCCTCCAATCTCTCTCCCAATATCTCTCCATGTAGGAAGCTGGCCCTGAAATATCACCCCGACAAGAATCCTGACAATCCGGAGGCGTCTGAGAAATTCAAGGAGATCAATAACGCACACGGGATCCTGACAGATGCTACCAAGAGGAATATCTACGATAAGTATGGCTCCCTGGGACTGTACGTGGCCGAGCAGTTTGGGGAGGAGAATGTCAACACATACTTTGTACTGTCCAGCTGGTGGGCAAAGGTGGGTGCTGGACTAACATTGGGGCTACTCTGTTCATCCTCTGCATGTATTGGGGTGCAGAATGATATATATATGTGTGACCCCTTCTCTCCTTTCCCCAGGCTCTGTTCATGTTCTGCGGTCTGATCACTGGCTGTTATTGCTGCTGCTGCCTCTGTTGCTGCTGTAACTGCTGCTGTGGGAAGTGCAAACCCCGGCCCCCCGAGGGTGAAGAACAAGACTTCTACGTGTCACCTGAGGACCTGGAGGCGCAGCTTCAGTCTGACGAGAGAGGTGAGTGCAAGTCTAAAAGTCCCTATTATTTGATTGATTGTTTCTGACAAGGGAGTAAACCAAACCCTGGTTTGGAGCAAAGTGATTGTGGGGGATTTGGTTATAGTCAGGGTTTTGAGGATGGTTCTAGTCTGAGTTGGTTGTGTTTCCAGCTGTGCTCAACAATGGTCTGGCTTCTCGTCTGGGTTTCCAGCTGTGCCACACATTTGTCTGGGTTCTGGCCTGGGTTGGAAGGTGGTTGGGTTTCCAGTTGTGCCATACATTGGTCTCGGTTCTGGCTCAGGTTGGAGGGTGGTTGGGTTTCCAGCTGTGCCACACATTGGTCTCGGGTTCTGGCTCGGGTTGGAGGGTGGTTGGGTTTCCAGCTGTGCCATACATTGGTCTCGGTTCTTGCTCGGGTTGGAGGGTGGTTGGGTTTCCAGCTGTGCCACACATTGGTCTCGGTTCTGGCTCGGGTTGGAGGGTGGTTGGGTTTCCAGTTGTGCCATACATTGGTCTCGGTTCTGGCTCGGGTTGGAGGGTGGTTGGGTTTCCAGCTGTGCCACACATTGGTCTCGGGTTCTGGCCTGGGTTGGAGGGTGGTTGGGTTTCCAGTTGTGCCATACATTGGTCTCGGTTCTGGCTCGGGTTGGAGGGTGGTTGGGTTTCCTGCTGTGCCATACATTGGTCTCGGTTCTGGCTCGGGTTGGAGGGTGGTTGGGTTTCCAGCTGTGCCTCACAATGGTCTGGGTCTTTGCACCTACCTACAGGAGGCGCCAGGTGCTTATATCTTACCCTGTTGTATTTT
Organism: Discoglossus pictus; assembly: GCA_027410445.1. Lineage (NCBI taxonomy): Eukaryota > Metazoa > Chordata > Amphibia > Anura > Alytidae > Discoglossus > Discoglossus pictus. The sequence goes on from CM050174.1 coordinate 325,471, forward strand.
TGTGCAGAAGCTGCTGATACCCCCGTGTTGGTACAACCTACTTCTGCCACGGAGACCACACAACTCACCAGCGACTCCCACACCAGCTACAAGACTGACGCATTCAACTGAGTGTGTGCAGGACCCCGAAACCACTAGAATTAGAGAAGAGGGGGAGGACTGATTGGGACCCCGCACCCCCTCTGTGTAACCATCCCCCCAACCCCTCATCTGACCAGCTTGTACCTGCTCCCTTCAGTACGGTGATTCGGGGGGCCGTCCAGGGGCCACCGCATGCTCACTGCTCACCCTCCTCATGATCAACTATTTCTAATTTATTTTTATTTTCTGTCTTATTTTTATTGGATATTTTTGTATGGGGACCTGTTACTACCTCCCTTCCTCCCCTCACTTTGGCCATAATGCAGCCTGCAAACAATTGTGGAGGACACTTTGTTTCCTGGCATTCTCTCCCTCCACTTGTCCTTATTTTTCCCCCCAACTCTCTTCTGATTGTTTTTGCCCCTTCCCACCCTTACCCTGCCTTCCATTCACCCTCCTCCTTTGGTTTTCTCATGTCTGATTGTGGCTCACTTGGCCATACAGTTCAGACTTGATGTCCCCCTTTTTTAAATATGAACTGTAGTTTGTTCATGGTCAGTGTGACTTGAAAGAATGTTTCCATATTAGCCGCCTGTAATTGGCCCGTAGAAGTCCTTGTTACAGTGTATTAATATATGACTGGTCAGTGTGTGGGGAATCCAGCACTGCCCCTGTATTGTGACTGTGTATGGACCGCTGACCCTGCAGCCGTTCTCTTTCAGGACTGGTCAATCTGCATGAACCCTGCATGTCCAAATGGGAGGTCTTCCTTTCTGTGTGTGTCTCTGGTAAGGCCCTGGCACAGTGACTGGTGGCAGACTTGGCCCTGGCACAGTGACTGGTATGCTCCACTGTGCGTAGTCCTGGCAATGTGAGCAGTGCCATATTTATTTGTATATAGTGTCGGTAGTCTACCTAGCGCTGTATTTATCTGTATATAGTGTCCGTAGTCTACACAGCGCTGTTTGTGTGTAAGCGTGCGTGCGTGTGTGGTACTGGGGGTGTACCCGTCACTGTGCCACTCTCCCTTCTGCCCCCTCCAATCTTTGGGGTGCCAGTGCACATTTTCATGTAGCTTGCAGCTTCTTCCCACACCCTCCCGGGCACGTACTCGAGCAGTTTATATATTATGTATAAACTGATGATCGCCCCCGTGGGACACTTTACTCCCGTCTAACCCGTGTCCTGCTGTCTGTCCTTCCCATGTCTGTAGCATTAAGTGACAATTTCTGGAGGGTTCTGCAGCACATCGCAATCTTAAGCAGTCTGAATTTGACTTGAAATCATGTTTGCTGTTTTAATTAGTTTTATTGAATTAACCGTTAATTAAGCAGACAGGACCAATTAGCAGTTAGATGATAAATCTGTCAGTGTTTCCTGACTCGGCTGTTACTTGTGCTGTAGTCCCACTAATCAGTGCAATGGAGTGTGCCACGTGTGACGCTTCCCGTCCCTGATCCTGTTGTGTCAGTGCCCATACAGATGTATGTGATTTTGGGGTGCTGGGGAGGGGGTAACATGGAGGTCCCTTTTGAACTTCCATAGAGACAAGAACCATTTGTAGCATGTCATTATGTTTGTCTGAATATTACCTAAAGTGAAGAAAAAAAGAGAAGGATCTTAAATTATCTCAACCACCACTGTAAAATAAATGTTTCTGTGCAGGAAGTGGTACAGAGTGCGTCTTTCATTGGGGTACAGTGAGCCCCCCGCCAAAAAGAGACTGTTCCCATACACTGGGGTCACTGAGCCAGAGCAGGATCTACTAAACAAGGTATTGGCACTTTAAGTACATCAAAAGCGCACATATAAATGTAACTGGTTGTTGTTAATACGTTGATTGGAAATAGTGAATAATTGTTCTTGGCTTTATCTCAAGTAACGAACTCTCACAGTAAGAGGTGATAAAGAAGAAGCCCGGGTGTTATATCTTGTGATGAGCGAGAAATGTCTACTACTCTGTAATGGCTTTATCACACAATCTATGCTTAAAATACCCATCGTTTATACTCCATTATCGAACACTTCCAATGTATATGGGGCCTTTGATCATTAGTCCTTGCGGGCACTGAGCCCTTACAGCAGGGGTGGGCAAGTTCGGTCCTGGAGGGCTGACTGAAGAAGTGATGGACTCACCTGTGCACAGCAGGGATATCATCAAATCCAGGCCTGGGTGCGGCTGAGTTTGGACACCCCCGCCTTACAGTAATCAGCTGTATGATAAGAGGGCCTATTGTTCAGGGCGTTACTGAAATAGAAATCTGTTGTGCAATTCCATCTGGGGCAGAGAGCTTGCAATCTAATCACAGCAGACAGAGGATCTTGCTGTGCAGTGTCTTGGTTTCTGTGCGCCAGGCTGTGGGTGGGCGTGCCTGGCACTCGCCATAGAAATATTTTCTCAGCAGACGCAGCAGCGCAGCCTGAACAGATGCTCTGCGCCTAAAAACAAATGCAGGGACCTATTAACCCCTCCCATACTGGAGTGTAGGAGCAGGGCACCATCTGGCATTGCACAAGTTAATCCTCTGTGTACATACGGGTCATTTCTGCTCCATAATATCGTATCTTGTAATAAATGATTGATGGCGGCAGGTTCATCACCATTGGTCATATGAAGATGTTTTGCGCACAGTCATGTGACCATAGCGATGATTCTGTAATCTGAGGTTACCATCCCATTAATGAGCTCAGTAACGAGGGTGTCAACTAGACATATTAAGATTGTCAAAAAAAAGTTAGAGGCTAAAACTCAGAAAAAACTATATTTTATTCACAAAGGAAACTTTAACCGTTAACACGCTAAAAATACCTGTCCTGCAATACATGTAAAAACAGGCTCTACATCGTACTAGCCATCCGTTACTAAAGTAGATTGTTGCTGAGATATTTACAGTTGTTTGTGCTGCATTGTGTATATAATTATTTGGCTCACAAATACTAATTAGGGGTTTTGATTTGTTAATTAGTGACACAATGTGTTTGTAAGCACATAAACAAACACACATAACCTGTTTCAGTGTTATACAGTTAGATCAATTCCCCCCTGCTGGTCAAGCACAATAAACCACAAATTAGCATACTGAGCCACACATTAGACAGCTGCCTAGGGTACTTATTTGATAAGGGCACCTGTCTGGCTGTATTATGTTCTGTAAGCTTGTACAATGAGCCAGAGGCTGTGTGTGGGGGCAGTCAGAGGTTTTTTCCCCTTTTTGGCACCCCACGCACACATTACATTAAAAAAGGATGGGGAGCAAGGGTACTCAAGAAAACTGCATCTACAGTCCTGATTTGTGAATGTCCGAGAGGTTGGTAGCAAGTACAGGGGCACAGTCTTTATGAGCAGATCATCTGGTTGCTGCATATCAGGACAGCTCAGCTCCTTGAATCCTCATAGGAGTCTTGGATGCACGACATCACATATATAGTTGTGAGCGTACGAGTCGTTGCTCACGCTTGCGGGCTCGCGTAGCGAGCCCGCGGCCCTCGCAAAGCGAGGGCCGTGGCTCGCGAAGCGAGCCGCGGGCCTCGCGTAGCGAGGTCACTGGGCAAGGGCCTCAGTTGCTGGCATGGAGCGCCAAAGGCGCTCCATGCCAGCAACTGAGGCCCCTCGCGAAGCGAGGGCCTCAGTTGCTGGCGAGGTCACTGGGCACGGGTCTCAGTTGCTGGCATGGAGCGCCGAAGGCGCTCCATGTCAGCAACTGAGGCCCCTCGCGAAGCGAGGGCCTCAGTTGCTGGCGAGGTCACTGGGCAAGGGCCTCAGTTGCTGGCATGGAGCGCCGAAGGCGCTCCATGCCAGCAACTGAGGCCCCTCGCGAAGCGAGGGACTCAGTTGCTGGCGAGGTCACTGGGCAAGGGCCTCAAACTCTCGCAAAATTCACGTCGCTACTCAAAAAACACGACACACAAATTACGACACTCGCTAAATTTTACGAGGAACGCAAACAACGTACGAAACACGTTACCACACATTACGACCTCGCAAACATCGGACGCAACACGCCGACATACAAACATTTAAAACACAATACATACACACAGCACATACATAAAAAACTTACCTACACCAAGAGGGAGCACCCAGGACCTCAAAAATGCAACTTACACCTCGATTTTACTCGAAATAAAACAGTTTAGAGACTAAAAAAAAATCTAAGCGAGAGAAAAAATGGCCGCCGAACAAAACGAAAACGAGGCTACAGCACTCTAAACTCGCAAAACACCACAAAACACCTACGGATATTCCGATACAGACCTATACCACACATTACTCGCCATTTTACACCAATGCGGAAGTACACGACTACGCTAACGGTTTGGTCTCGCGCACGCACAGTCTTACACTGCACACATTCAGCATGCTTATACAGCAGCTCCACACCACTAATGCTGCAGCAACATCAACACAGATTGCCAGCTCTTCATCACAATGCTTCAAAATAGGTACACTATATTCATTTACTAATTTAGCTACCTTACAATTTCATTGCCGTCATTTTTTGACGGGCAATTCGCTAGTTAATGATAATTACAAAGCAGTACCCAGGTCTGGCCAGGATGTTATCTGCCTATGTTCTCCAGAAGTATCTTGTTCCTCAGAACTTTCTTGGCTCTGGACCCTCCCAGACACTCTAGGAGAAGGTGCAGGGTCAGATCTAGAGAACTTGGTGTGTTGGATTGGTATCTCCTGCTAGGGGGAAGCCATCACCATGTTCCAGACCCGTGAGGGTGAGCAATTGGAGTATGGTAAGGAATTGGAGCTGGCGCGGTGATCCTCCACACTCATCCGGAATAAGCCTACCCTGCCGATATTGGTCTGTACATAAGTAGCACGCCATGAGGGTCAAGTGGGGACAGGAACCTGAGGGCAAATAAAGCTGCAGCCAAGAAAGCCACGATAAGAGCACAGGCCCTCCTTGTGGTGAAGGGGCTTGTGTACCTCAAGGAAGTTGTAAGCTATACTGTATAAGGTCACCCAGGATGGGCAGATCATAGCAGAGAGGTCAGACAAATCATGGGTCACTGGAGATGGAATTGCAGGGTCACAGAGAGTCAGGCACGACTGAACAACTAAACAACATTATCTCAGAATAAGAGATGTCCATGATCATAATGCAGGAAAGAGTTACGTTTTTCTACAGAATTTGGCGTCCATCTGTCAGGCAGATACATTACAGACGGATCGAATGGAGACTCGCTACAAGAGGAAGACACTTGCGGGATAACGGGGATGTGCAGCGTCTCCTGAGGTGGCTAATGTCCATTAGTTTACAATAAGAACATGAGGGGTGTACTTGGCAGGAAACCATTGCTCTCTTGAGAAATACTTTGCCAGTTGGTTCCAGTTTACCAAGTGTCAGCTGGATATTCAGCAACACTCCTGGAAGGGTCCTGTGGAGAGAAGAGGCCCTGCCCGAAAATGCAGACGTACATAGATTTTATTGTGAATAAAGCACCAGTGTATCAGATAAGAGCGTAACGATGAGACGCTCTGATCATCATATCATGGCGCGTGTGGATTCAGCCAGAGGACCGCTAATAAAAACTCCACTAAAACACCAGAAGTTTTATGGTAAAAGTCATCGCTTTCCTAAAGAGTCTGTCCAGGTGTAACCATGTATGTATAACAAGTTATATATAGATTGTCCATCCAGTGCTCATCTCCGGCAGTATGTACATGGCCTCCGCTGCAGTCTGTAAGGTTATTAGGGTCGTGACATGTGCAGCGCCGCACGTTACACTGGAGAGGTGGGGGCTGAGTACTGTCCAGGGTGCTGAACCGTGTAGGATATGTGGGGTGGTGTCTGTGTGTGCGGTGAGGATAAAGGGTGTCTGTTATGGGATAGAGGGTCTGTGTAGAGGGAGGTAGGTTGTCTAATTCGCGTATATCCATCCTATAACTGCAGACACACCCTAGAAGGGGCTAGATTTAATGGTCATTACATATGGTGTGTCCTGGTCCTGAATGTGTATTAATAGATATGTGTGCTAGGGGGCAGTGCAGGCTAGTATATAGGGATACATCTATCCTCCAATGGGCAGTCTGCCTATCTGTCTTCCCCACCCTCTCTATGGGTCCATGTTACATGGCTTGGACTCTGGGTGCTGTGCTGGAAGCAGATGATCTGGATGTATACTAAAGATACTATATGGTGTGTACAGGACCAGTGTGATCAGATTTAGTGTGCACAAATTGAACTCAGCCTTTACATTTTTATCGTACAACTTACTATGTGGTTCCATTCTTCTACTTTCTCAGGAGTGGTAATGGTTCTTTAACTTTCTAGTGTGGGTTTGACCACTGGACTGTTTAACCCTTGCAGATGGATGGCTCTATCTATCCGTCTTCCTGTCTTATTCCCCTGACCCTCACTGAAGGTGTCAGGACTATTGTGTATATTGCCTGGCTGTGCCCAGACGTTTATAGTTTACTTGTCACTTATCAGTATTGAGGGTATATCAGTTAACAGAGTGAGACGTCTCTGCTATCAGTCCGTCAGACAGCTGGACAGGTGAAACACTCTCCTCCATATTTTTCTAGCTGTCATTGGTACTCATTAATATAGACATTAAGCCCACTTCCTGGCACTGCCAACCCTCCAGAGAGATACTATTTAGTCTTCTCTAAACACCATGAGTGAGCAGCATAAGACACAATGACGACTAGGACACTACTTTTATTGGGTTACTGGATATTGAAGCGGGCAACCATTCCAGGGCCCTTTACACTCACCCATGCACATCCATTCCAGGGCCCTTTACACTCACCCATGCATATCCATTCCAGGGTCCCTCACACTTACACTGCTCCATTCCTGGCCCCCACATGACTCCATTCCAGTCCCTTCCCGCTTACCCACATGGCTCTATTCCAGGGCCCTTCACGCTCACTCTCACAGCACGTCTTGGCTGGTTTACTTAATCAGTTTATTGAGATCTCATCAACAAGACAATATCAACCATTACTGAGCACATACATTTATATAGATCTGTATCTCTGATGAGACGTTCCCTGGGTATGTGGTGACAGCCGTCACTTGGAAGTTGATGCTCTAAAGAGACATCTCATGGGCTGACGAACCTGAGATTGACTCTAATACACCACCATTCTCAGGTCGGACAGTCCTGGAGACATCTCTCATAGGATGCAGAGTGGAAGGAGGATCAAGGGAGACTGGGAGTGGGAATATGATATATAGATGGAGAGATAGAAGAATACAGGGGAGCATTTGTGGAGAGGAGCTGAGAGGGAAGGTAACCAAGAATAAGACCGTTAATGTGTGAAAGAGACAGAAATGTACAGTAACAGATTAACTAATATACGAGGGACTGAGTCAGACAGTGATAAAGTACATATGTTCTCCATTATCAGTACTTATAAAATGCATTATGGAATTGCTGAGGGTCTTTTGAAGATAGTCATGTAAAAAATATAAATGGTGGGAAGTGCAATGAACACAGTTTGCAGTGCTAAATCTGCTCTTAGAGACATTCATCAGCTGTCTCCGACATCAGACCTTCCCCAATATTGTGCTGCTGTATACAAGGGAACAGGGAATGAGAGAGGCTTGTGATAGAGGCACAAGAGCTTACAATCTAGAGGTGTAACATAGAGAGAGTACAGCGTGACATTGGAAAGAAAGAGGGCGATGGAGGAAGAATAATAGAGACAACAGGAAACTGAAAACTGTCTTAAAAAGTCTTGGAAGTGAAACAACAATGTAGCCTGCAACTCCTCAGGACTATACACTGTAAATGAGATCACGTCAGCATATATGTGCAGACATATGTGTAAATGTATGTATATGCATGTGCTGATGTATGCAAATGTATGTGTAGATATATGTGCAGACAGACATATGTGAGTCACTGAATCCCATTTACTTGCTGTAGGGTTTCCAACAGGCTGAAGCTGTCGTAGACATCCACGTGTTTATTGTAACATTAGCACCATGGGATCTACTTTGGCTCTACAAGAGAATTATTATAATAATAAAACTAGGGTGGATTCATACGACTGCAGCAAAGACACAAATATTACAGCCATTCCACACTATTCTCTTTTGTGAAAGACAGGATGAGAGGGAGAAAAGAAGCAAGGAAGGGAGATGTAGAAGCAAAGAGAAAAAGCAGGCAAGAAAAAAAGAAGGTAAAGAAAGAGAGAGACAAGGAAGAGGAAAGTGAGAGAGACGGCAAAGCAAAGAGAGGAGAGCAGGCAATAAAGAAAAGGTAAAAGAGAGGGAAACGAGGAAGAGGAAAGTGAGGAGGATAGCAAAGCAAAGAGAGAGCAGGCAAGGAAGAAAGAAGGTAGAGAGTGAAACGAGGAAGAGGAAAGTGAGGGGGACGGCAAAGCAAAGAGAGAGAGCAGCAAGGAAGAAAGAAGATAGAGAGAGAAACCAGGAAGAGGAAAGTGAGAGGGGCGGCAAAGAGAGAGCAGGCAAGGAAGAAAGGTAAAGAGAGAGCGAAATGAGGAAGAGGAAAGTCAGGGGAACGGCAATTCAAAGAGAGCAGGCAAGGAAGAAAGAAGGTAATGAGAGCGAAACGAGGAAGAGGAAAGTGAGGGGAACGGCAATTCAAAGAGAGCAGGCAAGGAAGAAAGAAGGTAATGAGAGCGAAACGAGGAAGAGGAAAGTGAGGGCACAGCAAAGCAAAGAGAGAGAGCAGGCAAGGAAGAAAGAAGGTAAAGAGAGCGAAACAAAGAAGAGGAAAGTGAGAGGGACAGCAAAGCAAAGAGTGAGCAGGCATGGAAGAAAAGGTAAGAGAGGAAGAAACAAGGAAGAGGAAAGTGAGGGGGACGGCAAAGAGAGAGAGCAGGCAATAAAGAAAAGGTAAAAGAGAGGGAAACGAGGAAGAGGAAAGTGAGGAGGATAGCAAAGCAAAGAGAGAGCAGGCAAGGAAGAAAGAAGGTAGAGAGTGAAACGAGGAAGAGGAAAGTGAGGGGGACGGCAAAGCAAAGAGAGAGAGCAGCAAGGAAGAAAGAAGATAGAGAGAGAAACCAGGAAGAGGAAAGTGAGAGGGGCGGCAAAGAGAGAGCAGGCAAGGAAGAAAGGTAAAGAGAGAGCGAAATGAGGAAGAGGAAAGTCAGGGGAACGGCAATTCAAAGAGAGCAGGCAAGGAAGAAAGAAGGTAATGAGAGCGAAACGAGGAAGAGGAAAGTGAGGGGAACGGCAATTCAAAGAGAGCAGGCAAGGAAGAAAGAAGGTAATGAGAGCAAAACGAGGAAGAGGAAAGTGAGGGCACAGCAAAGCAAAGAGAGAGAGCAGGCAAGGAAGAAAGAAGGTAAAGAGAGCGAAACAAAGAAGAGGAAAGTGAGAGGGACAGCAAAGCAAAGAGTGAGCAGGCATGGAAGAAAAGGTAAGAGAGGAAGAAACAAGGAAGAGGAAAGTGAGGGGGACGGCAAAGCAAAGAGAGAGAGCAGGCAATAAAGAAAAGGTAAAAGAGAGGGAAACGAGGAAGAGGAAAGTGAGGAGGATAGCAAAGCAAAGAGAGAGCAGGCAAGGAAGAAAGAAGGTAGAGAGTGAAACGAGGAAGAGGAAAGTGAGGGGGACGGCAAAGCAAAGAGAGAGAGCAGCAAGGAAGAAAGAAGATAGAGAGAGAAACCAGGAAGAGGAAAGTGAGAGGGGCGGCAAAGAGAGAGCAGGCAAGGAAGAAAGGTAAAGAGAGAGCGAAATGAGGAAGAGGAAAGTCAGGGGAACGGCAATTCAAAGAGAGCAGGCAAGGAAGAAAGAAGGTAATGAGAGCGAAACGAGGAAGAGGAAAGTGAGGGGAACGGCAATTCAAAGAGAGCAGGCAAGGAAGAAAGAAGGTAATGAGAGCGAAACGAGGAAGAGGAAAGTGAGGGCACAGCAAAGCAAAGAGAGAGAGCAGGCAAGGAAGAAAGAAGGTAAAGAGAGCGAAACAAAGAAGAGGAAAGTGAGAGGGACAGCAAAGCAAAGAGTGAGCAGGCATGGAAGAAAAGGTAAGAGAGGAAGAAACAAGGAAGAGGAAAGTGAGGGGGACGGCAAAGCAAAGAGAGAGAGCAGGCAAGGAGGAAAGAAGGTAAAGAGAGCAAAACGAGGAAGAGGAAATTGAGGGGGATGGCAAAACAAAGAGCAGGCAAGGAAGAAAGGAGGTAAAGAGAGAGCAAAACGCAGAAGAGGAAAGTGAGGGGACGGCAAAGCAAAGAGAGAGAGCAGGCAAGGAAGAAAGAATATAAAGAGAGAGAGAGAAACAAGGAAGAAGAAAGTGAGAGGGACTGCAAAGCAAAGAGAGAGAGCAGGCAAGGAAGAAAGAAGATAAAGAGAGAGAAAAAGGAAGAGGAAGTGAGGTGGAATGCAAAGAGAGAGAGAGCAGGCAAGAAAGCAAGAAGGTAAAGAAAAAGAAACAAGGAAGAGGAAAGTGAGAGGGACGGCAAAGCTAAGAGAGAGAGAGAGAGCAGGCAAGAAAGAAAGAAGGTAAAGAGAGAGTGAAACAAGGAAGAGGAAAGTGAGGGGGATGGCAAAGCTAAGAGAGAGAGAGAGCAGGCAAGGAGGAAAGAAGGTAAAGAGAGAGCGAAACGCAGAAGAGGAAAGTGAGGGGGACGGCAAAGCAAAGAGAGAAAGCAGGCAAGGAAGAAAGAAGGTAAAGAAAGAGAAACAAGGAAGAGGAAAGTGAGAGGGACGGCAAAGAGAGAAAGCAGGCAAGGAAGAAAGAATGTAAAGAGAGAGTGAAACAAGGAAGAGGAAGTGAGGGCTATGGCAAAGAGAGAGCAGGCAAGAAAGAAAGAAGGCAAAGAGAGAGAGAGAAACAAGGAAGAGGAAAGTGAGGGGACAGCAAAGCAAAGAGAGAGAGCAGGCAAGGAAGAAAGAAGGTAAGAGAGGGAGAAACAAGGAAGAGGAAAGTGAGGGGGTGGCAAAGCAAAGAGAAAGAGCACGCAAGGAAGAAAGAAGATAAAGAGAGAGAAACAAGGAAGAGGAAAGTGAGAGGGGCGGCAAAGAGAGAGCAGGCAAGGAAGAAAGGTAAAGAGAGAGCGAAACGAGGAAGAGGAAAGTCAGGGGGATGGCAAAGCAAAGAGAGAGAGAGAGCAGGCAAGGAGGAAAGAAGGCAAAGAGACAGAGAGAAACAAGGAAGAGAAAAGTGAGGGGAACGGCAATTCAAAGAGAGCAGGCAAGGAAGAAAGAAGGTAATGAGAGCGAAACGAGGAAGAGAAAAGTGAGGGGAACGGCAATTCAAAGAGAGCAGGCAAGGAAGAAAGAAGGTAATGAGAGCGAAACGAGGAAGAGAAAAGTGAGGGGACGGCAAAGCAAAGAGAGAGAGAGCAGGCAAGGAAGAAAGAAGGTAAAGAGATAAACAAGGAAGAGGACGTGAGGGGGACGGCAAAGAGAGAGAGCAGGCAAGAAAGAAAGAAGATAAAGAGAGAGCGAAACAAAGAAGAGGAAAGTGAGAGGGACAGCAAAGCAAAGAGTGAGCAGGCATGGAAGAAAAGGTAAGAGAGGAAGAAACAAGGAAGAGGAAAGTGAGGGGGACGGCAAAGCAAAGAGAGAGCAGGCAAGGAGGAAAGAAGGTAAAGAGAGCAAAACGAGGAAGAGGAAATTGAGGGGGATGGCAAAACAAAGAGCAGGCAAGGAAGAAAGAAGGTAAAAAGAGAGCAAAACGCAGAAGGGGAAAGTGAGGGGACGGCAAAGCAAAGAGAGAGAGCAGGCAAGGAAGAAAGAATATAAAGAGAGAGAGAGAAACAAGGAAGAAGAAAGTGAGAGGGACTGCAAAGCAAAGAGAGCAGGCAAGGAAGAAAGAAGGTAAAGAGAGAGCAAAACGCAGAAGGGGAAAGTGAGGGGACGGCAAAGCAAAGAGAGAGAGCAGGCAAGGAAGAAAGAATATAAAGAGAGAAAAAGAAACAAGGAAGAGGAAAGTGAGAGGGAAGGCAAAGAGAGAGAGCAGGCAAGGAAGAAAGAATGTAAAGAGAGAGTGGAACAAGGAAGAGGAAGTGAGGGCTATGGCAAAGAGAGAGCAGGCAAGAAAGAAAGAAGGTAAAGAGAGAGAGAGAAACAAGGAAGAGGAAAGTGAGGGGGATGGCAAAGCTAAGAGAGAGAGAGAGAGAGCGAGCAGGCAAGGAGAAAAGAAGGTAAAGAGAGATCGAAACGCGGAAGAGGAAAGTGAGGGGGACGGCAAAGCAAAGAGAGAAAGCAGGCAAGGAAGAAAGAAGGTAAGAGAGGGAGAAACAAGGAAGAGGAAAGTGAGGCGGACGGCAAAGCAAAGAGAGAGAGAGCAGGCAAGGAAGAAAGAAGGTAAAGAGAGAGCGAAAAGAGGAAAGTAAGCAAAGAGAAAGAGCAGGCAAGGAAGAAAGAAGGTAAAGAAAGAGAAACAAGAAAGAGGAAAGTGAGAGGGACGGCAAAGAGAGAGAGCAGGCAAGGAAGAAAGAATGTAAAGAGAGAGTGAAACAAGGAAGAGGAAGTGAGGGCTATGGCAAAGAGAGAGCAGGCAAGAAAGAAAGAAGGTAAAGAGAGAGAGAGAAACAAGGAAGAGGAAAGTTTGGGGACAGCAAAGCAAAGAGAGAGAGCAGGCAAGGAAGAAAGAAGGTAAGAGAGGGAGAAACAAGGAAGAGGAAAGTGAGGGGGGTAGCAAAGCAAAGAGAAAGAGCAGGCAAGAAAGAAAGAATATAAAGAGAGATAAACAAGGAAGAGGACGTGAGGGGGACGGCAAAGAGAGAGAGCAGGCAAGGAGGAAAGAAGGTAAAGAGAGAGCGAAACGCGGAAGGGGAAAGTGAGGGGGACGGCAAAGCAAAGAGAGAAAGCAGGCAAGGAAGAAAAATGGTAAAGAGAGAGAGAGAAACAAGGAAGAAGAAAGTGAGAGGGACTGCAAAGCAAAGAGAGAAAGCAGGCAAGGAAGAAAGAAGATAAAGAGAGAGCGAAACAAGGAAGAGGAAAGTTTGGGGACAGCAAAGCAAAGAGAGAGAGCAGGCAAGGAAGAAAGAAGGTAAGAGAGGGAGAAACAAGGAAGAGGAAAGTGAGGGGGTAGCAAAGCAAAGAGAAAGAGCAGGCAAGAAAGAAAGAATATAAAGAGAGATAAACAAGGAAGAGGACGTGAGGGGGACGGCAAAGAGAGAGAGCAGGCAAGGAGGAAAGAAGGTAAAGAGAGAGCGAAACGCGGAAGGGGAAAGTGAGGGGGACGGCAAAGCAAAGAGAGAAAGCAGGCAAGGAAGAAAAATGGTAAAGAGAGAGAGAGAAACAAGGAAGAAGAAAGTGAGAGGGACTGCAAAGCAAAGAGAGAAAGCAGGCAAGGAAGAAAGAAGATAAAGAGAGAGCGAAACAAGGAAGAGGAAAGTGAGAGGGACGGCAAAGCAAAGAGCGAGCAGACATGAAAGAAAGAAGGTAAGAGAGGGAGAAACAAGGAAGAGGAAAGTGAGGGGGCGGCAAAGCAAATAGAAAGAGCAGGCAAGGAAGAAAGAAGGTAAAGAGAGAGCGAAAAGAGGAAAGTGAGGGGGACGGTTAAGCAAAGAGAAAGCAGGCAAGGAAGAAAGAAGGTAAAGAAAGAGAAACAAGGAAGAGGAAAGTGAGAGGGACGGCAAAGCAAAGAGAGCAGGCAAGGAAGAAAGAATATAAAGAGAGAAAAAGAAACAAGGAAGAGGAAAGTGAGAGGGAAGGCAAAGAGAGAGAGCAGGCAAGGAAGAAAGAATGTAAAGAGAGAGTGGAACAAGGAAGAGGAAGTGAGGGCTATGGCAAAGAGAGAGCAGGCAAGAAAGAAAGAAGGTAAAGAGAGAGAGAGAAACAAGGAAGAGGAAAGTGAGGGGGATGGCAAAGCTAAGAGAGAGAGAGAGAGAGCGAGCAGGCAAGGAGAAAAGAAGGTAAAGAGAGATCGAAACGCGGAAGAGGAAAGTGAGGGGGACGGCAAAGCAAAGAGAGAAAGCAGGCAAGGAAGAAAGAAGGTAAGAGAGGGAGAAACAAGGAAGAGGAAAGTGAGGCGGACGGCAAAGCAAAGAGAGAGAGAGCAGGCAAGGAAGAAAGAAGGTTAAGAGAGAGCGAAAAGAGAAAAGTAAGCAAAGAGAAAGAGCAGGCAAGGAAGAAAGAAGGTAAAGAAAGAGAAACAAGAAAGAGGAAAGTGAGAGGGACGGCAAAGAGAGAGAGCAGGCAAGGAAGAAAGAATGTAAAGAGAGAGTGAAACAAGGAAGAGGAAGTGAGGGCTATGGCAAAGAGAGAGCAGGCAAGAAAGAAAGAAGGTAAAGAGAGAGAGAGAAACAAGGAAGAGGAAAGTTTGGGGACAGCAAAGCAAAGAGAGAGAGCAGGCAAGGAAGAAAGAAGGTAAGAGAGGGAGAAACAAGGAAGAGGAAAGTGAGGGGGTAGCAAAGCAAAGAGAAAGAGCAGGCAAGAAAGAAAGAATATAAAGAGAGATAAACAAGGAAGAGGACGTGAGGGGGACGGCAAAGAGAGAGAGCAGGCAAGGAGGAAAGAAGGTAAAGAGAGAGCGAAACGCGGAAGGGGAAAGTGAGGGGGACGGCAAAGCAAAGAGAGAAAGCAGGCAAGGAAGAAAAATGGTAAAGAGAGAGAGAGAAACAAGGAAGAAGAAAGTGAGAGGGACTGCAAAGCAAAGAGAGAAAGCAGGCAAGGAAGAAAGAAGATAAAGAGAGAGCGAAACAAGGAAGAGGAAAGTGAGGGGGACGGCAAAGCAAAGAGCGAGCAGACATGAAAGAAAGAAGGTAAGAGAGGGAGAAACAAGGAAGAGGAAAGTGAGGGGGCGGCAAAGCAAATAGAAAGAGCAGGCAAGGAAGAAAGAAGGTAAAGAGAGAGCGAAAAGAGGAAAGTGAGGGGGAAGGTTAAGCAAAGAGAAAGCAGGCAAGGAAGAAAGAAGGTAAAGAAAGAGAAACAAGGAAGAGGAAAGTGAGAGGGACGGCAAAGAGATAGAGCAGGCAAGGAAGAAAGAATGTAAAGAGAGAGTGAAACAAGGAAGAGGAAGTGAGAGGGACTGCAAAGCAAAGAGAGAGAGCAGGCAAGGAACAAAGAAGGTAAAGAGAGAGCGAGAAACAAGGAAGAAGAAAGTGAGAGGGACTGCAAAGCAAAGAGAGAAAGCAGGCAAGGAAGAAAGAAGATAAAGAGAGAGCGAAACAAGGAAGAGGAAAGTGAGTGGGACTGCAAAGCAAAGAGAGAAAGCAGGCAAGGAAGAAAGAAGATAAAGAGAGAGCGAAACAAAGAAGAGGAAAGTGAGAGGGACAGCAAAGCAAAGAGAGAGCAGGCATGGAAGAAAAGGTAAGAGAGAGAGAAACAAGGAAGAGGAAAGTGAGGGGGACGGCAAAGCAAAGAGAGAGAGCAGGCAAGGAAGAAAGAAGGTAAAGAGAGAGCGAAACAAGGAAGAGGAAAGTGAGGTGGACGGCAAAGCAAAGAGAGAGAGCAGGCAAGGAAGAAAGAAGGTAAAGAGAGAGCGAAACAAGGAAGAGGAAAGTGAGGTGGACGGCAAAGCAAAGAGAGCAGGCAAGGAAGAAAGAATATAAAGAGAGAGAGAGAAACAAGGAAGAAGAAAGTGAGAGGGACTGCAAAGCAAAGAGAGAGAGCAGGCAAGGAAGAAAGAAGATAAAGAGAGAGAAAAAGGAAGAGGAAGTGAGGTGGAATGCAAAGAGAGAGAGAGAGCAGGCAAGAAAGAAAGAAGGTAAAGAAAAAGAAACAAGGAAGAGGAAAGTGAGAGGGACGGCAAAGAGAGAGAGCAGGCAAGGAAGAAAGAATGTAAAGAGAGAGCGAGAAACAAGGAAGAAGAAAGTGAGAGGGTCGGCAAAGAGAGAGAGCAGGCAAGGAAGAAAGAAGGTAAAGAGAGAGCGAGAAACAAGGAAGAAGAAAGTGAGAGGGACTGCAAAGCAAAGAGAGAAAGCAGGCAAGGAAGAAAGAAGGTAAGAGAGGGAGAAACAAGGAAGAGGAAAGTGAGGGGGCTGCAAAGAGAAAGAGCAGGCAAGGAAGAAAGAAGGTAAAGAGAGAGCGAAACATGGAAGAGGAAAGTGAGGGGGACGGCAAAGCAAAGAGAGAGAGAGAGAGAGCAGGCAAGGAGGAAATAAGATAAAGATAGCAAAACGAGGAAGAGGAAATTGAGGGGGATGGCAAAACAAAGAGCAGGCAAGGAAGAAAGAAGGTAAAGAGAGAGCGAAACGAGGAAGAGGAAAGTGAGGAGGACGTCAAAGCAAAGAGAGAGAGCAGGCAAGGAAGAAAGAAGGTAAAGAGAGCGAAACAAGGAAGAGGAAAGTGAGGGGGACGGCAAAGCAAAGAGAGAGCAGGCATGGAAGAAAGAAGGTAAGAGAGGGAGAAACAAGGAAGAGGAAAGTGAGGGGGCGGCAAAGCAAAGAGAAAGAGCAGGCAAGGAAGAAAGAATGTAAAGAGAGAGAGAGAGTGAAAAAGGAAGAGGAAGTGAGGTGGAATGCAAGGAGAGAGAGAGCAGGCAAGAAAGAATGAAGGTAAAGAAAGAGAAACAAGGAAGAGGAAAGTGAGAAGGACGGCAAAGAGAGAGAGCAGGCAAGGAAGAAAGAATGTAAAGAGAGAGAGAGAAACAAGAAAGGAAAGTGATGGACATTAAAGAGAGCAGACAAGGAAGAAAGGTAAAGAGAGAGTGAAACGAGGAAGAGTAAAGTGAGAGGGACTGCAAAGCAAAGAGAGAAAGCAGGCAAGGAAGAAAGAAGGTAAAGAGAGGGAGAAACATGGAATAGGAAAGTGAGTGGGTGGCAAAGCAAAGAGAAAGCAGGCAAGGAAGAAAGAATATAAAGAGAGAGATAAACAAGGAAGGGGACGGCAAAGAGAGAGAGCAGGCAAGAAAGAAAGAAGGTAAAGAAAGAGCGAAACGCGGAAGGGGAAAGTGAGGGGGACGGCAAAGCAAAGAGAGAAAGCAGGCAAGGAAGAAAAATGGTAAAGAGAGAGAGAGAAACAAGGAAGAAGAAAGTGAGAGGGACTGCAAAGCAAAGAGAGAAAGCAGGCAAGGAAGAAAGAAGATAAAGAGAGAGCGAAACAAGGAAGAGGAAAGTGAGAGGGACGGCAAAGCAAAGAGCGAGCAGACATGAAAGAAAGAAGGTAAGAGAGGGAGAAACAAGGAAGAGGAAAGTAAGGGGGCGGCAAAGCAAATAGAAAGAGCAGGCAAGGAAGAAAGAAGGTAAAGAGAGAGCGAAAAGAGGAAAGTGAGGGGGACGGTTAAGCAAAGAGAAAGCAGGCAAGGAAGAAAGAAGGTAAAGAAAGAGAAACAAGGAAGAGGAAAGTGAGAGGGACGGCAAAGAGATAGAGCAGGCAAGGAAGAAAGAATGTAAAGAGAGAGTGAAACAAGGAAGAGGAAGTGAGAGGGACTGCAAAGCAAAGAGAGAGAGCAGGCAAGGAACAAAGAAGGTAAAGAGAGAGCGAGAAACAAGGAAGAAGAAAGTGAGAGGGACTGCAAAGCAAAGAGAAAGCAGGCAAGGAAGAAAGAAGATAAAGAGAGAGCGAAACAAGGAAGAGGAAAGTGAGTGGGACTGCAAAGCAAAGAGAGAAAGCAGGCAAGGAAGAAAGAAGATAAAGAGAGAGCGAAACAAAGAAGAGGAAAGTGAGAGGGACAGCAAAGCAAAGAGAGAGCAGGCATGGAAGAAAAGGTAAGAGAGAGAGAAACAAGGAAGAGGAAAGTGAGGGGGACGGCAAAGCAAAGAGAGAGAGCAGGCAAGGAAGAAAGAAGGTAAAGAGAGAGCGAAACAAGGAAGAGGAAAGTGAGGTGGACGGCAAAGCAAAGAGAGAGAGCAGGCAAGGAAGAAAGAAGGTAAAGAGAGAGCGAAACAAGGAAGAGGAAAGTGAGGTGGACGGCAAAGCAAAGAGAGCAGGCAAGGAAGAAAGAATATAAAGAGAGAGAGAGAAACAAGGAAGAAGAAAGTGAGAGGGACTGCAAAGCAAAGAGAGAGAGCAGGCAAGGAAGAAAGAAGATAAAGAGAGAGAAAAAGGAAGAGGAAGTGAGGTGGAATGCAAAGAGAGAGAGAGAGCAGGCAAGAAAGAAAGAAGGTAAAGAAAAAGAAACAAGGAAGAGGAAAGTGAGAGGGACGGCAAAGAGAGAGAGCAGGCAAGGAAGAAAGAATGTAAAGAGAGAGCGAGAAACAAGGAAGAAGAAAGTGAGAGGGTCGGCAAAGCAAAGAGAGAGAGCAGGCAAGGAAGAAAGAAGGTAAAGAGAGAGCGAGAAACAAGGAAGAAGAAAGTGAGAGGGACTGCAAAGCAAAGAGAGAAAGCATGCAAGGAAGAAAGAAGGTAAGAGAGGGAGAAACAAGGAAGAGGAAAGTGAGGGGGCTGCAAAGAGAAAGAGCAGGCAAGGAAGAAAGAAGGTAAAGAGAGAGCGAAACGAGGAAGAGGAAAGTGAGGAGGACGTCAAAGCAAAGAGAGAGAGCAGTCAAGGAAGAAAGAAGGTAAAGAGAGCGAAACAAGGAAGAGGAAAGTGAGGGGGACGGCAAAGCAAAGAGAGAGCAGGCATGGAAGAAAGAAGGTAAGAGAGGGAGAAACAAGGAAGAGGAAAGTGAGGGGGCGGCAAAGCAAAGAGAAAGAGCAGGCAAGGAAGAAAGAATGTAAAGAGAGAGAGAGAGTGAAAAAGGAAGAGGAAGTGAGGTGGAATGCAAGGAGAGAGAGAGCAGGCAAGAAAGAATGAAGGTAAAGAAAGAGAAACAAGGAAGAGGAAAGTGAGAAGGATGGCAAAGAGAGAGAGCAGGCAAGGAAGAAAGAATGTAAAGAGAGAGAGAGAAACAAGAAAGGAAAGTGATGGACATTAAAGAGAGCAGACAAGGAAGAAAGGTAAAGAGAGAGTGAAAC
The DNA here is from genome assembly GCA_027410445.1 of Discoglossus pictus. Classification (NCBI taxonomy): domain Eukaryota; kingdom Metazoa; phylum Chordata; class Amphibia; order Anura; family Alytidae; genus Discoglossus; species Discoglossus pictus. The sequence goes on from CM050174.1 coordinate 344,274, forward strand.
GAGGAAGAGTAAAGTGAGAGGGACTGCAAAGCAAAGAGAGAAAGCAGGCAAGGAAGAAAGAAGGTAAAGAGAGGGAGAAACATGGAATAGGAAAGTGAGTGGGTGGCAAAGCAAAGAGAAAGCAGGCAAGGAAGAAAGAATATAAAGAGAGAGATAAACAAGGAAGAGGACGTGAGGGGGACGGCAAAGAGAGAGAGCAGGCAAGAAAGAAAGAAGGTAAAGAAAGAGAGAGAGAAACAAGGAAGAGTAAAGTGAGGGGGACGGCAAAGCAAAGAATGAGAGAGAGAGAGAGCAGGCAAGGAGGAAAGCAGGTAAAGGTAGCAAAACGAGGAAGAGGAAATTGAGGGGGATCACAAAACAAAGAGCAGGCAAGGAAGAAAGAAGGTAAAGAGAGAGAAACAAGGAAGAAGAAAGTGAGAGAGACTGCAAAGCAAAGAGAGAGAGCAGGCAAGGAAGAAAGAAGCTAAAAAGAGAGCGAAACAAGGAAGAGGAAAGTGAGGGGGACGGCAAAGCAAAGAGAGAGAGCAGGCACGGAAGAAAGAAGGTAAAGAGAGAGTGAAACGAGGACGTGGAAAATGAGAGTGATGGCAAAACAAAGAGAGAGCAGGCAAGGAAGAAAGAAGGTAAAGAGAGCACGAAACGAGGAAGAGGAAAATGAGAGGGACGGTAAAGCAAAGAGAGAGAGCAGGCAAGGAAGAAAGAAGGTAAAGAGAGCGTGAAGCGAGGAAGAGGAAAGTGAGAGGGACGGCAATTCAAAGAGATCAGGCAAGGAAGAAAGAAGTAGGTAAAAGAGAAAAGAAAGTAGGAAAACGAGGGAGAGGAAAGATAGAGATACTGGAAAGTGAAGAAAGAGAGGAATCGACAGAGAGAATTCAATGACAAGCAGAAGGAAAATCTAATTGTACATTTAGGTGACGTGAAGATGACCTACCTGTGTAATTATAAGGGGATTCCACGTGATCTGTAACATCTCACACACGGATATCATATATGTGAGAATGTGATAAATGTGCAGCAACGAGACACTTGGAGCAAGGATTATTAGAGAGATAGAGAATGGCGCCAAAAAGACCCAGCGCCACCCTGATTGGCACACTCGTGATATATGTTAGCTCAGTCCACCTGCTGAACCACCGCGAACAGACTATCGTACAGAGGGAACCCCCATATCTAGAAGATGTATCTGTTCAGCCCCAGGACCCCCCCCCCCTTTTTATACCAATATTGTATTTATTTGCACAATAAAGATTAATATACAATGTGCAGAAAAACCCGTCTGGGACTCCTAAGCAAAGTGGGGCCGGGTTACATTCCCTGCATTTACACATTATATTAAATTGCAGTTGCAGATATTATGCTGAGCAATATGTGTAGGGACCAAGGGTAGGTTGGCCCCGCTCGTAGATCTTATGGGCTCAGAATGTGCCCATTATATCTACCTTAATACATCCCAATGCTAGCCTTATGAACATCGTAGGCATACGTGAATTATCTCTCTGCTACACTCACTTCCCATTAGTTCCAGGTATATACTGCATTCTCCCTTGGCTCTCTATTGTGAGCCCCACTCCTCGTGGTCCAGGCCATATCTTACCTGTCAGGTAGCCCTGTCTGGCAGTGTGAGACCCCTGCTCCCCGCTGCACCCTATATATCCCCCTCCCCCAGACAAGCGGCCACTCAGTGCTGGCTGATGGTTTTGGCTTCCTGTTAGTTTGCAGTGGGAGGTCTGTGGTGAGAAGTTTCCACTGTAGAGCTGGACATAGCAAGAGGCCATGTCTGTACCTGGGTGCTGAGGGGCCACGCCCAATACCCCCAGACAGGAAGGCCCGACCCAGGGGACATGTGTACCGTGAATTACACGATCACACATTAATATCGATCTAGAAGTTAGATTCACCTAATGTATAAATGGACTGACAATTCCACCCTTGAGATAAAGGCTTTATTACCAGGGAGGTGACAGAGAAGACAAGCATGCCCGCTTGTAAAACAGCAATGGTGACAATTGAATGTAATTGTTCTAGTGTGGAATCTCGGTTACTGTTACTCTTATCGGCTGGGCATGCTCTTCTTGTCAACTAACCCCATTGCTAATCTGCTGTTGATAAGGCCATTAGCTCAGTGGGTGGAGCTTATACAAACAATACCTCATTTAAGGCATTTCCCTTTAGAGCTCTTCATTATTGGAACTTTTTCTATGTGACCTTAAATGGACACTGTAGTCCCAAAAGTGTTGTCGTGTATTTAAAAGAGTGAGAGTTCTACATTTGAACAGGTTTTGCTTTTATATAAAAATAATCACCTAAAGTTTACTGATCTTTGTCATTGTCTAGTCGCACAAATGTGCTGCTGAGAGCACTGGCACTAAGGAATGTCACATTGCATTAGAAGCAGCTGTTTTTGTGTATTCATCTCTCACTATACAGTGGATATAAAAAGTCTACACACCCCTGTTAAAATGTCAGGTTTCTGTGCTGTAAACAAATGAGACAAAGATAAATCATTTCAGAACTTTTTCCACCTTTAATGTGACCTATAAACTGTACAACTCAATTGAAAAACAAACTGAAATCTTTTAGGTAGAGGGAAGAAAAAATATAAAAATAAAATAATATGGTTGCATAAGTCTGCACACCCTTAAACTAATACTTTGTTGAAGCACCTTTTGATTTTATTACAGCACTCAGTCTTTTTGGGTATGAGTCTATCAGCATGGCACATTTTGACTTGGCAAGATTTGCCCACTCTTCTTTGTAAAAACACTCCAAATCTGTCAGATTGCGAGGGCATCTCCTGTGCACAGCCCTCTTCAGATCGCCCCACAGATTTTCAATCGGATTCAGGTCTGGGCTCTGGCTGGGCCATTCCAAAACGCTAATCTTCTTCTGGTGAAGCCATTCCTTTGTTGATTTGGATATATGCTTTGGGTCGTTATGCTGAAAGATGAAGTTCCTCTTCATGTTCAGCTTTCTAGCAGAAGCCTGAAGGTTTTGTGCCAATATTGACTGGTATTTGGAACTGTTCATAATTCCCTCTATCTTAACTAAGGCCCCAGTTCCAGCTGAAGAAAAACAGCCCCAAAGCATGATGCTGCCACCACCATGCTTCACTGTGGGTATGGTGTTCTTTTGGTGATGTGCAGTGTTGTTTTTGCGCCAAACACATCTTTTGGAATTATGGCCAAAAAGTTCAACCTTGGTTTCATCAGACCATAACACCTTTTCCCACATGCTTTTGGGAGACTTCAGATGTGTTTTTGCAAAATGTAGCCTGGCTTGGATGTTTTTCTTGGTAAGAAAAGGCTTTCATCTTGCCACTCTACCCCATAGCCCAGACATATGAAGAATACGGGAGATTGTTGTCACATGTACCACACAGCCAGTACTTGCCAGATATTCCTGCAGCTCCTTTAATGTTGCTGCAGGCCTCTTGGTAGCCTCCCAGACCAGTTTTCTTCTCGTCTTTTCATCAATTTTGGAGGGAGCTCCAGTTCTTGGTAATGTCACTGTTGTGCCATATTTTCTCCACTTGATGATGACTGTCTTCATTGTGTTCCATGGTATATCTAATGCCTTGGAAATTCTTTTGTACCCTTCTCCTGACTGATGCCTTTTAACAATGAGATCCCTCTGATGCTTTGGAAGCTCTCTGTGGACCATGGCTTTTGCTGTGGGATGCGACTAAGAAAATGTCAGGAAAGACCAACTAGAGCAGCTGAACTTTATTTGGGGTTAATCAGAGGCACTTTAAATGATGGCAGGTGTATGCTGACTCCTATTTAGCACAATTTGGAATGTGATTGCTTAATTCTGAACACAGCGCTACATCCCCAGTTATAAGAGGGTGTGCAGACTTATGCAACCACATTATTTTTCTTTTTTTTTTTTCTTACCTCCACCTAAAAGATTTTAGATTGTTTTTCAATTGAGTTGTACAGTTTATAGGTCACATTAAAGGTGGAAGTTCTGAAATGATCTATCTTTGTCTCATTTCTTTACAGCACAGAAACCTGACATTTTAACAGGGGTGTGTAGACTTTTTATATCCACTGTATACCAGTACCAGTGTTATGCACTATTGGAATCCATAATAGGTTGGTGGTGCATTTACATCTTTGTAGAGCTCTTGATGCAAGCTGCCTGCTTCTGTGAGGGCAAAGGAGTGTGGGGTTGGTTTGAATAGTATCCAATTAACTAACAAAGCACCATGGCTTCTGTTCCACCCTTCCCTCCACTGATAGCTACACAAAAAAAAACATGCCCCCATCATCCAGTTCTCATGAACACAAAATGGCTTCCTGTATTTAAACAGAACGTTGTTTTTATGCCCATATCGTTCACCGCTGCGGATAGTGTTACTTCTTTACATACATGACAAACACAGGTCTTTTTTCTTGACTTGCTGTGGTCCATTAATGTGATCCATCCCCTTTATTAAATCCAGTGTAATAATGATCACAATATGTAGAGGCTGCTGGTGTCATGCTGTATGTAGAGCATGCCCAGTTGTGTGGATGGCTCAGCGCATTGCTTATATACACTTGCAAGGACCAGTTAAAAAAATATGGAGGAGGATCTCAGTGAGGGACATAATGATATTCCTTCGTCCATATTGACATCATCTATTAGCCTCCTTCTCACAACTCTCCTCTCTCGTTTCCCTCCTTTCATTTCTTCCTCACATTCTTCCATCTCTCCCACACCAATCCCATGTCATTCACTCATGTCCCACAATCCTGTTTCTCAGTGAGTTCCCCTCTCATGTCCGTGGCTATACCGAGAGTCTTGGCCATAAACACAAGTGCTAGCTCCTGCCCTCGAGGACTCCTCTCTCACATTATTCATCAATTTTAATTCACTTATTTTTTTTTATAGTTTTTATTTCTCATTAAAAAAGTTATGTTTGCAGCGTGGGGAATTCCCCCTGGCAGCCCAGCCAAGGAGAAGGGAGGTCCAGAGGCAGATATAATGAGCAGCAAGCGGGCAGGACCACCTAACCCTGCCTGGGACCCAACATAAGAGCGTATACAGTCCATACAAAGGAAACTAGGTGCAATGATGGGGTTAGAGAGCAGGATGGGGAAAGAATCACCACTAGACGGGTCAGGCCGGGTCATCGTCATCGCTCCAATCTGCAGGGGCATCAGTCCCAAAGTAACGATCCCCAAAATTACCTGTAGAAAATAGGGGATTTAAAGCACATGTTACAGAGAAATAATTTCCCTCTATTGATCACTGAACAAAAGATGGCCTAGACACAGGCCACTGGCGACAATCCCCAGCTGTCACAGACTACACTAATCAGGAGTATGTACCTGTGGTCTGTGCAAGGCCATTTTCCTCTAACAATAACATTTCAGCCTATTTAGGCCTCGTCTGTGAGGGGCAAATCACTAAATGAAATGTTTGGTCTGTTTTCCCAGCAATATTATGTACACTTATTGCACATGCTCAATCGCTCAGACAATTCTCCCTAAGTTTTACTGTTTTTATGTCTCATTTTCACACTTCCAATGCTCCATAATACCATTTTGTTGTGTGTCATTCAGTTGTGTGCGACTCTCCGTGACCTCATGGACTGTAACACACCAGGCACATCTTTACGTCATGTTGATCCACTTGGATCTCATGGCAGAGATACTGGAGTTCCTTCTCCAGTGGGCCACAGTTAGCTTTTGGTATTCCCATGGTGGTCTCCCATGCACGTACTGGCCAGGACCAACTCTGCTTGGCTTCAGGGTGATGTGACCTCTTGGTTCCCTAACTGGAATCTGACCCAGGTCGCAGCAGTGAAAGCACCAAATCCTATCCGCTAGTGTACCATTATGCTATCAATAAAAACATAAACCTAATGGTTCCTCTACCCTATTTAATACCATCCATGGTCCAGCATATTGTTCACTCAAAGGATTCGAACCTTGGATACCATTCCTCTTTGGACATTTCCTTTTCTAGAAACCCCAACACTATATTGATAAGTAATGCATTTGGGTGAAACTCCCAGCAACTCCGCCTGCATGCTGATGTGTGTGTGTATGTATGTATGTATGTATGTATATATAAATGTATGTATGCAATGATGTACATACAGTACATATATCTAAAACACAAGAGCCTACCAATTCCTGGTATGATGCGGAACATGTCATTGACTTTCTTGTCCACAGCCGTGGTCAGGATGCGTACTCGTGGGAAGGCGTAGGCCACAGAGTGTACGCCCAGCTCAGCCATAAGAAGGGAAAGCAGGAAGATCTTATCCTCTGGAACTTCATGGTCCTGTTAAAGGGATGAGGGATCATAACCATGGTCAAGCAGTACCAAAGAAAACAGATTTTGAGAACAAAACATACACCAACAAAAGAATCCGAACCAAAGAACATGGAGACTAAACCACCCAAGCCGAATATAGACTCACCAGCAGCACCCGGACAGCCATCATTGCTGCTGCTCCAGTGGACACGGTGCAGTCCATCAGTATAACATGGTCTTCACTGATGTCTTTTGGAAGCCTCAAATAGTGCAGCTGAGAAGGAAATGGGCGGAGGTGAGAGATACATTTCACCTTCCTCGGGTTCTTCCTCCTCAGACATATCTGTCCACCACTTTCTCAGGTCCTCCCTCCTCAAACATATCTGTCCACCACTTCCTCTGGTTCTCCCTCCACAGACATATCTGTCCCACCACTCACCTCTGGCTCCCCAGTGTTGGGGTTAGTCTGTATTAGGATGGTTCCAATGCGCACATCCTTACATACAGCTCGTAGCGCCGGCTCCATCGTCTCTCCAGCTCTCAGGATGGAAACTCCAGTGATCTGATGTACAGGGGTGTCAAGATATCACAAAATTGCACCTCAATACACCAGAAGGCATCCTCACACACCAGCACAGAATAATCAACCACCAGACTGCTCGGATACACATTGTTATACAGCAGTGCTGCACCATTATAGAAAACATGCAAGATCACACCATCACATATTAGGTTGCACTATCATACACTAAGCTGCACGATCACACATTTGTACACATCGTCGCAAATATTACAATTAATACTGCTGTACAAGTCAAGCTGCATGACCACAACGCTAAATGATCCATCGTACACGCCATTATAACCCAGTGGTACATCATACACACTCTTGTGTTTTGGCAAAATCTTACCGATTACACGCACATAAAAACTCACCCGTTTCCCATCATATGACTGTCCCTCATAGTCATGACCCTGTGGGGTCTGAACTGTGCAGCTCTAAAGGAAGAGAAACCAAGGAGGATAAGTAAGAGCCAATGGACAGGGCAGGGGAGCATACTTCCAGTGTTTAGGGATATCCCCAGCCCTCCACATACCCTGAATGGCAAGAAGGACAATGCATGTTCTATCAGGAGCCGCATGAGACGCCGAGAGTAGAAGATGAATTCATCACGACTGGTTTCCTTATTCCTAAATGGAAATAAACGACATAGAAACTTGCCAATATACCAAAGCGATTATTCACCGCCCTCACACCAGGTATGTTGCCCACAAGCACTACCTGGAGTCGTGCTCAGTACTTACCTGATAATGGTGTGCATGACACTGACTTGTGGAGTCTCCTTCAGGACACACAGGGTCCGAGGCAGGGGCTGGGCCTGGTGGGCAGATGCCAGAGCTGCCCTATGATGGAGAGAGGTGTGTGAGGTAGGGTGGGCACACATACATTTACACACCACTGCACACCTGTTTACTCTTTATACGGCATGTTAGTGTCTTTCCAGGGGTCGCACTTCCTGTATTTATATATATATTGGAAGCTGCTGCATCCCAGCACCCTGGCCTAAAGCACACTCAACAAAAGCCTGCAGTCCTCAACCGCTCAAGGATATAGGGTCTGCCCATTGTACTAGCCCATCAGATATAAAGCACACTGGAATATTATATATACTGTACGATACATTATAGTAATTCTGTCACTAGAATATCTATCTATAATGTAGTACTGAGCTGCTGGATTACAGCCTGGGAATGCCAATTATAGCCATGGACTATGTGACTATTATTAAATACAGATAACTTCATATCTGCCACACTCTCCTTAATCTAAGGCCTATATTGTGTCTCCACAACCACAAGAGCACGGACTGCCTTCCTCGTAGTCTGGGTGGTCTTGCCCGTATTTGCCAAGTTTCGAAAACTTTTTGTATTTCTATTTTACAATAGATAAAAGTGGTGTATGATGTCTGCGCCCCCCAATCCTGGCACACTGTGGCATGGGCACACACACAGCCTGGGCATGCACACACACGTACATTAAGTGTGAGTGTGTTACAGGTCACAGGATAGGTGTTAGTCTAGGAGGTTAGGTGCACACATGGCACACGGATCTCACATGTCCCAACGAAGCTTCCTCTGGTCAGGAGACACACGTATCGAATGGGGAGAAGAGAGATGAAAAGGAGAGAAAGTGAGGAAGGAGTGTGAGAGAGCGAGCAAAGGGAGGCAAGAGAGAGCGAGCAAAGGGAGGCCAGAGAGAGCGAGCAAAGGATAGCAAGAGAGAGCGAGCAAAGGGAGAGTGAGGGTGAGATGGAGAGGGTGAGAAAAACAGGCAAGAGAGAGCGAGCAAAGGGAGAGAGAGGGTGAGATGGAGAGGGCGAGAAAAACAGGCAAGAGAGAGCGAGCAAAGGGAGAGAGAGGGTGAGATGGAGAAGGTGAGAAAAACAGGCAAGAGAGAGCGAGCAAAGGGAGAGAGAGGGTGAGATGGAGAGGGTGAGAAAAACAGGCAAGAGAGAGCGAGCAAAGGGAGAGAGGGTGAGAAAAACAGGCAAGAGAGAGCGAGCAAAGGGAGAGAGAGAGAGAGGGTGAGAAAAACAGAGGCAAAAGGAGAGAGAGCAAAGTGAGAGAGAGAGGGTGACACTAACAGAGGCAAGAGAGAGCGAGAAGAGATCTGGCAGAGTGACGTAGAGAGGTAAAGGAAAGCACCTGAGGATTTATTAAACCATATTTTAGGTAGATAGACTAAGCAGACAGGACTGATTCAAATATAGAATGTCATTTCCAATACTCTATTTTAAAGAATTTGAATTAATAATGGGCAAACTATTTTTAGAACATTCAAATAAAATTTATATGCTGTCCTGGCATCTCCATCTTATAAGGACAAGGCTTACAGGGTGAGTCTTCGGGATCTCATTTGTCTGAAAGGTATGGAATAAATAAAATAAATCCTATACACATCAGGATCGGCCATTACATTACACACAGCACATTGATGTTGTGAGGAGATGGGTAATGACTTACATTGCCTTGCAAAAGTATTCACCCCCCGTGACTTTTTACCTGCTTTGTTACATTACAGCCTTAAGTTCAATGTTTTGTTAATCTGAACTTTATGTGGTGGATCAGAACACAATAGTCTAAGTTAATGAAGTGAAATGAGAAAAATATATACATAAAATTATTTTTTAGAAATAGAAAACAGAAAATTGTCATGTGCGTATGTATTCACCCCCTTAGTTATGAAGCACATAAAAAGCTCTGGTGCAACCAATTACCTTCAGAAGTTACATAATTAGAGAAATTATGTCCACCTGTGTGCAATCCAAGTGTCACATGATCTGTCATTACATATACACACGTTTTTTGAAAGGCCCCAGAGGCTGCAACACCTAAGCAAGAGGCACCACTAACCAAACACTGCCGTGAAGACCAAGGAACTCTCCAAACAAGTAAGGAACAATGTTGTTAAGAAATACAAGTCAGGGTTAGGTTATAAAAAAATATCCAAACCTTTGATGATCCCCAGGAGCACCATTAAATCTATCATAACCAACTGGAAAGAACATGGCACAACAGCAAACCTGCCAAGAGACGGCCGCCCACTAAAACTCACGGACCGGGCAAGGAGGGCATTAATCAGAGAGGCAGCACAGAGACCTAAGGTAACCCTGGAGGAGCTGCAGAGATCCACAGCAGAGACTGGAGCATCTGTACATAGGACGACAATACGCTGTACGCTCCATAGAGTTGGGCTTTATGGCAGAGTGGCCAGAAGAAAACCATTACTTTCAGCAAAAAACAAAATGGCTCGTGGGAGACTCCCAAAATGTATTGGGCAAGGTGCTCTGGTCTGATGAGACTAAAATTGAACTTTTTGGCCACCAAAGAAAACTCTATGGCGCAAACCCAACACACCACATCACCCAAAGAACACCATCCATGTTTTTCAGAAGCCGGGACTGGGAAACTGGTCAGAGTTGAGGGAAAAATGGATGGTGCTAAATACAGGGATATTCTTGAGCAAAACCTGTACCACTCGGTGCGTGATTTGAGGCTAGGACAGATGTTCACCTTCCAGCAGGACAATGACCCCAAACACACTGCTAAAGCAACACTTGAGGGGTTTATGGGAAACATGTAAATGTGTTCGAATGGCCTAGTCAAAGCCCAGATCTCAATCCAATAGGACATCTGTGGTCAGACTTAAAGATTGCTGGTCACAAGCGCAAACCATCCAACTTGAAGGAGCTGGAGCAGTTTTGCAAGGAGGAATGGAAAAAATCCCAGTGGTAAGATGTGACAAGCTCATAGAGACTTATCCAAAGCCACTTGGAGCTGTGATTGCCACAAAAGGTGGCTCTACAAAGTTTTGACTTTAGGGGGGTGAATAGTTATGCATATTAACTTTTTCTGTTATTTTGTCCTATTTGTTGTTTGCTTCACAATAATAAAAAAAAATAAATAATAATCTTCGAAGTTGTGGGCATGCTCTGTAAATGAAATGATGCAAATCCTCAAACAATCCAAATTAATTCCAGGTTGTGAGGCAACAAAACATGAAAAATGCCAAGGGGGTGAATACTTTTGCAAGGCACTGTATATATATATATTTGCTGCATGTAACGCAGCCAGTCTGTGCTTCTAGGTAACTCATGTAAAGAGCACAGTATTGTAAAGAGCACCAGGCACAGACAGGAAGCCTTGTGGGACACAAACAGTTACAGGTACCTAAATACTAGTAAATATCTGAGGCCAAGACTGACAGTATATGTGCAGCTGAGAGGTTAAGTCATTAAAAAGAAACAAGGTACACATATGGGAAAACTGATTCTGATTGACACCATTAGGTAGAAAATGGTCATAAAGCTTACTAGACTCTAGAGACCTTCATGGTGAGGGCTGTTTCTGTGAGTGGTGTGTTTACATTTCAGCAGGAGCAGGGCTTACAGTTATTTTTGCAAACTGACTGTATCCAGGAATATACTGGGAAGTGCGCTGGAATGAGATTCTAAAAGATCCAATCATTTGTCACTCGCCTCCTCCACTAATAATAACTAAAGATAACTGTCACTGGCCCCTTTTTCTCAGGGTGTTGGGCTATTGAGCCACCAGACTTCTTGGCTCCAGCAATAGATTATCTGTATAAACACCTCTATTGTATTTGTAAACCTGCTTTGTTCCATTGTTTGCCAGATTAAGCTAATCCCATCAGGAAGAGAGGAGGTCAGACATCAGACTGCCAGATTAAGTTAATCACGTCTGATATGTGCTAGAGACGGCAGAATATGTATTGGAGTTAATCCTATTGATCTCAGGATGTGGGGTCATCTCCTGTAATTGTCTGCCACCCCCTTCCATTGTTGTGCTGTGTATACCCCCTCTGTATCTATCTCCTATAAATATTGTGGTCATTTTCCAAAATATAATTAAGTTCACTTGGAGATACAGTGGGGGGAAAAGTATTTGATCCCCTGCTGATTTTGAACATGTTTCCACTGACAAAGAAATGATCAGTCTATCATTTTAATGGTAAGTGTATTTTAACAGTAAGAGACAGAATAACAAAAAAACAACAAGAAAAATGCATTTCAAAAAAGTTATAAATTGATTTGCAGGTCAGTGAGGGAAATAAGTATTTGATCCCCTATCAATCAGCAAGATTTCTGGCTCACGGGTGTCTTTTGTACAGTTAACAAGCCGAGATTAGTAGCACTCTCTTAAAGGGAGTGCTCCTAATTTCAGCTTGTTACCTGTAAAAAATACACCTGTACACAAAAGCAATCAATCAATCAGATTTCAAACTCTCCACCATGGCCAAGACCAAAGAGCTGTGCAATTATATCAGGGACAAGATTGTAGACCTACACAAGACTAGAATGGGCTACAAAACCATCACCAAGCAGCTAGGTGAGAAGGTGACAACAGTTGGTGCGATTATTCGCAAATGGAAGAAACACAAAATAACTGCCAGTCTCCCTCGGTCTGATGCTTCATGCAAGTTCTCACCTCAATGAGTTTCAATGATCATGAGAACGGTGAGGAATCAGCCCAGAACTACACAGGAGAATCTTGTTAATGATCTCAAGGCAGCTGGAACCATAGTCACCAAGAAACCGATTGGTAACACACTACATCATGAAGGACTGAAATCCTGCAGCGCCCGCAAGGTCATGTACAGGCCCGTCTGAAGTTTGCCAATGAGCATCTGAATGATTCAGAGGAGAACTGGGTGAAAGTGTTGTGGTCAGATGAGACCAAAATCAAGCTCTTTGGCATCAACTCAACTCGCCGTGTTTGGAGGAGGAGGAATGCCTATAACCCCAAGAACACCATCCCCACTGTCAAACATGGAGGTGGAAACATTATGCTTTGGGGGTGCTTTTCTGCTAAGGGAACAGGACAATTGCACTGCATGAAAGTGACGATGGACCGTCAAATCTTGGATGAGAACCTCCTCCCCTCAGCCAGGGTATTGAAAATGGGTCATGGATGGGTATTCCAGCATGACAATGACCCAAAACACACAGCCAATGCAACAAAGGGGGTGCCTCAAGAAGAAGTACATAAAGGTCCTGGAGTGGCCTAGCTAATCCCATAGAAAATCTGTGGAGGGAGTTGAAGGTTCAAGTTGCCAAACATCAGCCTTTGAAACCTTAATGAGTTGGAGAGGATCTACAAAGAGGAGTGGGATAAAATCCCTCCTGAGATGTGTGCAAACCTGGTTGCCAACTTCAAGAAACGTCTAACCTCTGTGATTGCCAACAGGGGTTTTGCCACCAAGTACTAAGACAATGGACTCAAGTACTTATTTTCCTCATTGACCTGCAAATCAATTTATAACTTTTTTGTCATGCGTTTTTCTTGGGTTATTTTTGGTATAATGTCTATCACTGTTAAAATATACCTACCATTAAAATTATAGACTGACCATTTCTTTGTCAGTGGACATTCAAAATCAACAGGGGATCAAATACTTTTCCCCCCACTGTACATAGAAATTGTGTATCTCTGATTTTGCTCCTGGTGGCTGCGAGAATGAACCTATCTCCATCCTACAAGTAACTTGTCCTGGTCACTACCACAGGAAGGTTACTGGAACTCCTGGAAACCCTGATTTCTGATGGAGAGGCTCTGACAGGTACAGAAGCCAGATATCAGGGTGCTGGTGCCGAGATTTCAAAGAACCCAACGGTCCTTGGGGGTAGATAACCTGTAGACTATAGCAGGTGGCTCTGGGCTTTATAGCCCCTACTCTCGGGTCGTCACAATAACCAACCTCAGGCTTCCGGCTATTAGAAACAAAGCAAGATGGAACTTACATGGTTTTATGGTCATGGCTTATAAAGCTTTTTAATTAGTTGCATAGTTAACAAACCAAAAAGGTCAATGTGGTAACATTTTTGTTATATGTCTATTGAATATCTAACTTGATAATGGGCAAAATGTTTTCAGAAAGTTAAAGAAAAAATTTACAACAAAAAATCACAGCCATTAAATTTTTTTTTTATTACGCAACTAGTATTTACTGCAGGTTTCCATTTTTTCCACTAAGCTGCTTTTTGAAGATCCTGACTCAACAGGCTATTTCCTTTTAATAACTAATTAGCTTTCCATTCATCCTAATGATAACACTGGCAGATATGGATTCTCTTTCCCTCCTGCTCATAAACACAGACCAAAATGGTAGATTACCAACAGCACAATTGCATATAAAAGGGATATGGATTAAAGGCTGCACTTTTTACATTCTAAAAGCAATTTTTAAGTGTAGTTCTTCGAAATACTGTGTTTTAAATATAGGACATCAATGGTGTTAACCTCACTCTTTCCATGGGGCCAGGGTGCAAAATCAGTGGAGGTCTTATTTAACACTCATTATCTCTACACACAGAATAGATCAAGATCATTCTTAAAATAGGTCTTGAAGTCCGAGTAGTGACAGACCACCTCAGGGGGCTTCCTGTGTCACATACGGGGGTGAGCTGCAACAGGAAGGAGTGGGCAGCATCCTGCTCTCATCATCTGCACGTCTGACCCACAGTGGAAAAAACACCCCCACAGAAACAAGACCAATACAACAGCAGGTGTGTGACAGAGGGGAGAGACACAGCGAAACAGGAGGAGAGACAAAACATAGTATGGAGAGAGAGAACCATAGAGATAGACACCTGCTGTACAGAGAGCTAGATCACCTCTAGAGAAGACTTTGTAAAATTACACAACAAATCTTCAAACAACCTCATAGGTGGGGTCAGTCTCAGTTTTACACTGTTAGAGGTGACCAGATCCTGAGAGTAGGTGCAGTGCAGACTGACTAGGAATAATGTGACTGACAGCACCCCAAAACATGAGAGGAAGGGCTGACTGTCGGGACCCCATAACATGAGAGGAAGGGCTGACTGTCGGGACCCCATAACATGAGAGGAAGGACTGACTGTCGGGACCCCATAACATGAGAGGAAGGGCTGACTGTTGGGACCCCATAACATGAGAGGAAGGGCTGACTGTCGGGACCCCATAACATGAGAGGAAGGACTGACTGTCGGGACCCCATAACATGAGAGGAAGGGCTGACTGTTGGGACCCCATAACATGAGAGGAAGGACTGACTGTCGGGACCCCATAACATGAGAGGAAGGGCTGACTGTTGGGACCCCATAACATGAGAGGAAGGGCTGACTGTCGGGACCCCATAACATGAGAGGAAGGGCTGACTGTCGGGACCCCATAACATGAGAGGAAGGACTGACTGTCGGGACCCCATAACATGAGAGGAAGGGCTGACTGTAGGGACCCCATAACATGAGAGGAGGGGCTGACTGTCGGGACCCCATAACATGAGAGGAGGCGCTGACTGACAGGACTCCATAACATGAGAGGAAGGGCTGACTGTCGGGACCCCATAACATGAGAGGAGGCGCTGACTGTAGGGACCCCATAACATGAGAGGAGGGGCTGACTGTCGGGACCCCATAACATGAGAGGAGGCGCTGTCGGGACCCCATAACATGAGAGGAGGGGCTGACTGTCGGGACCCCATAACATGAGAGGAAGCGCTGACTGACAGGATCCCATAACATGAGAGGAGGGGCTGACTGTCGGGACCCCATAACATGAGAGGAGGCGCTGTCGGGACCCCATAACATGAGAGGAGGGGCTGACTGTCGGGACCCCATAACATGAGAGGAAGCGCTGACTGACAGGATCCCATAACATGAGAGGAGGGGCTGACTGTCGGGACCCCATAACATGAGAGGAGGCGCTGACTGTCGGGACCCCATAACATGAGAGGAAGCGCTGACTGACAGGATCCCATAACATGAGACGAGGGGCTGACTGTCGGGACCCCATAACATGAGAGGAGGGGCTGACTGACAGAACCCCATAGCATGAGTGGAGGGACTCAATGACAGGACCCCATAACATGAGAGGAGGGGCTGACTGACCGGACACCATAACATGAGAGGAGGGGCTGACTGACAGGACCCCATAACATGAGAGGAAGCGCTGACTGACAGGACCCCATAACATGAGAGGAAGCGCTGACTGACAGGACCCCATAACATGAGAGGAGGGGCTGACTGACAGGACCCCATAACATGAGAGGAGGGACTGACTGACAGGACCCCATAACATGAGAGGAGGGGCTGACTGACCGGACCCCATAACATGAGAGGAGGGGCTGAGTGACAGGACCCCATAACATGAGGAGGGGCTCACTGACAGGACCCCATAACATGAGAGGAGGGGCTGACTGACAGAACCCCATAACATGAGAGGAGGGACTGACTGACAGGACCCCATAACATGAGAGGAGGGACTGACTGACAGGACCCCATAACATGAGAAGAGGGGCTGACTGACAGGACCCCATAACATGAGGAGGTGCTGACTGACAGGACCCCATAACATGAGAGGAGGGGCTGACTGACAGGACCCCATAACATGAGGAGGTGCTGACTGACAGGACCCCATAACATGAGAGGAGGGGCTGACTGACAGGACCCCATAACATGAGAGGAGGGGCTGACTGACAGGACCCCATAACATGAGGAGGGGCTGACTGACAGAACCCCATAACATGAGAGGAGGGGCTGACTGACAGAACCCCATAACATGAGAGGAGGGGCTGACTGTCGGGACCCCATAACATGAGGAGGGGCTGACTGACAGGACCCCATAACATGAGAGGAGGGGCTGACTGACAGGACCCCATAACATGAGAGGAGGGGCTGACTGACAGGACCCCATAACATGAGGAGGGGCTGACTGACAGGACCCCATAACATGAGAGGAGGGACTGACTGACAGGACCCTATAACATGAGAGGAGGGGCTGAGTGACAGGACCCCATAACATGAGAGGAGGGGCTGACTGACCGGACCCCATAACATGAGAGGAGGGGCTGAGTGACAGGACCCCATAACATGAGAGGAGGGGCTGACTGACAGGACCCCATAACATGAGAGGAGGGGCTGACTGACCGGACCCCATAACATGAGAGGAGGGGCTGAGTGACAGGACCCCATAACATGAGAGGAGGCGCTGACTGACAGGACCCCATAACATGAGAGGAGGGACTGACTGACAGGACCCCATAACATGAGAAGAGGGGCTGACTGACAGGACCCCATAACATGAGGAGGTGCTGACTGACAGGACCCCATAACATGAGAGGAGGGGCTGACTGACAGGACCCCATAACATGAGGAGGGGCTGACTGACAGGACCCCATAACATGAGGAGGGGCTGACTGACAGGACCCCATAACATGAGGAGGGGCTGACTGACAGAACCCCATAACATGAGAGGAGGGGCTGACTGACAGAACCCCATAACATGAGTGGAGGGACTCACTGACAAGACCCCATAACATGAGAGGAGGGACTGACTGACAGGACCCCATAACATGAGAGGAGGGGCTGACTGACAGGACCCCATAACATGAGGAGGGGCTGACTGACAGGACCCCATAACATGAGAGGAGGGGCTGACTGACAGGACCCCATAACATGAGAGGAGGGGCTGACTGACAGGACCCCATAACATGAGGAGGGGCTGACTGACAGGACCCCATAACATGAGAGGAGGGACTGACTGACAGGACCCCATAACATGAGAGGAGGGGCTGACTGACAGGACCCCATAACATGAGAGGAGGCGCTGACTGACAGAACCCCATAACATGAGAGGAGGCGCTGACTGACAGGACCCCATAACATGAGAGGAGGGACTCACTGACAAGACCCCATAACATGAGTGGAGGGACTCACTGACAGGACCTTGAGTGGGGCTCTAACCAACAGCATCATCTGACGTGAAGGAGTCACTGACAGGACCTGATAACCAGCACCTGAGAGCAGGCGTGTGGGACATCTTACCTGACGCTCAGCTCCCTCTGCAGCAGTAGGACAGACACACAGCAGCATGAAGATACAGGACAGACACACAGCTCACCTCTGACCCTGACCTGTAACACACTGCACAGAGGGGTGAAAAGCAGCCTATGTGCTCGGAGCATCAAGCTGAGCCTCATAGACATGGACAATCCCTACACTTGGCTTTACTTATTCTAGCTGGATCTCCCCACCCCAAGTGGGACATTAACCTCTTCATTGCAAGGAGCATAGAAGTAGAACTAAACAATATCTCTGAAATCATATAGTGCAGACATAACACTGAGGTGGTGTGCCCAGTCTGTAAGGGGCATCCTGAGGGTAGGGGGTGGCACGAGCACAAAGCCACTCAGTAATAACTCGAGAATCACTCACCTCCTCCAGCTGGCTGTGCACGTGCTGTACAATCAGGTCAATGGCCACAGTGTTACCACTACCTGGAGCAGATATATTAGGGAGAGGAGGAGGGAGAAAGACAGAGGGTCGGACAGAAGAGGGTGGGAGAATGGAGAAAGAGATATAGAGTGGGATGAAGAGAGGTGTAAGGTGCAGAAAGATGTAGAGGATGAATGGATACAAAGTGATAACAAAGGGATGGAGAGAAATGAAAAAAACAAGATTAGTGTAATACTGATGGAGACACAAGACCCCCTACCTACTATTTATCGTCCGTGTGTTCCCCTATAGCGCCTGTCCCCTAGCTATACAGTATCCCACCCCTTGCCCGCACAGCACCCTCCTATGGCATGTGTACCTCTTGGTACTACAATGTCTACGACACGCATGGTTGGCTGGATGTGCTGGTCGAATGCTGGCTTCACAAAGGCATGGTACTGTTTGAGAACCCCCTCGATGTCACGGCCACGCTCAGAAATGTCCCTACGGAGTCTCCTCACCAGGCGGATGTCGGAGTCTGTGTCCACAAAGATCTTCATGTCCAGCAGCTGAGGGGCAGAAAGCCAATGACATGTACAGGGGCTACTGGCAATAACAATCTGAGTGGTAGAAGAGCATGGCTTGTACAGCGGCTACTGGCAATAACAATCTGAGTGGCAGAAAGAGCATGGCTTGTACAGGGGCGACTGGCAATAACAATCTGAGGGGCAGAAGAGCATGGCTTGTACAGGGGCTAGTGGCAATAACAATCTGAGTGGCAGAAAGAGCATGGCTTGTACAGGGGCTACTGGCAATAACAATCTGAGTGGCAGAAGAGCATGGCTTGTACAGGGGCTACTGGCAATAACAATCTAAGTGGCAGAAAGAGCATGGCTTGTACAGGGGCTACTGGCAATAACAATCTGAGGGGTAGAAAGTGCATGGCTTGTACAGGGGCTACTGGCAATAACAATCTGAGGGGTAGAAAGAGCATGGCTTGTACAGGGGCTACTGGCAATAACAATCTGAGGGGCAGAAAGAGCATGGCTTGTACAGCGGCTACTGGCAATAACAATCTAAGTGGCAGAAAGAGCATGGCTTGTACAGGGGCTACTGGCAATAACAATCTGAGTGGCAGAAAGAGCATGGCTTGTACAGGGGCTACTGGCAATAACAATATGAGTGGCAGAAAGAGCATGGCTTGTACAGGGGCTACTGGCAATAACAATCTGAGGGGTAGAAAGAGCATGGCTTGTACAGGGGCTACTGGCAATAACAATCTGAGTGACAGAAAGAGCATGGCTTGTACAGGGCTACTGGCAATAACAATCTGAGGGGCAGAAAGAGCATGGCTTGTACAGGGGCTACTGGCAATAACAATCTGAGGGGTAGAAAGAGCATGGCTTGTACAGCGGCTACTGGCAATAACAATCTGAGTGGCAGAAAGAGCATGGCTTGTACAGGGGCTACTGGCAATAACAATCTGAGGGGTAGAAAGAGCATGGCTTGTACAGGGGCTACTGGCAATAACAATCTGAGTGACAGAAAGAGCATGGCTTGTACAGGGCTACTGGCAATAACAATCTGAGGGGCAGATAGAGCATGGCTTGTACAGGGGCTACTGGCAATAACAATCTGAGTGGTAGAAGAGCATGGCTTGTACAGCGGCTACTGGCAATAACAATCTAAGTGGCAGAAAGAGCATGGCTTGTACAGGGGCTACTGGCAATAACAATCTGAGGGGTAGAAAGAGCATGGCTTGTACAGGGGCTACTGGCAATAACAATCTGAGTGGCAGAAAGAGCATGGCTTGTACAGCGGCTACTGGCAATAACAATCTAAGTGGCAGAAAGAGCATGGCTTGTACAGGGGCTACTGGCAATAACAATCTAAGTGGCAGAAAGAGCATGACTTGTACAGGGGCTACTGGCAATAACAATCTGAGGGGTAGAAAGAGCATGGCTTGTACAGGGGCTACTGGCAATAACAATCTGAGTGGTAGAAGAGCATGGCTTGTACAGGGGCTACTGGCAATAACAATCTGAGTGGCAGAAAGAGCATGGCTTGTACAGGGGCTACTGGCAATAACAATCTGAGTGACAGAAAGAGCATGGCTTGTACAGGGGCTACTGGCAATAACAATCTAAGTGGCAGAAAGAGCATGGCTTGTACAGGGGCTACTGGCAATAACAATCTGAGGGGTAGAAAGAGCATGGCTTGTACAGGGGCTACTGGCAATAACAATCTGAGTGGCAGAAGAGCATGGCTTGTACAGGGGCTACTGGCAACAACAATCTGAGTGGCAGAAAGAGCATGGCTTGTACAGGGGCTACTGGCAACAACAATCTGAGTGGCAGAAAGAGCATGGCTTGTACAGGGGCTACTGGCAATAACAATCTGAGTGGCAGAAGAGCATGGCTTGTACAGGGGCTACTGGCAATAACAATCTGAGGGGTAGAAAGAGCATGGCTTGTACAGGGGCTACTGGCAATAACAATCTGAGTGGCAGAACAGCATGGCTTGTACAGGGGCTACTGGCAATAACAATCTGAGTGGCAGAAAGAGCATGGCTTGTACAGGGGCTACTGGCAATAACAATCTGAGTGACAGAAGAGCATGGCTTGTACAGGGGCTACTGGCAATAACAATCTGAGTGGCAGAAAGAGCATGGCTTGTATAGGGGCTACTGGCAATAACAATCTGAGGGGCAGAAAGAGCATGGCTTGTAGAGGGGCTAGTGGCAACAACAATCTGAGTGACAGAAAGAGCATGGCTTGTACAGGGGCTACTGGTAAAGACAATCTGAGTGGCAGAAAGAGCATGGCTTGTACAGGGGCTACTGGCAATAACAATCTGAGTGGCAGAAAGAGCATGGCTTGTACAGGGGCTACTGGCAATAACAATCTGAGGGGTAGAAAGAGCATGGCTTGTACAGCGGCTACTGGCAATAACAATCTGAGTGGCAGAAAGAGCATGGCTTGTACAGGGGCTACTGGCAATAACAATCTGAGGGGTAGAAAGAGCATGGCTTGTACAGGGGCTACTGGCAATAACAATCTGAGTGACAGAAAGAGCATGGCTTGTACAGGGCTACTGGCAATAACAATCTGAGGGGCAGATAGAGCATGGCTTGTACAGGGGCTACTGGCAATAACAATCTGAGTGGTAGAAGAGCATGGCTTGTACAGCGGCTACTGGCAATAACAATCTAAGTGGCAGAAAGAGCATGGCTTGTACAGGGGCTACTGGCAATAACAATCTGAGGGGTAGAAAGAGCATGGCTTGTACAGGGGCTACTGGCAATAACAATCTGAGTGGCAGAAAGAGCATGGCTTGTACAGGGGCTACTGGCAATAACAATCTGAGTGGCAGAAAGAGCATGGCTTGTACAGCGGCTACTGGCAATAACAATCTAAGTGGCAGAAAGAGCATGGCTTGTACAGGGGCTACTGGCAATAACAATCTGAGGGGTAGAAAGAGCATGGCTTGTACAGGGGCTACTGGCAATAACAATCTGAGTGACAGAAAGAGCATGGCTTGTACAGGGCTACTGGCAATAACAATCTGAGGGGCAGATAGAGCATGGCTTGTACAGGGGCTACTGGCAATAACAATCTGAGTGGTAGAAGAGCATGACTTGTACAGGGGCTACTGGCAATAACAATCTAAGTGGCAGAAAGAGCATGGCTTGTACAGGGGCTACTGGCAATAACAATCTAAGTGGCAGAAAGAGCATGGCTTGTACAGGGGCTACTGGCAATAACAATCTGAGGGGTAGAAAGAGCATGGCTTGTACAGGGGCTACTGGCAATAACAATCTAAGTGGCAGAAAGAGCATGGCTTGTACAGGGGCTACTGGCAATAACATTCTGAGTGGCAGAAAGAGCATGGCTTGTAGAGGGGCTAGTGGCAACAACAATCTGAGTGACAGAAAGAGCATGGCTTGTACAGGGGCTACTGGCAATAACAATCTAAGTGGCAGAAAGAGCATGGCTTGGACAGCGGCTACTGGCAATAACAATCTAAGTGGCAGAAAGAGCATGGCTTGTACAGGGGCTACTGGCAATAACAATCTGAGGGGGAGAAAGAGCATGGCTTGTACAGGGGCTACTGGCAATAACAATCTGAGTGGTAGAAGAGCATGGCTTGTACAGCGGCTACTGGCAATAACAATCTAAGTGGCAGAAAGAGCATGGCTTGTACAGGGGCTACTGGCAATAACATTCTGAGTGGCAGAAAGAGCATGGCTTGTAGAGGGGCTAGTGGCAACAACAATCTGAGTGACAGAAAGAGCATGGCTTGTACAGGGGCTACTGGTAAAGACAATCTGAGTGGCAGAAAGAGCATGGCTTGTACAGGGGCTACTGGCAATAACAATCTGAGTGGCAGAAAGAGCATGGCTTGTACAGGGGCTACTGGCAATAACAATCTGAGGGGTAGAAAGAGCATGGCTTGTACAGCGGCTACTGGCAATAACAATCTGAGTGGCAGAAAGAGCATGGCTTGTACAGGGGCTACTGGCAATAACAATCTGAGGGGTAGAAAGAGCATGGCTTGTACAGGGGCTACTGGCAATAACAATCTGAGTGACAGAAAGAGCATGGCTTGTACAGGGCTACTGGCAATAACAATCTGAGTGGCAGATAGAGCATGGCTTGTACAGGGGCTACTGGCAATAACAATCTGAGTGGTAGAAGAGCATGGCTTGTACAGCGGCTACTGGCAATAACAATCTAAGTGGCAGAAAGAGCATGGCTTGTACAGGGGCTACTGGCAATAACAATCTGAGGGGTAGAAAGAGCATGACTTGTACAGGGGCTACTGGCAATAACAATCTGAGTGGCAGAAAGAGCATGGCTTGTACAGGGGCTACTGGCAATAACAATCTGAGTGGCAGAAAGAGCATGGCTTGTACAGCGGCTACTGGCAATAACAGTCTGAGGGGCAGAAAGAGCATGGCTTGTACAGGGGCTACTGGCAATAACAATCTAAGTGGCAGAAAGAGCATGGCTTGTACAGGGGCTACTGGCAATAACAATCTGAGGGGTAGAAAGAGCATGGCTTGTACAGGGGCTACTGGCAATAACAATCTGAGTGGTAGAAGAGCATGGCTTGTACAGCGGCTACTGGCAATAACAATCTAAGTGGCAGAAAGAGCATGGCTTGTACAGGGGCTACTGGCAATAACAATCTGAGGGGTAGAAAGAGCATGGCTTGTACAGGGGCTACTGGCAATAACAATCTGAGTGGCAGAAGAGCATGGCTTGTACAGGGGCTACTGGCAACAACAATCTGAGTGGCAGAAAGAGCATGGCTTGTACAGGGGCTACTGGCAACAACAATCTGAGTGGCAGAAAGAGCATGGCTTGTACAGGGGCTACTGGCAATAACAATCTGAGTGGCAGAAGAGCATGGCTTGTACAGGGGCTACTGGCAATAACAATCTGAGGGGTAGAAAGAGCATGGCTTGTACAGGGGCTACTGGCAATAACAATCTGAGTGGCAGAACAGCATGGCTTGTACAGGGGCTACTGGCAATAACAATCTGAGTGGCAGAAAGAGCATGGCTTGTACAGGGGCTACTGGCAATAACAATCTGAGTGACAGAAGAGCATGGCTTGTACAGGGGCTACTGGCAATAACAATCTGAGTGGCAGAAGAGCATGGCTTGTACAGGGGCTACTGGCAATAACAATCTGAGTGGCAGAAAGAGCATGGCTTGTACAGGGGCTACTGGCAATAACAATCTGAAGGGCAGATAGAGCATGGCTTGTACAGGGGCTACTGGCAATAACAATCTGAGTGGTAGAAAGAGCATGGCTTGTACAGGGGCTACTGGCAATAACAATCTGAGGGGCAGAAAGAGCATGGCTTATAGAGGGGCTAGTGGCAATAACAATCTGAGTGGCAGAAAGAGCATGGCTTGTACAGGGACTACTGGCAATAACAATCTGAGTGGCAGAAGAGCATGGCTTGTACAGGGGCTACTGGCAATAACAATCTGAGTGACAGAAAGAGCATGGCTTGTACAGGGGCTACTGGCAACAACAATCTGAGTGACAGAAAGAGCATGGCTTGTAGAGGGGCTAGTGGCAATAACAATCTGAGTGGCAGAAAGAGCATGGCTTGTACAGGGGCTACTGGCAATAACAATCTGAGTGGCAGAAGAGCATGGCTTGTACAGGGGCTACTGGCAATAACAATCTGAGTGACAGAAAGTGCATGGCTTGTACAGGGGCTACTGGCAATAACAATCTGAGTGGCAGAAAGAGCATGGCTTGTACAGGGGCTACTGGCAATAACAATCTGAGTGGCAGAAGAGCATGGCTTGTACAGGGGCTACTGGCAATAACAATCTGAGGGGCAGAAAGAGCATGGCTTGTACAGGGGCTACTGGTAAAGACAATCTGAGTGGCAGAAAGAGCATGGCTTGTACATGGGCTACTGGTAACAACAATCTGAGTGACAGAAAGAGCATGGCTTGTAGAGGGGCTACTGGCAATAACATTCTGAGTGGCAGAAAGAGCATGGCTTGTAGAGGGGCTAGTGGCAACAACAATCTGAGTGACAGAAAGAGCATGGCTTGTAGAGGGGCTAGTGGCAATCACTTGATGAGTCCAGGCAGGACACGTGGTCTCTGGATTTCTGTTTTGCACGTCTCAGTGTAACCTCTCCATTGGAAGAACTCTGCAAGTCAATAAAGCTTGTGGGTATCTCACCTTTAGGAGCTCTGCATGAGCAAATGCCATAATCCCCTCAAATATGATCACATTGGCTCCATAAAGTGTTTTCTAAGGGGAAGATAAAACATGAAATGAATAAGAGGGATCTGCCACCAAAGACACGCCATATGCCAATCTCTGTATTATCTTCCCTCTTGGATCTTCAGAGCACCTCATCTATTCTATCCACAGTCCTTCCTCTATCTAATTCTATCACACACCTCATTCTGCTCTCCCATCCCGCCCTCTCTCACCCACTCCTTCTTGCGGCCATGGGTGGTGAAGTCGTATGTCGGGATCTTCACGCTCTTCCCTTGCTTCAGCTTCTTCAAAGTGCTGATGATCAATTCAAAGTCAAAAGAGTCTGGATGGTCAAAGTTGTAGTTGTTTTTTGCTGCCTGGGCCTGCTGCTCCTCTGTTAGGACCTGAGAGAGATCAAAGGTCACCAGTGCTCTACGTGGGTCACACCGACACAGGAGGCCCTGTCACCAACAGCACGCCATTCTGGGACGCAAGCAATGCAAACAGACGGACATGTAATCTAATAGAAGGAAAGAAGGCGAGACCATGCAACCTACTTTGTAGAAGGAATCCATGGAAAGGAGAACCACCCAGGGGACATCCAGAGCTTCGATGATCATTCTGGCAACAGTAGTTTTACCAGAGGCACTGCCACCTCCAAGGCCTGAAAACGAGAAGATGGACAGAGGAAAGAATGGAGAAATGGGAGGAGAAAGAGAAAGGGAGAAAATAAAACAGAAATTGGGAGAAAAAGAGAGGATGGACAGAGCAAAGAAGGGAGATTAGATGGAGAAGAAAGAAAAGGGAGAAAAAGAGAGGAGAAGACAATTGGGAAATCAGAAAAAACATTATGGGGATAGGAAGATACGGAAGTGAAAACAAGTGGGCGAAAATGAGAAATAAAGTAAGAGAGATATAACATCCTTATAAGTAGAACAAACACCATAGGACACATGAGGCAAACTGTGAGGAGCTGCACACACTGTGGGAATAAGGATGACTTGACTTTTGAGATTATCAACACCTTTTATAGCTGACATCCCTTGAAGAAGAGGGGGAGAACATGGCAGACATGATGACTTGGCAGTGAATGTATTCCTCCCCCTTGCTTAGTGTCTCAGGGGGCATCACCTCCCCAGCCCGGCGTGCAGACTGAACCCTACAACAAACCGCTAACTAATGGTAATGAGAAGATAAGTCTACAAAGAAAATACCAGTTCCGGAGCATTAAAGACATACACACCCTGTATCTGTGTGTGACTATGCTGTGTGTGTGTGTGTACAGGTTTGTGTGATATGACTGTGCTGGTTTATACTTGTCTTTATGGTACACTTTTTTTAGAGCGTAAAACAATAAATAGTACATTAGATGCAGTTATTGTATAGCGGGAGTCAGCATTTTTGTTTCCATAAATCTGCTTCTGCAAATAGCCGTCCTTAGGACCGCAGCTAATTAAATGCAATAAACAAGGGACCTCAGTGGCTCCTTAAGTGATGCATTTTTATCTGTGTGTGTATAGTCACACAATATGCCTGAGATAGTTGTGCATATACTAGTCCAGTTTGTGTCTGTGTATACATATGCATTGGTGTGTACACGCTGTGTCAATCAGAGAGGAGCTCTGAGTTCTCCATTCCATAATAGTGGGTGGTCCTGGAAGCTGCACAATCCCCTTACCAATGACAAAGGCCTCCTTGGACTGTGTCCCATGTTCGTTGTACCACGGTGGCCGTCCGGCAGTGTAGATGGTCCTCTTGCTAGTTCGGAGCAAGGGGGGTTCTGATTTACACTGGCTGGTGGTCCTTCTACGAGGAGAGCGTCCGGAGCCGACCGGGGGTAACAGACTGTGGTTGGGGTCAGCACTGCTGAAGTGGGAAAAATGGTGTGAAACAAAAACCATGTTATATGCTACTGAAAGGTGACAGCACCTGAGAAACAGGTCCCACGCAGGCGTAGAGGCCCAGAGGCATTAACCGCGTTTTTCAGGCCTCTAAGAAACTCATAGTAGTGGGCAGAGGATGTTTGTTACAAACTGATTACGTATAGTATTGGAATACAAATAATGAAAAACCTGACAGAAAGCAATTTAACCTCAATTTCTCACCAGTGTTCACATGGACCAATTTCCTGTTTTTTTTGGACAACCATCAAAACTCATGTTCCTCTATAGTACATTGACTTGTTCCAGCTGATTTGATACATGTTCTAGCTTTGTATGTCATAAAGATGCAAAGGAATAACCATGCCAAGCCTGGAGACTCTCTAACCATATTCCCCCTTTCCTAAATCTAATTTAAAGAATGTACTCAAATTATCTTCTCAACTATTATATCAAGGGCCATGTAGTGGACCAAGGAGGTCATGACATACCATACTATATTACACTCTTGGTCATGCAATGGACCAAGGAGGTCCTATCATACCATACTATATTACACGCTTGGTCATGCAATGGACCAAGGAGGTCCTATCATACCATACTATATTAAACTATTGGCCATGCAATGGACCAAGGTCATTCTCATACCATACTATATTCCACTCTTGGCCATGCAATGGACCAAGGTCATATCATACCATACTATATTACACTCTTGCAGCCCCATTAAATTAGAAGCCCGTAGTGGCATGGGCACACCCACAAAGGCTGCAGGCTTGAAATTTGGCTGCATTACAAATCTATTAAATTGAACCATGCCGTGAGTTACGGGCCATAGACATAAGCCCGTAAACCCTTTCCACGCACGCTAGCTGTAAAGGGGCTGGCCGAGCCGCGATCGGCTGTTACTATCCAATTGCGATATTCCGTAATGCAACACAGGCATCTCAGCCAATAGAAAGTGGTCTAGCCGAAGATGATTGACAAAGGGAGATTACAAATTTGTGTCCCACGAGCCCATGCGTTGACTGTGTTGTATTTTCTTTTGAAGTAGCACGCTGGTCCAGGAGTTGGTGGTTGGTTTCAAATTATAGAGAGAGTAGGAGAGTTTGGAGATAAGTAATTTGCGTTTTTGTTCATTTATATTCTATTACATACGTTTTTACACTTAATCCTTGATTACACATATTTACAGATGACGCATAATTGCAATATACATCATTTAAAGAACACACATCGAAACACATAGAGTTAGGTCACTCCATACACAAACCCATCCCACCCCACCCCACACACAGCAACACTTATTTTTATTTATCCTTATTTTCTTTTTGGGATTATAATGGAGGGAGGAGAGGAGTGGAGAGGTGGGGAGGAGGAGAAGAGGAGAGGCGAGGAGGAGAAAGAGAAGAGGTGGCCATGGGGAGTAGTGTTGGGGAGGAGGAGAGGAGTGGTGGGGAGGAGGAGGTGAAGACGTAGGAGGATGGGAGTGTAGAGGAGGAGGTGGGTGGTGGCAGAGTTGCCCGAGCACAAGGCAAACATAGGAGAGGGACAGAGGGGAAGGGGCTTGATCCCGGGGAAGGGGGGGCGGGGGTGTGTGTTTAGGGGAGGGACAGGCCTCCGGACAGGTCAGGGAGATGAGGATCCCCGCCCACAGTAGGAAGGGCAAGAGGCTAAGGGCAAGCACAGTGAACACAATTATACGCACAGGGAGAATGTGGTCCTCCTCTGCGGTATCCGTGGCCGCCCTGTGATTCTTGCAGGGGGGAGGGAAGTTAGGTCAGGGCCTAGGGCTCAGGCATGGAAGGTAGCGGCTGAAGTCGCAGCGGTAGGCACAGCGCCAAGGGATGTCAAGCACTGGTTTGACTACATCAGGGTCAAGGTGAGGAGGATGATGGCTAAGGAGGACAAGAACCAGACTGTGGCCTATAATGAGTGGGAGAGGGTCGCCAAGGACCTTCTGAGACAGGTGCCCGCTGCTGGAGCTTCAGGCCTGGTGGCCCAGCAGGACCCAGCCTCCATGTTAGGTGAATATCACATACTACGCATGTACATGATGACCAACAAGGACACTGACATGTCAGCTCCATGGAATTAACAAGGGATAGATGGATGCGTCATTAAATCCACTAAGCTGACAAATCACTGTCATTCCTGGGCACAACAACAGCAATCAAACAATAGAGAGTCAATTTTTTAGTATGCTCACTGCAGTGTATGCATTTACAGAATGCAGCCGGAATCAAGATAGCGTTAGGAGACAAGAACGTTCAAGACCATGAAACAAAGAATAGATCATATCTAGCAAATGATAGCTAATCTGAGTTGCAATTACGTGTATCATCCACGTTCAAGCCTAGATGTCACATAGTTAGGAATGCACACAAAACAATATATTATTCATCATACTAATGACATATACCTCTCTTTCAGCATCAAGGAGGTCTGGGTCCAGAGGCGAGCCAGGAGGGGGCGTCGGCTCTATTGGAGCAGGAAGTGGAGGAGCAAGCTCCCGCCCAGCAGGAACTGGCATAGGGGTCGTGGGAAAGAAGAGGACTCGAGGGTCCTGGCTCAGAGGAGGAGGATGTCATATGGCTACTGGGGTCACCATCAGGACCACCGGCAACACCGCCGGGATTTAACCCTACTATCTCCCTCCTCCAAAGACTGAGCATCTCGCCAGGGCCCTCCAACTGGTGCAATGATGATGCCAGCAACCAGCTACCCCCCCCCCCCCCCCCACACACACACACACACAGCAATGCGCTGGACTGGCCGCCAGCACCACCACCGGGCACCATTTTGGCCCCAGGCTCCAGTCGGGCCCCAAACGCTCCCCGCTAAGACACCGCCACCACCTCACCTGGCCATGCCCCACGGGCCTCCATCCCCCACATCAGGCCAGGCTGCGACATGCTGGCCTTCATGCAACAACAGGTGGAGTTGCTGCAAGGGATCCAGGCCAGCATCTCCGCCAATCATGTTGAG
The DNA here is from genome assembly GCA_027410445.1 of Discoglossus pictus. Lineage (NCBI taxonomy): Eukaryota > Metazoa > Chordata > Amphibia > Anura > Alytidae > Discoglossus > Discoglossus pictus. The sequence goes on from CM050174.1 coordinate 373,908, forward strand.
GTAATGCGCAGCCTGGCAGGGCGCAATAGGGAGGAAAGGAGGCATCATCTGATGACTGAATCCTACCTGGCCGGGCTGTTTAGGATTGAGGAGGACCAGAGCACATTCCAAGGAGTCACCACCTAGGCCATGCAACATGCTCTGGTCTTCAGCCCCGGCTCTTCCCGGCGGCCTTCCACTGGGGATTTGGGCCCTGTGCCTAGGCGGAAGAGGACCTAGGAGCTGCGCAGATATTTGTGCCTTCTCAACAGCACTCCTCAGTGACAATCTATTGGTCACAATGTTAACCTAATCTAGCCTGGCTACAGAGTCTTGTATCTTGGCCTATGTGATGGTGATATTTTGTATGCAGATGGCTACTTCCCATCACATGGTCCACGATCCTCTTCTCTGTGGACACTTAGGGTTCTGTTAAACATGTCACCAATTGATGGTCACTGAGGAATGCTGTTAAGAAGAGATGATACAAGGCCTTATTTTGTAGGTTTTGTCTTTTTTTCTCCACTTTTTTTTTTGTTGCTTTAGGTACAATTCAGGTCCATGAAGGCATCTTCTGCATCTGCAAACATTGTGAAGGAAATGTATGAGGTATAAGGTTTTCCCAGTGCCTTTCAGGTAGATATTCCTTCAATGACACCCACCTCCCCCTTAACATGTAGCTCCCACAGTCTTAAAGTTATCATATAGCCAGATATCTCAGACATTATTGTCGTTAGCTTCAGGGTAGACTAATACCGCTATGGCGGAGGACTTGCAGAGTCCCACAATGGAATGTTAATGACAGCCAGCATTGATATATGCACTAGTGAAGCATGTGATCCTGACCTCAACAGCAGTCTGAAAAAAAGATCATAGGGTCTGATGTAAGTAACAGTGAATCCGGCTGCTGACCTTTGTGTCCTCTCCGTATTAATGGCTATTTGCTCATATTACTGATTATCCAGAGACCTAGGTAATAGTTAGTGTCACAGAACCCTTTTTCTCAGCCTGGGTGTTGAGTTAAGCCACTAGACTTATTGGCTCCACTGGAGTATCTGCATAAACACCTCTATTGTATTTGTAAACCTGCTTTGTTCCATTGTTTGCCAGTTTAAATTAATCCCAACTGATATGTGCTAGAGATGGCAGGGTGTGTATTTGAGATTAAGCCAAGGAAGCTACTGTTAGACCCCATGTGGAGTTTATCTCTTGTGTTTGTCTGCCACACCCTCTCATTGTGGTGCTGTATCTATCCCTTATAAATACTGCTGTCATTTGAAAAATAAATCAGTTCACTGAGAGACATATAGAAATCATATGGTATCTTTATTTGGTTCCTGGTGTCTGCGATACTAAACCTATCTCCACAGGAAGGTTACTGGAACTCCTGAAGACGCTGATTCCCGAAGAAAAGGCTCTGACTGATACAGAAGCCAGATATCAGGGTGCTGGTGCAGAGATTTCAAAGAACCCAATGATCCTTGTGGGCAGTTAACCTGTAGTCAATAGCAGGTGGCCCTGTGCTTGTATAGCTCCTACTCTCAGATCGTCTGAACTGGTGGCAGTGGTGGAATCAGCTCAAGTTGTGATGATCCAAGAATAGGGGCTATACAAGCCCAGAGATACCTGCTATAGACTAAAGGTTATCTACCCACAAGGACACTTGGGTTCTTTGACATCTCAACACCAGCACCCTGATATTTGGCTTCTGCATCAGTCAGTCTCTCCTTCAGCAATCAGTGCTTCCAGGAGTCACAGTAACCTTCCTGTGGTAGTGACCAGAACAGGTTACTTGTAGGGTGGAGATATGTTCAGTATTGCAGCCATCCAAGAGAATAGGAACAAAATAAAGTCACCATATGATTTCTATATGTCTCTGCTGAATTGATTTATTTTTGAAAATGACAGCAGTATTTATAGGCGATAGGTACAGAGGGGGTGTACACAATTACAGGAAATGACCCCAAATTGGGTCTGGCAGTAGCTTCCTGGGATCAATAAGATTAACTCCAATACACATCCTGCCGTCTCTAGCACATATCAGATGGGATTAACTTAATCTGGCAAACAATGGAACAAAGCAGGTTTACAGATACGATAGAGGTGTCCATGCAGATAATCCAATGGCAAAGCCAAAAAGTCTGTGTTTTAATGAGTTCAGTGGGCCAACACCCAGGCCAGGAAAAAGGGGTTTGTGACATTACTCTCCCCTTCCAGACAGCAGTTCTGGGGCTATCATCCTTAAGGATTATAGACTTGAACTGCAGCCCAATGACAAGTCAAATTCTCCAGCCAAAGAAGGAAAAATGTTGGCCCAAATAGCCACTGCATAAATCCCAGTTCATGACCTCCTCCTGGAGGGGGTAGTAGGTTTGCCCGGTCTGGGGTTTTTTGCCCATCCTTCAGGAAAGTGTCCACATTCTCTAACCCCATTTCTTGCAACAACCCACCCCAAATTGCATGCATCAATCTTGGGGGACACATCCAGGGTCTCAGAAACTAGGATCCCATCCAGAAGCATACTGCTACCCCCTTGGCCACAGGCAGGTAGTGGCTCTGGGGTAGCCCATCTAGGGATCAGCGCAGGAGGGGGTAAACAGCACTTCCACGCCAGCACACACGAGGTAGCAGACTTTACTGGGGTTGGTAGCTCCTCCGGGTGGGTATCCACAAGGGCTGATAAGGTTGGGATCACCTCTGCAACAAGAGTACGCTGTGTCAGGTCCTCTGGTACTGTGGGCCGCTTGCCCATATTCTTTAACTCTGTGGCTGTCAGGACTGAAGCAATCCCTGTCAGCCCTGCTGGCAACCCTGCAGGGTTTGGGAGTGGAGCCTCAACTTGCTCCTTCTTAAGGGTCTCAGGGCCAGTGCCCTCACCTGAACTCCCATACATATCTGGATCCACCTTATCCATGCTGGGCAAGAGCTTTATGGTCTCAAAGGATGCCCCCTCTCCTGATAGCCTCATGCCCCAATCTGGCATCACACTCTCCCTGTCAGCCATGGCACCTGGACATCAGCGGTCTGTGGTTCAGGACAGGTGACAATCCATGGGTAATTAGGCAGACTTGCAGGGCTTGCACCTTTTCTACCAACAGTTCAGTCTCCAGCTTCTTGCCCTTGGTTAGCGGCTGGAACTTTTCTGTTTGTTGGCCATCTCCCAGTGGCTGGGGCTGCTTTACACTTCACCCTTGTCTTGCACCTACCAGGGTCTGGACGGTTCTCTCGGCCTCCCTATCCTGGCAAGTTCCCAGAAGTCCCTCTGTTCTCGCCTGTTCTGTAGTGGTCAGATCTCCAGGTACCTTCTGGTTTCCTTCCTCCACCTGATAAGGGTGTAGCCAACTGTCCATTTTCACTGGCAGTGTATCCTCTTCTAGCTCAGCTGGGGAAGCATGAGGTAACTCCACATACTGGCGCCAGGTCCCACCTGGGCCCACCTCCTCAAGCAGTTCCTCATATTCTTTTTCTAAATCAATTTCTTTATGGACCAACGGTTTAAGCAGCATTTCTTCTGCTGTACCTGGCTCAAGTTCCACATCCTTTTGGCGCTGTGCAAATAAGATTTCCCAGTGCTCTGTGGTTCCAAGGCCACACTTTGGATCTCCCTGCAGCACACTTAATCTAACTTAATCTGACAAACAATGGAACAAAGCAGGTTTACAAATACAATAGAGGTGTCCATGTAGATAATCCAGAGGCAAAGCCAAGAAGTCTGTGTTTTAATGAGTTCAATGGGCAAACACCTAGGCCAGGAAAAAGGGGTCTGTGACAGTTAGTAATGCTTGCAGATGGGAATCAGGTGAGTTGGTACATTGGTACAGTATTTAGCGCTGTACTGTACTTGCAGGTTGATTGTTTTTTTTTATCCTCCTCCACCTTTTTTTAGTTGACCACTTTTTTTTCAGATTTTGTTCACCACACTGTATGTGTGAAACTGGATTGGATTACACAGTCCAGAGGTTTAAGCATCTGTTTCATTGAGCAGATCTAGATAAATGGTAAGTGCTATGCACATTAATGGTTTCTTCAATTAAATGGAGTGATTTCTGATGGTTCTTTTTTTCATCAGATTCCCTGTAGGTATCCCCTTTTTCCCATAAGCCCCTTGATCTCCCGGGATCTGCCCACACCACACCCATGATATTAATGCACAGTCTTGTCCATTTCTGATTGTGCTTTGTGTATGAAATAAACCTTTGTTATACCGTTCTAACCGTGTCATTGAGTTTTCAATGGTTGGGGTTATGGGACATCCACATACATCACATATGTGTCACATTTCTATATATGTAAACTAATGAGCCCTAGTTACTATGCAATAGATCAATTCATACCACATATAATAGTTGTCAAACTGTGAGTCGTTGTCATGCTTTGCGGGCTACGCAGTTCTTTGCGAGGGACGCAGTTCTGGCCGCAAATGCGGACCTCGGTAAACGAGGGGCTGCATTTGCGGAGGTGGAGGCTCTACGGCACCTTACTCGCGGTAAAAAACAACCCAGAAATGAGGGACTTTGAAAACAAAAACCATGCCGCGGGACAGTTAACGGCTGAAACGCGTACATCAAAAAACACCAAAAACATGCAGCGGGACAGTTAACAGCTGAAACGCGTACATCAAAAAACACCAAAAACACACACACAAAAAAAAAAAAACACAGCACGGGGGTACAACAAGGACGTTTGGGGGTGAGGTTGCACGCAAATTAAAGTTAAATTTAAGGAGTTTCGACACTTGAAAAGCAAGAAAAAAAATGGCTGAAGAAAAAAATTAAAACGAGGCTACACGACCCCGAAGTGCAGAAAACACTGACGTACGACTTTTAATTACGACCCGCGGAACTTATAAAATAAAAAAATACAGGGTCACAAAAATATGAAGTTAACAGCCGAAACATGTACATCCAAAAACAATAAAAACACTACAAAACACAAACAAAACATTAAAAAAAACAAACACACAAAGCATGGGGAGAAAGCCACAACATCTGCCAGTGAGGTTGCACGCTAATTAAAGTCGAATTTAAGGAGTTTCGGAACTTAAAAATCGGCTAAGCAAGGAAAAAAATGAAAACGAGGCTACACGACCCCGAAATGTGCAAAACACCTCCAGGTACATAAACTTTTGTCAGGGACCAATGAGGTAGAAAAATACACACTTAGGAAGCACGGAAATCGCTCGCGAGCCGCAACAAACAACGCCATTTTACAACAATAACTTGCAACTAATAACATTACGAATCTAAAATGGCGCTTTACAGAACTAAACCAACAGTTTGCCCTCGCGCACGCAGCATATTTCTAATGCACAGTTTGGACATTGATGACACTTTCTCCTCAGGGCAGCAACAGTCCAACTGTACATTGTATGCTGCAGGAAAATAAAAAGAGATACTTCAGGCTATTCATTGCTGGATATATCAGGCGCTCAAAGGAGCAAAAGTAAACGAGAGGAGAGGCTCACAGGATCCCGTCTGTCCCTTGCCGAAGACGCTCAGCGCGAGGTTTGCAATGAACGCCAAAGGCCCTCAGAGTAGAAAAAGCTTTACATTGTGTGTCAAACAGCATTGCCATGGCTTAAAATTTTATCGCCCCGTCATTTTTGACGGGCAAGTCGCTAGTAACAATCATAATAGTAATACTAGCATTAGATATATCATAATATATATCATATATAATCAACATAAAGTGTTAATATGCATGCAAATGTCCAATTAGTGATATTGTGGAGTTTCAACATTCCCCTGGGGGCCTGATAGGAATATGACAGGTGATACTGGAGTGGGTTGCCATTTCCTTCTATAGTGGACTGCGATTTGTCTGAGCTCTCTGCTATGACGTGACCACCTACAGTGGCCCTACATGATATAGCTCACAGCTTCATTCAGGTACACAAGTCCCTTCACCACCACCACTTCAATCCAGAATGGGACCAGGGGAACATACACCACACTAATGTAAATTGATGAATAGCAAAACATAATGGGAGGTAATGGAATGGCTATACATCTTGGCACATGGCCACCAGCAATGGCGTGGGACTTTCCAGGATGGGCGTAGCGGAGATTACCATTGCTGGAGGCGAGTTGGCTGTTGCTCCACGTGCCTCTGCACAGCCTCCATGTGTTTTTGCGGCCCCTCCTGATGGGTTAGAGTAGATTAGTGTGGTGTATGTTCCCCTTGTGGATTGCTAAGTGGTGATGGTGAAGGGGCTTGTGTACCTGAATGAAGCTGTGAGCTATACCATGTAGGGCCAGTGTAGGTGGCAGACAAAATCACAGTCTAGTAGACAAGGAACTGGCAACCCACTCAAGTATCTTTGGCATGCAAACCTTGTGGAGCAGCACAGGCAGTGACCTAGCTAAATGTGCTGCAGTCCATAGGGTCACAGAGAGTAGGACACGACTTAAGGACTGAACCACAAATAATAAAATGTTTTCCTGGTGCTTGATCTATGTGTCGCGGCGGTGTAATTTGGCCACTATTTGTTTTCCCAATGTAGATGCTATGAGCGAGATGTATATGCAATCATATATATACTCCAGGGTCCACATTAGAGCCTCTGTGAGTGAGGAAGGGTTAATATGGCATTAGTTTCATGTATTTGTGTTGCAGTTTAATCAGGTAGTGTGTCTTTAACTGCTTTCTGCATCTTGCAGCATGGCTTTTCATATTGCCATGTGCATGACCATTCCAACATATGATGAAATTAAATATTTTTTTAATGCCTATTTTTTATTTGAGGATTATTGTGCAAGTAATTGTAAAACTTTTCAATGCTTTCCCCATATTGTAATGTCCACTGGTGTGTTTATATTGTCTTTTACAGTGTTGAGAAATTGTCTGTAAACCCTTTGTGGGTCCTATTTGGAGGCCGTAATATTTTTACCTTCATTTGCGGGTTACGGGCTTGAACCCCATGGTGTCTTTTGGGATTTGTTGCAAGCGTGATTGGAACGTAACAGTTACAGGCTTGACAGAACAAAGGATTTGCGGCAACGGAGTTCAGATTTCAACATCCCAGTCTTGTGGGCTATATTACGGGCTACGGTTTTACACGTTGGGGGAATTTAATAGGGCTGTTGGTCATGCAGTGGACCAAGAAGGTCATATCTCACCATAATATATTCCACTCTTACAAAATGTGGCAGTTGTCTGGATATGTAATGATTCCTACCCCATATACATACAGCATTATCTGTTTACAGAACTTTTACTGTCTTATCTCACTAGATCAATGACTTATTATCGATGTTCACCATTAGCAGTGGAATCCCCATTACAGGACATGGCAGGACTTTTTGTGTATGAGTGTCCACTTTTGGATATAGAGCTGAGGAGATATTTACATGAGCCGTCATGTACAGACTGAGCACCATAAAGTCCTAGCCCACCAGCCTGGCACACAGAATGGACAGACTGTGCCAGGTGACTCAGGAGGGGTGGTGGTGTCACTTAATCTCCTACTAACCACCATATGAGGAGAGAGTACTGCTTGGACCTGACAGAGTGTACCGGAGGAGTAGGGAAGAAGACCAGCAAACTGTGAGACAGACCGACACACAGCTCAGCACCTAGGACTGCAGGACACCCAAGTCAGCACCTCTAGGACTGCAGGACACCCAGGTCAGCACTCTATGGCTGGACAGCAATAACAAAGTAAAAGCCTGTATGAACTGGGACCTCTAGGACATTGTGGCACCTCTAAGGCATGTCAGCGGGTCATGACTAGCACAACTCAGATAAGTGACAGCCTCGCTGGGGACTCACCTTGTGTGTGTCCCCAAGTTCCAGCACCCGGTGCCCCCTGGGCCCGGACACACAGGCAGACTCATGCTCACAGGATCCCGTCTGTCCCTTGCCAGGGATTATGTTCCAGGTCTGATATTAATAGCACAGACTTATAAATATGGAAACACAGTCCTGCTGTGCAAAGAACACACAGCCAATCATAGGAGCAACATGTGTGATCACACACCATGTGAACATACATGCACACAGGACCGATGCTTGTGCATACATGTGTGTGATCCTTGTTTACACTTGAGCACACGTTTATATATTTAGCATGATTAGTATTTGCATACACATATAAGTCTAATGTGCCGACCTTCAGCAAGTTTAGAATTACATACATGTAGATCTGCATTCAGGCTCGCCCTGCCATAAACACCCAAACCCATACACCAACATTTGGGTCACATATGAGGTTTGCATGATACACGTAAAGCAGACCGGTCTCGGCATTGGTGGGTGCCACTAGTTCTGTGGTGGGTATGTTGAGTGTAACTATGGAACCTATTGGTGCTGCCCACTTGGTTATGTGTTGCTTCAGTCCTATCCTGCCGACGGTTAGTTCTCACGTGTAATGAAGGAGTGGGGGATTGGCCATCTTAAAATAATGGAAATGTAACAGTACTTCTAAAATAATGTGGAATTAAGGGCCAATATTGTGTGATGTCGATGACCTTGGTATACATCTGTATCTTGGGCACCACAGACCTGTGTGTTTGAGTAATAAGAAAAGTAAACTACATATGAATTAGTTAGTAGACTATTTACTTTTCATTTTATGGTTTTGGTTTATTATTTAAAAAACAACAACATTTATTCCAATAATACAATGACTTTTTCTGCTCTTAACCATCCTGAGAAACTCTGGTGGAAATAATGAAGACATCTGCAGATAAGTCACAGGATATGCATGATGGGGACTGTCTACATCTTCCACAGAATCATCTTATTGGGGTCCTCACACCTTCCCTTGTACTACAGAACAGACAGATGTGGCCCCTCACCTTATTGTGGTCCTCACACCTTCCCTCATACTACAGAACAGACAGATGTGGCCCCTCAACTTATTTGGGTCCTCACACCTTCCCTCATACTACAGAACAGACAGATGTGACCCCTCACCTTATTGTGGTCCTCACACCTTCCCTCGTACTACAGAACAGACAGATGTGGCCCCTCATCTTATTAGGGTGCCCACACCTTCCCTCATACTACAGGACAGTGGCTCCATATTGTGAGGAAAGAGAATGGGACATCCCCTACTTTTACATGTTATTTTTCACTGCTTATTGCTCTTACTCAGCGAGGGATTCCAGATGCTGAGGAGGTAACATGTGCAACCACACCGATTATTAGATAAATCAGAGAGTTAGGGAGAGAATCTGTGAACAGAACTGCACATGAATATGTTCCTGTATAAGGATCAGGATGTGGGAGTGTTTGGTAAATAAGCCACAAAGCAAATAAATCACAGGAGTGCGACTAGTATGTAATGTGGTCATTGGAAGCCCATTATACAGCAGGTGCCAGGGAGCGCTAGGTGAGATGTTTATACTTGTTTATAACCATCAGTGACAGGAGAGCAGCACTACCCCCCATCTCACTGTACCCCGTCTCTCATCCCCCCCATCTCACTGTACCCCGTCTCTCATCTCCCCCATGACTCCTGTCCTATCTCTCTCTCCCTCGCCCCTTCATCTCTCTCTCCCTCGCCCCCTTCATCTCTCTCTCCCTCGCCCCCTTCATCTCTCCCTCCCTCGCCCCCTTCATCTCTCCCTCCCTCGCCCCCTTCATCTCTCCCTCCCTCGCCCCCTTCATCTCTCTCTCCCTCGCCCCCTTCATCTCTCTCTCCCTCGCCCCCTTCATCTCTCCCTCCCTCGCCCCCTTCATCTCTCTCCCTCGCCCCCTTCATCTCTCCCTCCCTCGCCCCCTTCATCTCTCCCTCCCTCGCCCCCTTCATCTCTCTCTCCCTCGCCCCGTTCATCTCTCTCCCTCGCCCCCTTCATCTCTCTCTCCCTTGCCCCCTTCATCTCTCTCTCCCCCGCCCCCTTCATCTCTCCCTCCCCCGCCCCCTTCATCTCTCCCTCCCTCGCCCCTTCATCTCTCTCCCTCGCCCCCTTCATCTCTCTCTCCCCCGCCCCCTCCATCTCTCCCTCCCTCGCCCCTTCATCTCTCTCTCCCTCGCCCCATTCATCTCTCTCTCCCTCGCCCCATTCATCTCTCTCTCCCTTGCCCCCTTCATCTCTCTCTCCCTTGCCCCCTTCATCTCTCTCTCCCCCGCCCCCTTCATCTCTCTCTCCCCCACCCTCTTCCTCTCTCCCTCCTTCGCCCCCTTCATCTCTCTCTCCCTCGCCCCCTTCATCTCTCTCTCCCTCGCCCCCTTCATCTCGCTCTCCCCCGCCCCCTTCATCTCTCCCTCCCTCGCCCCCCTTCATCTCTCCCTCCCTCGCCCCCTTCATCTCGCCCCCTTCATCTCTCTCTCCCTCGCCCCTTCATCTCTCTCTCCCTCACCCCATTCATCTCTCTCCCTCGCCCCGTTCATCTCTCTCTCCCCCACCCCCTTCCTCTCTCCCTCCTTCGCCCCCTTCATCTCTCTCTCCCTCGCCCCCTTCATCTCTCTCTCCCTTGCCCCCTTCATCTCTCTCTCCCTTGCCCCCTTCATCTCTCTCTCCCCCGCCCCCTTCATCTCTCCCTCCCCCGCCCCCTTCATCTCTCCCTCCCCCGCCCCCCTTCATCTCTCCCTCCCCCGCCCCCTTCATCTCTCCCTCCCTCGCCCCTTCATCTCTCTCCCTCGCCCCCTTCATCTCTCTCTCCCCCGCCCCCTCCATCTCTCCCTCCCTCGCCCCTTCATCTCTCTCTCCCTCGCCCCATTCATCTCTCTCTCCCTCGCCCCATTCATCTCTCTCTCCCTTGCCCCCTTCATCTCTCTCTCCCTTGCCCCCTTCATCTCTCTCTCCCCCGCCCCCTTCATCTCTCTCTCCCCCACCCCCTTCCTCTCTCCCTCCTTCGCCCCCTTCATCTCTCTCTCCCTCGCCCCCTTCATCTCTCTCTCCCTCGCCCCCTTCATCTCGTCCCCTTCATCTCTCTCTCCCCCGCCCCCTTCATCTCTCCCTCCCTCGCCCGCTTCATCTCTCCCTCCCTCGCCCCCTTCATCTCGCCCCCTTCATCTCTCTCTCCCTCGCCCCTTCATCTCTCTCTCCCTCACCCCATTCATCTCTCTCCCTCGCCCCGTTCATCTCTCTCTCCCTCGCCCCGTTCATCTCTCTCTCCCTCGCCCCGTTCATCTCTCTCTCCCTCGCCCCGTTCATCTCTCTCTCCCTCGCCCCGTTCATCTCTCTCTCCCTCGCCCCGTTCATCTCTCTCTCCCTCGCCCCGTTCATCTCTCTCTCCCTCGCCCCGTTCATCTCTCTCTCCCTCGCCCCGTTCATCTCTCTCTCCCTCGCCCCGTTCATCTCTCTCTCCCTCGACCCGTTCATCTCTCTCTCCCTCGACCCGTTCATCTCTCTCTCCCTCGACCCGTTCATCTCTCTCTCCCTCGACCCATTCATCTCTCTCTCCCTCGACCTATGTCTCCGTCTCACCTGTCTCCCTCTCGCCTGTTTGTATCTCTCACCTGTCTCCCTCTCGCCTGTTTGTATCTCTCACCTGTCTCCCTCTTACCTGCCTGTCTCCCTCTCGCCTGTTTGTATCTCTCACCTGTCTCCCTCTTACCGGTCTCCCTCTTACCTGCCTGTCTCCCTCTCGCCTGTTTGTATCTCTCACCTGTCTCCCTCTTACCTGCCTGTCTCCCTCTCGCCTGTTTGTATCTCTCACCTGTCTCCCTCCTACCCATCTGTCTCCCTCTCACCTGTTTGTATCTCTCACCTGTCTCCCTCTTGCCTGTTTGTATCGCTCACCTGTCTCCCTCTCGCCTGCCTGTCTCCCTCTCACCTGTATTCTCTTATCTGTCTCCCTCTCACCTGTTTGTATATCTCACCTGTTTCCCTCCCACCTATCTGTCGCCCTCTTACCTGCCTGTCTCCCTCCAACATATATGTCTCCCTCTCACCTATTTTTATCTCTCACTTGTCTCTCTCCCATCTATCTGTCTTCCTCTCACCTGTCTCCCTCTTGCCTGTTTGTATCTCTCACCTGTCTCCCTCCCACCTTCCTGTCTCCCTCTTGCCTGTTTGTATCTCTCACTTGTCTTCCTCTCTCCTGTTTGTATCTCTCACCTGTCTCCCTCTCGCCTGTTTGTATCTCTCACCTGTCTCCCTCTCTCCTGTTTGTATCTCTCACTTGTCTCCCTCTCTCCTGTTTGTATCTCTCACTTGTCTCCCTCTCTCCTGTTTGTGTCTCACACCTGTCTCCCTCTCACCTGTTTGTATCTCTCACCTGTCTCCCTCTCGCCTGTTTGTATCTCTCACTTGTCTCCCTCTCACCTGTTTGTATCTCTCACTTGTCTCCCTCTCGCCTGTTTGTATCTCTCACTTGTCTCCCTCTCTCCTGTTTGTATCTCTCACTTGTCTCCCTCTCTCCTGTTTGTATCTCTCACCTGTCTCCCTCTCGCCTGTTTGTATCTCTCACTTGTCTCCCTCTCTCCTGTTTGTATCTCTCACCTGTCTCCCTCTCGCCTGCCTGTCTCCCTCTCGCCTGTATTCTCTTATCTGTCTCCCTCCCACCTATCTGTCGCCCTCTTACCTGCCTGTCTCCCTCCCACATATATGTCTCCCTCTCACCTGTTTTTATCTCTCACTTGTCTCCCTCCCATCTATCTATCTTCCTCTCACCTATCTCCCTCTTGCCTGTTTGTATCTCTCACCTGTCTCCCTCCCACCTTCCTGTCTCCCTCTTGCCTGTTTGTATCTCTCACCTGTCTTCTTCCCACCTGCCTGTCTCCATCTTGCCTGTTTGTATCTCTCACCTGTCTCCCTCTCGCCTGTTTGTATCTCTCACCTGTCTCCCTCTCGCCTGTTTGTATCTCTCACCTGTCTCCCTCTCGCCTGTTTGTATCTCTCACTTGTCTCCCTCTCTCCTGTTTGTATCTCTCACCTGTCTCCCTCTCGCCTGTTTGTATCTCTCACCTGTCTCCCTCTCGCCTGTTTGTATCTCTCACTTGTCTCCCTCTCTCCTGTTTGTATCTCTCACTTGTCTCCCTCTCACCTGTTTGTATCTCTCACCTGTCTTCTTCTTGCCTGTTTGTATCTCTTACTTGCCTGTCTCCCTCTTGCCTGTTTGTATCTCTTACTTGCCTGTCTCCCTCTTGCCTGTTTGTATCTCTTACTTCCCTGTCTCCCTCTTGCCTGTTTGTATCTCTCACCTGTCTCCCTCCCACCTGCCTGTTTGTATCTCTCACCTGTCTCCCTCTCGCCTGTTTGTATCTCTCACCTGTCTCCCTCTCGCCTGTTTGTATCTCTCACTTGTCTCCCTCTCTCCTGTTTGTATCTCTCACTTGTCTCCCTCTCACCTGCCTGTCTCCCTCTCGCCTGTTTGTATCTCTCACCTGTCTCCCTCTCTCCTGTTTGTATCTCTCACTTGTCTCCGTCTCGCCTGTTTGTATCTCTCACCTGTCTCCCTCTCTCCTGTTTGTATCTCTCACTTGTCTCCCTCTCTCCTGTTTGTATCTCTCACTTGTCTCCCTCTCGCCTGTTTGTATCTCTCACTTGTCTCAGTCTCTCCTGTTTGTGTCTCACACCTGTCTCCCTCCCACCTGTCTCCCTCTCACCTGTCTCCCTTTTGCCTGTTTGTATCTCTCACCTGTCTCCCTCTCGCCTGTTTGTATCTCTCACTTGTCTCCCTCTCTCCTGTTTGTGTCTCACACCTGTCTCCCTCCCACCTGTCTCCCTCTCACCTGCCTGTCTCCCTCTCACCTGTCTCCCTCTCGCCTGTTTGTATCTCTCACCTGTCTCCCTCTCGCCTGTTTGTATCTCTCACCTGTCTCCCTCTCGCCTGTTTGTATCTCTCACTTGTCTCCCTCTCTCCTGTTTGTGTCTCACACCTGTCTCCCTCTCACCTGCCTGTCTCCCTCTCACCTGTCTCCCTTTTGCCTGTTTGTATCTCTCTCTTGTCTCCCTCTCTCCTGTTTGTATCTCTCACTTGTCTCCCTCTCTCCTGTTTGTATCTCTCACCTGTCTCCCTCTCGCCTGTTTGTATCTCTCACTTGTCTCCCTCTCTCCTGTTTGTGTCTCACACCTGTCTCCCTCTCACCTGCCTGTCTCCCTCTCACCTGTCTCCCTTTTGCCTGTTTGTATCTCTCACCTGTCTCCCTCTTGCCTGTTTGTATCTCTCAGCTGTCTCCCTTTTGCCTGTTTGTATCTCTTACTTGCCTGTCTCCCTCTTGCCTGTTTGTATCTCTTACTTGCCTGTCTCCCTCTTGCCTGTTTGTATCTCTCACTTGTCTCCCTCCCATCTATCTATCTTCCTCTCACCTATCTCCCTCTTGCCTGTTTGTATCTCTCACCTGTCTCCCTCCCACCTTCCTGTCTCCCTCTTGCCTGTTTGTATCTCTCACCTGTCTCCCTCCCACCTTCCTGTCTCCCTCTCGCCTGTTTGTATCTCTCACCTGTCTTCTTCCCACCTGCCTGTCTCCCTCTTGCCTGTTTGTATCTCTCACCTGTCTTCTTCCCACCTGCCTGTCTCCCTCTTGCCTGTTTGTATCTCTCACCTGTCTCCCTCTCGCCTGTTTGTATCTCTCACCTGTCTCCCTCTCGCCTGTTTGTATCTCTCACCTGTCTCCCTCTCGCCTGTTTGTATCTCTCACTTGTCTCCCTCTCTCCTGTTTGTATCTCTCACCTGCCTCCCTCTCGCCTGTTTGTATCTCTCACCTGTCTCCCTCTCGCCTGTTTGTATCTCTCACCTGTCTCCCTCTCGCCTGTTTGTATCTCTCACTTGTCTCCCTCTCTCCTGTTTGTATCTCTCACTTGTCTCCCTCTCACCTGTTTGTATCTCTCACTTGTCTCCCTCTCACCTGTTTGTATCTCTCACCTGTCTCCCTCTTGCCTGTTTGTATCTCTTACTTGCCTGTCTCCCTCTTGCCTGTTTGTATCTCTTACTTCCCTGTCTCCCTCTTGCCTGTTTGTATCTCTCACCTGTCTCCCTCCCACCTGCCTGTTTGTATCTCTCACCTGTCTCCCTCTCGCCTGTTTGTATCTCTCACCTGTCTCCCTCTCGCCTGTTTGTATCTCTCACTTGTCTCCCTCTCTCCTGTTTGTATCTCTCACTTGTCTCCCTCTCACCTGCCTGTCTCCCTCTCGCCTGTTTGTATCTCTCACCTGTCTCCCTCTCTCCTGTTTGTATCTCTCACTTGTCTCCGTCTCGCCTGTTTGTATCTCTCACCTGTCTCCCTCTCTCCTGTTTGTATCTCTCACTTGTCTCCCTCTCTCCTGTTTGTATCTCTCACTTGTCTCCCTCTCTCCTGTTTGTATCTCTCACTTGTCTCCCTCTCGCCTGTTTGTATCTCTCACTTGTCTCAGTCTCTCCTGTTTGTGTCTCACACCTGTCTCCCTCCCACCTGTCTCCCTCTCACCTGTCTCCCTTTTGCCTGTTTGTATCTCTCACCTGTCTCCCTCTCGCCTGTTTGTATCTCTCACTTGTCTCCCTCTCTCCTGTTTGTGTCTCACACCTGTCTCCCTCCCACCTGTCTCCCTCTCACCTGCCTGTCTCCCTCTCGCCTGTTTGTATCTCTCACCTGTCTCCCTCTCGCCTGTTTGTATCTCTCGCCTGTTTGTATCTCTCACTTGTCTCCCTCTCTCCTGTTTGTGTCTCACACCTGTCTCCCTCTCACCTGCCTGTCTCCCTCTCACCTGTCTCCCTTTTGCCTGTTTGTATCTCTCTCTTGTCTCCCTCTCTCCTGTTTGTATCTCTCACTTGTCTCCCTCTCTCCTGTTTGTATCTCTCACCTGTCTCCCTCTCGCCTGTTTGTATCTCTCACTTGTCTCCCTCTCTCCTGTTTGTGTCTCACACCTGTCTCCCTCTCACCTGCCTGTCTCCCTCTCACCTGTCTCCCTTTTGCCTGTTTGTATCTCTCACCTGTCTCCCTCTTGCCTGTTTGTATCTCTCAGCTGTCTCCCTTTTGCCTGTTTGTATCTCTTACTTGCCTGTCTCCCTCTTGCCTGTTTGTATCTCTTACTTGCCTGTCTTCCTTTTGCCTGTTTGTATCTCTTACTTGCCTGTCTCCCTCTTGCCTGTTTGTATCTCTTACTTGCCTGTCTCCCTCTTGCCTGTTTGTATCTCTTACTTGCCTGTCACCCTCTTGCCTGTTTGTATCTCTCACCTGTCTCCCTCTCGCCTGTTTGTATCTCACACCTGTCTCCCTCCCACCTATCCGTCTCCCTCTCACCTGCCTGTCCCCCTCTTGCCTGTTTGTATCTCTCACCTGTCTCCCTCTCGCCTGTTTGTATCTCACACCTGTCTCCCTCCCACCTATCTGTCTCCCTCTCACCTGCCTGTCCCCCTCTCGCCTGTTTGTATCGCTCACCTGTCTCTCTCACACCTATCTGTCACCCTCTCGCCTGCCTGTATCTCTCACACCTATCTGTATCTCTCACCTGTCTCCCTCTCGCCTGCCTGTATCTCTCACACCTATCTGTATCTCTCACCTGTCTCCCTCTCGCCTGCCTGTATCTCTCACACCTAACTGTATCTCTCACCTGTCTCCCTCTCGCCTGCCTGTATCTCTCACACCTATCTGTCACCCTCTCGCCTGCCTGTATCTCTCACACCTATCTGTATCTCTCACCTGTCTCCCTCTCGCCTGCCTGTATCTCTCACACCTATCTGTCACCCTCTCGCCTGCCTGTATCTCTCACACCTATCTGTATCTCTCACCTGTCTCCCTCTTGCCTGTCTGTATCTCTCACCTGCCTGTCTCCCACCCCCCAACGTCTCTACGTCTCATCTGTCTCTCTCCTATCTCTCTTCCCTCCTCCCCAACATCTCCCTCTCACCTGTCTGTTTTCCTCTCACCTTCCTCACTTTCACCTGTCTGTATTCTCTTACCTTTCTCTCTCACCTGTCTGTACTTCTCGCCTCTCTGTCACCTGTCTGTATCTCTCGCCTGTCTCTCTGTCACCTGTCTGTCTCTCTCACCTGTCTCCTGTCTGTATCTCTCGCCTGTCTCTCATCTGTCTGTCTCTCTGTCACCTGTCTGTCTCTCTCACCTGTCTCCTGTCTGTATCTCTCGCCTGTCTCTCATCTGTCTGTCTCTCTGTCACGTGTCTGTCATCTGTCTGTATCTCTCGACTGTCTCTCATCTGTCTGTCTCTCTGTCACCTGTCTGTCTCTCATCTGTCTGTCTCTCTCCCCTGTCTCTGTCACCTGTCTGTCTATCATCTGTCTGTCTCTGTCACCTGTCTGTCTCTCTGTCTCTCATCTGTCTGTTTCTCTGTCACATGTCTGTCTCTGTCACCCGTCTGTCTCTCTGTCACCTGTTTCTCTGTCACATGTCTGTCTCTCTGTCACCTGTTTCTCTGTCACATGTCTGTCACCTGTCTGTCTGTCTCTCTCGCCTGTCTCTCTGTCACCTGTCTGTCTCTCTGTCACGTGTCTCTCTGTCATCTGTCTGTATCTCTCGACTGTCTCTCATCTGTCTGTCTCTCTGTCACCTGTCTGTCTCTCATCTGTCTGTCTCTGTCACCTGTCTGTCTATCATCTGTCTGTCTCTGTCACCTGTCTGTCTCTCTGTCTCTCATCTGTCTGTTTCTCTGTCACATGTCTGTCTCTGTCACCTGTCTGTCACCTGTTTCTCTGTCACATGTCTGTCTCTCTGTCACCTGTCTGTCTCTCATCTGTCTGTCTCTCTCGCCTGTCTCTCTGTCACCTGTCTCTCATCTGTCTGTCTCTCTGTCACGTGTCTCTCTGTCATCTGTCTGTCTCTCACCTGTCTGTCTCTCATCTGTCTGTCTCTCTCGCCAGTCTCTGTCACCTGTCTGTCTCTCTGTCACATGTCTGTCTCTGTTACCTGTCTGTCTCTCATCTGTCTGTTTCTCTGTCACATGTCTGTCTCTGTCACCTGTCTGTCTCTCTGTCACCTGTTTCGCTGTCACCTGTCTGTCTCTCTGTCACCTGTTTCTCTGTCACATGTCTGTCTCTCTGTCACCTGTCTGTCTCTCATCTGTCTGTCTCTCTGTCACCTGTCTCTCATCTTTCTGTCTCTCTGTCACGTGTCTCTCTGTCATCTGTCTGTCTCTCATCTGTCTGTCTCTCTGTCACCTGTCTGTCTCTCATGCCTGTCTCTCATCTGTCTGTCTCTCTCGCCAGTCTCTGTCACCTGTCTGTCTCTCTGTCACATGTCTGTCTCTGTCACATGTCTGTCTCTCATCTGTCTGTTTCTCTGTCACCTGTCTGTCTCTCTCCTGGCTGCCTCTCTCTATCACCTCTTTCTCTCTTTTCTTTCCACCCCAATATCTCCCTCTCCTCCCTGCCTGTGCCGGTCATCTCTCCCCTCGCTGATGTATCTCTCACTCTCCCCCACTTCTCACCTATCAGTGCCTCCGGCCTCTTTATCAGTCTGGACCCGTTCAGCCTCCGCCATTCCCAGTCACGTGTCGCTGTGCATGCCGGAAGCTGTAGTCCGATCTCACGTCCCTCCGCGCGCTTCTTCCACAACGTTCGCTGTTCATGGACTACAATCCCAGGAACCCCTGCGCCGCCCGCGCGTCAGTAAGCTGGGCAGCTGCCATGGAAACCACAGCATCTTCTGCTAGAGTGACAGGAGCTGGGTTACGTAACGTGGGCGGGAAATCATGACTGAGGGTGGTTTCCTCACAGCTCGATATTTCTGTTATTTGTGTCAGTTCTCACTAGCACAGAGCTGGTTATCACTGTTTAATGTATACCATCACACTAATAAGCTCCAGGAGCAGGTATAGAAGTGTGAGAATTACCTCAGACTGAGGAAAAGGACCCTGAGAGGATATATATATATATATATCTGTAACTAATTAATTACCTCAGACTGAGGAAAAGGACCCTGAGAGGATATATATATCTGTAACTCATTAATTACCTCAGACTGAGGAAAAGGACCCTGAGAGGATATATATCTGTAACTCATTAATTACCTCAGACTGAGGAAAAGGACCCTGACAGGATATATATATTTATCTGTAACTAATTAATTACATCAGACTGAGGAAAAGGACCCTGAGAGGATATATATCTGTAACTAATTAATGGCGCAAAATAGGCGCATAAATGTTACACAGAAATATATTATCTACTAAATGGAGTGAATTTGAATTTTAGCTGTCAGAGTTTACTCACCCACGCATTCTCATTAGTGGTACCTTGGTACTCTTTAATTAGCGAGTGTGACGAGTGCCGAGCAAGCGTTGAGTACCGAAGCATTTTTTCTCGTGGAATTGCTTATAATTCCGAATTTGACGAGTTTCGAACCCGACGAGTGCGGAGGTAACACTGTACTTCATTACCGGGTGTTTAGGATTCAGTCATGTTATGAGAACCTTGAGGCATTTTGTATTTATTTCTCTGCTGGAAGAATGAGTATAAAGGTTTCCATTTGTGATAAATCCTTTATCTTATGTGTTGTGTAACTTTTTATAACCAAACGGAAGAGTTGGGGCCTGCTAACCATTTCCATAAAGTATATTTACTAGCTATACATACATTATACATAAAATAAGCAACCAACTCCTTGCGTTCACTGACTAATTGTTTCAAATTAATTTTATAACAACTGCTGAGGTAACTTATCAAACAATATTGTCCTGTTTGTGTATACGCAGCTCTCGATTATGGCCTTCTACCTATTGCTTTGTTGTTGCTGCCTTTGATGTGGAAGACGGATGTAATACACTCCAAAGTCATTTAAAAGACATATATTCAACACTGAAGACTCATTTAAAGCATGTTGTTTTGAAGAACTCTGTTTGATAAATGGTAAACATTTTTACAAAACAATAATAACCTTCAATTTTAATTATTATTTTCACTATTCACTGTTATTTTTAATGAATGTGATTGGTCACACAAGCGGGACATTAGATGCAGATAATATGTATGTGGAAGTTAACAATAGAATTAAATGGAAGAGTAACTTACAATTATCTAAATATACATGGCAGTATTTGCCAATGGCCAACGAGGAATACTTGTATTCTTGAAACATTCTACAATTTCAAGTAGTGTAATTAATTAAACCTCACACCGGGGGAAGATTAGTAGGAAGAACGTACAAACAGAATAATGCTAAGCCCTCTACTATATTTCCCCTCATATCTGTCACGTAAAGACAGTCCGGTTTAGGATTTAGCCAGGCCAGACAGTGAGGGTGGATTAGATATCACCGCCACTCCCCCAGTATCACAATACAAAATAAACATTAAAACAAAACAATGAATATATATATATATATACACCGTATATACATTTATTTTATATTTTTTTGTCTCAGGGGGTACTGGGGGTGTGGTTGATCATTGGTGGATACCTAATTTGTCAACTAGTGAAGAAGGAAGGTGAGCTGGTGGGAGCTGCTTCCAACACGTTCATCCTTCCCCTTTCTTGAGTGTCTTGCCATTGCCCCAATTATATACTTCTTTTTCTCTAGGTTCGTTCTGATTCATAAAGGTGAAAAAGTTAGATCATTTTGATATAAATATACAAAGTATAACTACATTATATGGGGAAGGAATGCAAAACTTTACACATGAAGGTACATTTTTTTATGTGTGTATTTATATTTAACATATATATATATATAAATATATATATACTAGCTTCTTGCCCGACTATAATTTTAAGGCTGGGAATGCTGTACCTTCGGCGCCCATCGCGAGCCTCCTACCTTGGGGCTCACGATGAGCCCCGCAATCAGCTCATTGCAGATCTTGGCAAGCCACAACTTTTGTGCTTCGCAATGATCACCTTCGGCCCTCATCCTAAGCCTCTCCCCACTCTCTGACCCCTGTGTCTGTTTCCTCGTCTCTCCCTCCCCTTCCTCTGCCTGCTCTTTGTCTTTTTTTTTTTTAATCTATTCCCCTCACCATTGTCGCTTTGCGTGGTGCGTGCGACATAGCGATGAGCGCCACAGGCTCTCATCGCAGGTGAGCCGTTTAACTCGGAGCACTTAGGCGATGAGCAGTGTAGGGAATGAAACATGCAGGACTTAGCCTACAAAATGCGGCTTCGCCTTAGGCTGAAAGTAGAACGCTGAATGCAGGACTAAGAAAGAAAAAAATACGAGACACGGGACTTAGCCTTGCGAAGCGAGGCGAGCCTTTTGCGCGTAACACTCAGGCGATGAGCGTCTAAGGCGCTCATCGCCTGCAAGCCTTGCCTAGCAAGGTGAGCCGTTAAGGCACTACAACGCACTACAACTATCACCACAAACACGAGGCAATGAAACACGCAGGGCTTAGGGCTTAGCCACAAAACATTTAATAAACACCGGATCGCCTTGGCGTGCAAGCGGTTGACAAACGTGGGACTTAGAAAAAAAAAACATTACGAGACGTGAGACTTAAAAAAAAAAGAGACGCAGGACTTAGAGAAAAAAAGATACAAGATTAACAATAAAAACACACTAAATACACCAAAAAAAATTACAAAAACATCACAGACAGCACGGGGCAACAGCCAGGACGTCTGGGAGTGAGGTGGAACGCAAATTTAAGCAGATTTAGACGACTTTCGGCACTCGAAAATCGCTTAAGCGAGAGAAAAAATGGGCGCCGGAAAAAAATGAAAACGAAGCTACACGACCCCGCAAAACACTGCCATACGAGTAGCACTTTACATATCAAACTACAAAATACACTATTACAAAAGCCGCAAAATGCTCACGAGCCGGTTAACACATTAATAACCTTACGACTATACAATGCGGCTTTACACAATAAACCAACGGCTTTACCTCGCGCACGCAGCCTATTTATAATGCACACTTGGAACACTCACAATGTATATTCTATGCTGTCGTAAAATACAAACAGATTGTTAGCTCTTCAGCCTATTGCTGGCTGCATATCACATATAATAGTTGTCAAACTACGACTCATTGTCAACGACTCATTACAGGCCGCAAATGCGGACCCTGGCAAAGCGAGGGGCCGCATTTGTGGAGGTGGAGGTTCCGGGGTCGGCTACAATGAGCCGAAGGCTCATTGCAGACCACAAATGCGGACCTTCGCAAAGCGAGGGGCCACATTTGCGGAGGTGGAGGCTCTATACAAACAGCCACAGAAGCGGGACTTTGAAAAAATAGATCTAACACGCAATCACTAAATACGGACTTACACAAAAAAATACAAGGCGCAGCAGGACTTACAAAAAAAAACATTACGAACTCGCAAAAATACGACCTTAGCGACCGAACTGCGCGCACCTGAAAACATTAAAACAACAATAAATACACACAAAAATTACACAAAAAGCTTACCCACAGCAAGGGGGGAGATTAGACACACGAAAATCCCCTAAGCAAGAGAAAAAATGGCTGCCGAAAAAACGAAAACGAGGCTGCACGACCCTAACGCTGCAAAACACCACCAAGCACATACGGCTTTTCCAAAAAGCTGTATGAGGTACAAGATACACTTTTAGCAAGGACGCTAAATCATCCACACCCGCGTACCATATACACATTCGCCGCCATTTTACAACACTTAACTTACAGAATGCGGAAGTACCCAGCTACCCTAACGGCTTCCCCTCGCGCACGCAGCCTATTTACACTACACACTGCGCACATTGCTGACACTTACACCTCAGCTCAACAACACTGCAAACCTACATTGTATGCTGCAGAAACACCAAAACAGATTGTCAGCTCTTCAGCACAATGTTTCCTGCATATATTACTTACAAATAGGAAAAATATATTAATTTATTAATTATTTAGCTAGCATGCAAAAGTACATATACACAAAAAACAAAAATATATCGCAATAAACACAAAAGGCATTCACTGCGTGCCTCACAACGAGCGCCAGGGGACAGCCTTGCAATAAGCGCAAAAAGGAGATCAGCTCCGACCTTACAATGACAGCAAAAGCCCCTCTCATAAAAAAAAGTACAACAACCAAGAGCCTCGCTTTTGTCAAAGGATTTTTAGTGTCAAAGGATCTCCGACCACCAAAAAAATGTCTGTGGCAAACAGCATTACCTGCCTTACAATTTTATTGCCCCGTAATTTTTTGACGGGCAAGTCGCTAGTATTGATTATAAATACTTAAAGTATACTAATTTATTCAATAAATAATTCATTATTAATTAAATACATATACACAAAAATATATATCTTTCTTTATCATGACTGATGAAGGTGCTCAGAGGACCAAAAGTACACGATAGGAGAGGCACGCGATGAGTGCCGAAGGCGGTCCGTGCAAGGCTCGCAATGAGCTCTGAAGGTCCTCAGAGTACAAAACGGTTTACATTGTGTGTCAAACCGCATTCCCATGGCTTAAAATGTTATTGCCCCGTCATTTTTGACGGGCAAGTCGCTAGTATATATATAAGAAACCATTACTGAAGCTACAAAGGATAGGCTATGTGAGAAGAATATCTGCAAGAAATAGTCAATTTTTGGAAGATATCATTATTAGTTACAGGATTTAAATTCATACTGATCTGGCTTTTATTTAAATGCTTATATATATATATATATATATATATATATATATATATATATATATATATATATATATATATATATATATATACAGTGGATATAAAAAGTCTACACCTGTTAAAATGTCAGGTTTCTGTGCTGTAAAAAATGAGACAAAGATAAATCATTTCAGAACTTTTTCCACCTTTAATGTGACCTATAAACTGTACAACTCAATTGAAAAACAAACTGAAATCTTTTAGGTAGAGGGAAGAAAAAATATAAAAATAAAATAATATGGTTGCATAAGTATGCACACCCTTAAACTAATACTTTGTTAAAGCACCTTGTGATTTTATTACAGCACTCAGTCTTTTTGGGTATGAGTCTATCAGCATGGCACATTTTGACTTGGCAAGATTTGCCCACTCTTCTTTGCAAAAACACTCTAAATCTGTCAGATTGCAAGGGCATCTCCTGTGCACAGCCCTCTTCAGAACACCCCACAGATTTTCAATCAGATTCAGGGCTCTGGCTGGGCCATTCCAAAACTTTAATCTTCTTCTGGTGAAGCCATTCCTTTGTTGATTTGGATGTATGCTTTGGGTCGTTGTCATGCTGAAAGATGAAGTCCCTCTTCATGTTCAGCTTTCTAGCAGAAGCCTGAAGGTTTTGTGCCAATATTGACTGGTATTTGGAACTGCTCATAATTCCCTCTATCTTAACTAAGGCCCCAGTTCCAGCTGAAGAAAAACAGCCCCAAAGCATAATGCTGCCACCACCATGCTTCACTGTGGGTATGGTGTTCTGTTGGTGATGTGCAGTGTAGTTTTTGCGCCAAACATATCTTTTGGAATTATGGCCAAAAAGTTCAACCTTGGTTTCATCAGACCATAACACCTTTTCCCACATGCTTTTGGGAGACTTCAGATGTGTTTTTGCAAAATGTAGCCTGGCTTGGATGTTTTTCTTCGTAAGAAAAGGCTTTCGTCTTGCCACTCTACCCCATAGCCCAGACATATGAAGAATACGGGAGATTGTTGTCACATGTACCACACAGCCAGTACTTGCCAGATATTCCTTCAGCTCCTTTAATGTTGCTGTAGACC
Source organism: Discoglossus pictus (assembly GCA_027410445.1). NCBI lineage: Eukaryota > Metazoa > Chordata > Amphibia > Anura > Alytidae > Discoglossus > Discoglossus pictus. Next base: position 398,340 of record CM050174.1, read on the forward strand.
TCTTGGTAGCCTCCCAGACCAGTTTTCTTCTTGTCTTTTCATCAACTTTGGAGGGAGCTCCAGTTCTTGGTAATGTCACTGTTGTGCCATATTTTCTCCACTTGATGATGGCTGTCTTCACTGTGTTCCATGGATATCTAATGCCTTGGAAATTCTTTTGTACCCTTCTCCTGACTGATACCTTTTAACAATGAGATCCCTCTAGAGCAGCTGAACTTTATTTGGGGCATCAGAGGCACTTTAAATGATGGCAGGTGCATGCTGACTCCTATTTAACACGATTTGGAATGTGATTGCTTAATTCTGAACACAGCTACATCCCCAGTTATAAGAGGGTGTGCAGACTTATGCAACCACATTATTTTTATTTTTATTCCATCCACATATATATATATATATATATATATATATATATATATATATATTCTTTTTACATTACATTTAGAGTTGCAATTAATATCTGTGCTTGGAAAACTTGAATTATCACAGTTTTATTATTTCTGATATGTACAAAATTCTGTATTTTTATATTTTGCTATTACAGCTCCAGGATCAATGTGCAAATAATATGTGCATCCCCATATCTGGGACACAACCCAACCCAGTTTCGACACAGAAATTCTTGATATATACAACAAGGTTACACTACATTGTGTACCAGTTTCTGCAGTAGTTCTTCTCTGGTATATTGACCGGTGAGTAAAATTATATTTATAACACCAAATCTAATATAATGTATGCTCATTCTTATGTGTATTCTTTTTTTTTTTCAGTCCTATTGTTTTTACCTCTTTCTCATCTGGCATTATGGAGTATGACAGGATATTTTTTGGGGGTAGGACCTTTTCATAGGAACATTTTTAGTCATGTCCTAATTTTATATTAATATTGCCTATTCACTCTATTATAATTGTCGAACTACGAGACGTTGTCACGATTTGTGTGGTGTGTACGACTTAGGAGATGAGCGACAAAGGCGCTCATTGCTTGTGAGCCTCGTGAAGCAAAGCGTTAACCCGGAGCACTTGGGCGATGACCGCCAAAGGCGCTTATTGCCTGTGAGCCAATGAAACACGCGGGACTTAGCCTCCAAACACTTAGGAATGTGGGATCACCTTAGGCTGCAAGCACTTGACAAACGCAGGATAGGAAAAATACAAAGTTAACGGCCAAACTGCGCAAAGCAAAAAACACGAAACACACACAAAAATAAAAAATACAACAAAAACATCACACACAGCACAGGGGAACAGCCAGGACGTCTGGGAGCGTGGTGGAACGCAAATTTAATTCGATTTTGCAGTTTCAACACTCGAAAATCGGCAAAGCGAGAAAAAAAATGTCGGCCAAAAATTGAAAATGAGGCTACACTACCCAGAACCACGCAAAACACCGCCAGCCGCGTACCGCTTTAACCCAGGAATGTATGAGGTACAAAATACACTATTACAAAGGATGGCAAATGCTCGCGAACCACGTAGCACATACACAAACGACACAATTTTACAATCCTAACTTTCAACTAACAACATTACGCATCTAAAGTAGCGCTTTACACAAATAAACCAATGGTTTGCCCTCGCGCACGCATCCTACTTCTAATGCACAGTTGGAACATTCATAAAACTATCTCCTCAGGCCAGCAACATTATATGCTGCAGGACAATAAAAAGATAGTGTTACACATAATAATTACAAAAAGGTAAACCTTTATTAAATTATTATTCAATTAATTCATTAATTAGTATTTAAAAAAATAGAGAGAAGAGCCAAAGGACACGTGAGGAGAGCTCGAAATGAGCGCCGAAGGTCCTTAGAGTATAAAAAGCTTAACATTGTGTGCCAAGCAGCATTGCCATAGTTTCAAATTTTATTCCCCCGTCATTTTTGACGGGCAAGTCGCTAGTGTGTATATAAAGGCTTTACACTCTATTAACATGGAAAGCCAATGTTACCATAGTGCTTTAAAGGATTATTTTTTTGTGTTACATACCATAATGAATAGTATCTTATGACTATTTGTTCTAATATATATCTCAGTCAGAAACATAATGATCTCCCTCCTTTTCATTTAATTGTTTTGGTAGTATATAATACCTGTGCTGTCAATTACCACGTATATCAGTATGCTTGTATTGTCCATAATGATTACATTTTGCTTTTGAACAGTTGTAAGATGCTCATGATATATTGGGTTATATTGAGATGTCTTCCTTTTACCTGAAGACCTGCACGTTCATATTATTGTCTTTGTGGCTTCAGATCTCTTTTCCATACACACGTCTGATAAAATGTACACACAGTTACACAAATATTGACCAAAAAGAATATTTATTTATTACAGTTTGTGTGATTTATTATACCCAGCTCACAGCTGATAATTTTAGGGATTGACGTAGCACCCTGCGGGGTTTCTAAAGGATTAACAATCTGCATAAGTTCCATAATGAGGTGCTGTGGCATTGACCAGAAGAATATAAAATAGGAGAAGTGTTCCAGGTCAGAATATGGAATCCGTCCTGGCATTAGTACCATCCTGTTGGCTGGATAGTCCTGGATATTGTACCACCCTCTTCACTGCTCTCTAAGTCTAGACTACTGCCCATACAACTACGACAAAGCAATTGTTCACGAAGGGCTCCGGAGGTCCCCAAATGTATGTACCTCTCTGGCATAGGCTTAATCTGTCTATAATCAGAACACACATACTACAGAATACTCTTGTATTTGCCCATGCATATATTCTGTACTTCTGAGCACCTCTGCATGAGCTTACGTTTCTAGATTAGAAAAGTAAATCTTCAGAGCCTTCAATATTTGCCACTTGTGGTAACACCTCTGTCATCATTTCCCGCTTTCCTGCCAGATACTCGAGACTCCGTGAGACTGTAATGCTTAGCAGTACTGAATTCCATTATTACTACAAATTAGCAGAATGTGAGGGATGTGTACATGTATGTACATCCAGACAGTGTGCAAAGCTAGAGTGTGCTTTATATATTGATAAAGTCATATTACATGTATAAGAAAAGAAGTTCTATTGTACAACAACATTGAGTGATTGCTAGTTCTGTACATGGAATCAACGCAATTCAATTATAGACAGATATTATAGACTTCCCAAATCTCTTCCCTTTTGTGCTCTGGTTACTTGCACCTCTCTATTTTCATTGTTGCTAAACCTGTTTTGGACACAGAACAAACTCCCCCTGTTGAAATTGCCTTTTCTTAGTGTTTCTCAAAACTCACCTTGTATAAAGAGGAGGTTATGCTACAGATTTCTAATTAATTATTTATATTTGGGGAACCAGTTGTTAATTTAATTTCTTATAGCACAATTCTCTTTGCAGAAGCATTAGCTGCTGATATTTATGAAGTGGTTGTACCTTGTCCTAATGTATGCTTCTTGATGCTGAATAGGGGAGCTCTAGGACATGTTCTGCATATTATGTTTTATATTACGTGGAAGTAGAGCAAGTTCTGGAATAGGAATATGGAGCAGCCACTGGCTTTGCCATCTTTCATGTTATTTCCCCCTTCTGGGGAGGGTGCTCTTTCTCGCTGTCCCCCTGGACTCTGAGCTTGATGTGTACTCTCCTATTTTGCTTGCTGTTTTTTTAGGATGAGTCTTTAGTACAAGGGGCACCTCATTCAAAAGTTGGGTTGTAGAGGCCAAAGCAGTAGTTAGCGGTCTTTCCTTGGGCTTTCTCCCACGTTTCTTTCCTGTTGCTCCGGTCTCACTTTCTTTTCTTAGGGGTGCGGGAACTTTCTTTTTAGACTGAGATGAGACCACAGGCACTCTGAACCAGTTCTAGAAAAAAAAATAAAGAATGTCAAGACTTTACAGCCAAAAAGCTTCCCATCAAATTATCATCTTCTTTTCCTTCTAAATGTAATCCATTTATATTCTCCCAACCCAACTGTCGGGTTCCTTCTGCATTCACTCCCCCCTCTTCTCTCAGCTCAAGTCTAGTTCTTAATCCTCTCCCTTGCCTCACTCCTCTTGCTCTCCCTCTTTACAACTCTTGCCATCACACATCTATTACCCTGCCTTCTGTTCTCTCTTCCTCTTTTCTTTCTTCATTTTCTTTTGGCCCAGACGTCAGTCTCTTATTAGTCACCCTATCCCCTTCTGCCACTTAGTCCTCCCTCAATCCCCTCTTCTTTACAATGCCATCAATTCTCTCTTCTTCCCCATGCACTCATGTTTCTCCTCCTCTCTCACCAATCTCATATCCTCTCCTCCAGTCTTATCTCACCTGTGCATGTGTCTTTAGGATGTGATACTTCACTCCACTCTCCGAGCTGAATTCCTTCTTACATAAAAGGCAGCGATACTTTCCCACTGAGTGATTTCCCTGTAAGGAACATAAATCACTGAATTATCAGAAGCAATGACACACTCTACCTGCCGTTTCATGCAACACACTACCTTCATTCAACAGTCAGTCTCTATTGCACATGGTCAGTGAATTAGCCATCTGATCACCTATCTGATCACCTAGCAATCTCTCAGTGGACACAAACTCTCATTCCATAATCCTTTGGTCATTCGCTCTGGAGTCATCTTTTCTAGTCACTCTAACTGCTCATTCCACCTTTTCTTTTGTCAGTCATTAAGGATAGTCACTCCATTGTTCCTTGGCAGTCTAGTTGGCCATTCAGCAGTTCATTGGTAAGTCATTCTGAGTGGTCACTTTGTACCTTATTACAGTTTGCTAGATGAGCTTTCAGCCCGGACACACTGGAGTAAATAGCTTCACAGGACTGAGAGAAAGAAGACACAGCATCTATTATCCAACAAAATTCAATAAATGACATGCAACTTTTGGAATGTGATCAAAAAGTTTAAAATTAATCTGTGTCTGAAATCCATTTCCAAGAATTCACAGAATTGTTATGTAACGGAACCCATCACTGTTTTACCCTGTTTTATGGTTATTTAATTATTATGGTTAAAATATGATCCTACTGTTATACTGTATGTATGTTGGTTTATGCTCTGTAGAATATTAGCCCAGACTATTGCAGACCTTGGCATAATAGATAATCCTATTACAGAGACTCCTCATAAGATAAGGAAGTCTATTGTATAAAGTGTTTTCATTATCAGACATAAGAACAAAGAAGTATAATCTGATCAATGTCTGATTGTATCAAAGTAGCCAGGTAGCCTCAGGGAGGTGTGACCACACCTATTGTCTCTCTATGTGTATTGTGTGGCCAACTATGGGGGATGTGTATTGCCTGTGGGAAGAGATGTGTATATATATTTCTGCACAACAAAATAAAGACAGTATTATTTGACTCCCAATTGAGTGTCGTCCAATATGGGAGGTTGGGGATGGTGAGACTGTAGTGCTTCTTGGATATTTTACTGTATACCAGCGGAGATATTGGATTCGTGTTCCAACTCCGTTACATGTTATATGGGAGTTGTTTTGCCTGGGGGGACCAATGGACTTTTGGAACTTTTGGGCTGCTCTGGGCCCCCAGACTGGAATGGGTTAACACTGAAGAATTCTTAACCTTTCTACAGAATGATGTCATGGGCACCTCGACATTGGAACTGTTACAACCATGATCACATAGAATGGTTAATTATGTTTAATGCTATTTAATATTAGAAGTTGCATATAGGCATGTTTGGTGTTAAACTGTTGGGTTTTCCTCAGGGGATTTAATAAAACATGTTATGTGAGTCTATAGGGGAACAGTATTCAGTTAAGGCTGTGTGGAGAAGGTTCAGTGGATCAAGGGGGATAAACAATAGGTAGTCAGTTAAGCAAGTGTTGGTGAGATAAGATTTGCCACTATTGTCCTGAACGGAAAAGCCATAGAAGACATGGAACAAAGGAGGGATTAATCCAATCAATCAGTTAGGCTCTTGGTCTACAAGGGATTATCAGGGAGGATGATATCACTTGATGGATGGGACTCCCATGTGGCCATGGGTATGGACTTTTTGGGATTGACTAGAATTATGTTACTGGAGGATGGGAGTCGTTATGTTTGGATGATGTTCTGTATAAATATGTTGTGACCAATCAGTTACCAGTTTGGACCTACATAGTCTATGTGTGAGTGTCATTCTGAGGAAAAGGGTAATCCTTGCTTGGGATTATTGTTGCTGATCCTGACTGGGGAAAATAGTTACTATCAGTAACTACTACAGACTTGGTATTGTATCTTCTTGTTGATGTTCCTGGCAGTGGCTGTCCTGGTACTGGTCCATATACTGATTGCAGGGATACAACAGACCTTACCAACCCCAGATATTACAGTTTAGCTATAACAAACTTCTTAACATCTGTATATATTTTGAGTTGCTGAGTGAAAGTCACTATAGTTGGGTGTTTGTGTCTCACTCACATTATTCGGGCAGCAGATGAATCCATTTTCCTTCACTCTGTTTTTCCAGGTGTCTAGGAGGTGGGGGTTAAATGTTGGCAGTCCGGGTCTCAGGTAATTCAGCTGGCAGAGGACATAAATGTTAGATCTCCAGCAATGTATCTACACCTGGCTTTATGATGTGTGTGGTATTCTCTGTCAGTATCACTCTTGTTCTGATCACCCAGCAAAGCATTGTAATTACAGCTAAAAGGGACTTTATATGATATGCATATCGATTCATTATGTGTAATTAGTGTATACATACATATTCTTGTCCTCCCTTGCGATCATTTTTCTAAGACAGTTACCATAGCCTCTCCCATCCTCCTCTGGAGCCCCCACGCCTGCTCCTTTCAATCCCTTGCTATCCGGCATTAGATCCTCTATACGTCCTGTCCTGCATGGGGTATCTCTCACTTTTTGCTCCTCTTACTCTTTTGCTGTCTGGTACCAGATCCTCCTTCATCCTCCTCCTGCTTCCTTCTTTTGCCAGCTCATCTTCAGCAATTTCCTGCAGGTGGAAGACTGCGACTTGGGCTGACCTGCGACGGACCCTCCCGCTAGGTGTGCGCTCAAACTCCTCCGGCTCCAATTCCTGTGGGGCTGGATGCTGCTCTGTGTGGGTCTAGAGAAGGCAAAAAAATATGGAAAATCATACATATACTAGACCGTAACAAGCTATATCACTCACTGATGATTATTGTTTCACAGTGCAACCATGAGCAGTCCTGACCATGCTGTGCTCTGAGCGCACATGATAGTCTCGCCCTGCCTTGGACTGATACTCCTTGCTGCAGTGCGGACAGGTAAAGTGAAGTCTCTCCCCCTCGCTCGTCTGCTTCCCACAGCGCTGAGTGTGATACTGATACCCCATCAGACTTGTGAAAGAGGCTGAACATTTCTGTGGGGGAGATAGCAGTGTAACTTAGGACCCACACAAGAGCCAGACACAACCACCATTTGAATTGCTGGTGTGCATGTGTGTGTTAAAATGCTGAGTACAAATATGCATACATAGATACATGCATGTCTGTCTTGCATATTTAAATGTGTTTATATTAGATGTAAGGGCATGTGTTATTTTGTGAAGGTGCTTATGCTGTTTTGTATTGTGACTTTGTATGTTTTGAGAGTGCTTGCGTATTGTGAATTAATGTGAATGTGTTTGCTGTGAATCTCATCCATTTGCCCCATACCTCTTTGGGGCAGCGTAGCTTTCCCATCTGTTTCAGAACTTTGCGTAAACGCTCCCGCTCCTTTTGCTCATCCAGAGGAGCCTCCTGGGGACTGGATGACTATAAGAAAAGGGGAAACCAACCAGTGAGGGTAATTGGTCTAATAATCATGCCGAGACATAAAATAACTTTTACCTGAACTTTGGAGGATGGGATACCCATCTCCATACACTGGGTACCACCTCAGTCACTCTTACCTTATTGACATGTTCGGCCATGGTGTGATAATTGAGGCCTGCCTTGGATTTAAACTGCTTACGGCAGTGCTGGCATCGTAAAGCCTCCTGAAGCTAAATAACAAGGGATTGTGGGGACAGCATCAGCTCGGAGTACACACAAAACAGGTAAAGACATATATATAAATGTACACAAGCACACAGATACATAGCAATTATACACAAAGAAACACAAGTGTGTATATTTACATAGAGGCAAGCAAATATAGAACATACAAATATATACATTGTAAGGAAAAACATGCAGGCACATTTATAATCACACAAAACATGAAAGCACACATGGACAAATCTATCCACAAAGAGAACCAATAACAAGCTCACATAGAGAACACAATGACAATCGCATACATTGCTCAACAGACACACAAAACACTAATCGGTATGAACACACAAATACAGTAACCGACAAACACACTATCCATCATATATGCACTCAAGTACATGTATGTTTCATGTCTCACCTGCTCACACACTTCCATGTGTTTCCTCAGACCCGCCATGGTTTTGCGTGTGACAGAAGAACAGTTAGGACAAATAACTTCTCCCCTCTTACTGATCTGACGTTGACACTTGTCTTCGACACTACCTGGTCCAGAGGGGAGACAAAGAGCAATCTGTACACACCCAAATAAAGGAGTGTCTACATTCTGGGTAGTAACATTTCAGCATACATCTAACAATGCAGAACATTTTTTTCCAAACCCCAGCATCACTCATTCCTGATAGGAGTCTATATCAGACCAATAGAAATTTTAGGACAGCATCCTGTGAAGATCTGCTCCTACCCTTGGACACTTAATGGAAGGTGGACAGGAGTGGGTCTGTTAGAACATGCAACACTAAAGTTCAAATGTAAACTTTATACTCTACATCAAATGTATTTCAATACTGACTATATGTTAATAAATTAAATGCAACTATATGACTTCTACAGTGGTCCTTTAGGGAAGAAGTCTTACAATGGATGCCTGACCACATTAACACACTTAGTACAGGAGGAGGGGTCTGGAGGAGGGAAGATGTATTTCTGGGGGGAAATACATTTCTTGAATAACTGAAGCAGGGACAGTTCTTTCTCTTAAAATGCAGTGACATTGTCAGTGAACATCACATTATCACCAGGTAATATCAGTCTATCTTGCAATAAATAACAAGAAGGCTCCAAATGAACTAAAATGGACTGGAAATGGGAAGATACCTCAGGATGATTAGTTTGGGATTACTTAAATTCTTCTTTTGAAATGATTCTCATGTGTGAATATACTACTTTCCACCTATGTGTTTTATATTTTTGCTTGCACTTTCCTACTTCCTTTTTTCGCTGATCTACATTTTACAGACCTGACTTTGCGTCAATCCATCTGCATGGTCTGTAACTATCTATCCTTTATAGACATGCACACCCTGCCCTGACCGTGGTTAATCACTTGTAAGACTGCAGTTTTTCTCATAGTCAGTCCTTAACTCTTAAATATTTCCTGGGTCAGCTAAAACGGACCCATTGATATTGACAAGCAAGGCCGTGTTATTATAGGCAAAATCGCTAGTGTGCCACAGAAACAGCTAATCTAGCAAGGTCTGAAGATATATTTAATCTGCAACTCCCTGCAGCTCACCTTGGTGTATTTGGATACTTTCAAAATAAGCTTCCGTGTCATCTAATAACATGGCATCCACAGCTTTTGCATTCCCTAAGGTTGTATTGGCACCCATTAACACACACTATTCAGTTTGAGCTACAGGCCCCAATCTCTCTCCTGGCATCAGTGTAGCAAAAGATCAGATGATAAAACACTGATGAGCTTGGTTGAGCTTTGCTTATTCTGTGAATTGAATGGGAAATAACAAACTGGGAATCACTGGAGTTTACAACAGTTGAAGGAACCGGCTCTAAGTGAATGTCTTGCTATCCTTTATCTACTCTCATTAAGATCACACTATCTATTCGCCTGAGCTCTGGAGCTGCTGCCAATTTTCTATTTCCTGCTTCCTAAAATCTGTCCGTTGGCCATCAGTACTATCTGTAGACATGCAGTGGGACTGGCCATTTTGTATGTTAACCAGTCTGCTGCCTATGATTGTAGGTTGCTGTTACGAGGAACTGATGAAGACTGATATTATGCACGTTCCACATTGCTGTGATACTTTGGTTATAAAAAAGTGCTTGGAATCCAAGCAATATTATATGTTGAAAAAAACCAATATATGTTGCTTCTCAATCAAGCTGCCAAGTAAAATGATAAGTTACAAGATAATTGTTAAAACAGGGTAAATAGAAAATACATGAAAGTCAAATGCTCAAAGGAGAAAGCTAAAACTAGACTTGGCTTGATTTGGAGCAGAGAGATCTCTATGACAGGAAATTAAGTAATAGCACCTAGCGGACATGCAAATACTGAGTCTTTCCTGTTATCCAGCGACACCACTCTCCTAATTAGAGAGTCAGCTCTTTCCCGGGCACAAGTCAAACTGTTTGAACACACACAAGCCTAACTAGTTTTACTACCCATAAGGGGATGAGATACTGAGGAAGCTGCTGAGAGCGGAGAAACGTGCTTATCCTACCATCACCATATAACTGGGATTTTTGTACCATCAACCACACAAACTTGTGTGTACTACTTGTAATAGTGATTTTTTATTTAATGGTTTATGTCGAATAGTATTGTGTATAATAAAGTCCTTCTTTAAATCTATGGGACTTTGTATGATCTATTTCCAGTAATCACCATTATTATTTACTTCATCATTTTTGTCCACATCCAAAAACAAAAGTGGATGACCATACCACCAGAGATCGACAAGAACAATCTCACCAATGCTTTTATATACCTCATATTTTTTGAGGGTATTAAAGGTGAGAGTCCAATTAGTCTAGTTGCAAATATTGTGTATTCAATACCTTACCTCTTGAATAATCTGCACCTGATAGTGGTGCGCTTTCTTCTACCCCCCTCCACCCCCCTTCTTTTCATTTATCAGCATACTTGATATGTTTGTGAACAGTATCAAACAAAGGAGAGCAACCCCAAGATATATATATAGCATAAACGTTGAATAATATACAACCATTGTAGTCCATCGGAGCGAAGACATTGGAAGGATCTGGAAAATCTGAGCGAGGCTGCTAATTGGGATCCACCAGCCCAAAAACTTCTCACTCGTACATATAGGACTAAGACTCCATTGTAACTCTATTAGGATTGTGCAGGTTCCCTTTCCAGACTACAGCTAGATCTATATTGTTTCCTGGTTCTGAGCAGTGTTGGGGACTTTAAGATCTTGTAGCGTAATTTACCTGGGGTAGATGTGTACTCCGTTCTGCTGACATTTGTGACCACCAATCTCTTCCTTGCCTCCTCGATTCTACTCCTTACAATCCTTGCACGTCTTCCTCTAGATTTGTCCTCTGCTTTCCCCAGACCTATAGAGGTGAAAGGGAATATGACATACTAATAACACATTGCCAGGTAATGGGAGGTTTGTGAAAACATTCTCTGTCTCTTCTTCACCTTTTAGTCCGAAGGTCCCAGTGATGGACGGCTGCTCCCCTGTGAATTTCTTGGGAGTTTTCTGTTTCCTTCCTAACTCAAGAGAGAAATGAAAAGAACGTTTTGGAAATAATATCTAGGAAGGAGTAGTTATGTCTTTAGAGGAGATAAGAAAGTGTGATGGGAAAGAAAAGGGTATGGGACAAGAGTGAATGGGGAAATATAGGAGGTGAAGGAGGAGAATGTGTGGTGGAAAGGAATGTTAGAGGCAGAATTTAAAGATGAGAGAGTAAAGGCGATTTGATGAGATAAGAGGAGAGTTACAAAAGCAAAATGAGGAATAGGAGACAAGACTGATAGAAAGGAATAAGGGTATCAAGTGGGAGAGGAGAGAGACAGGAAAGTGCTATGCAGAAGGTAGATAATACCATGTTCAAGAAGAGACAATGAGATTGTAAAGATTAAGGGGGAGGAGGAAGAATGTGACTAAGCAAAAACAAACCAAAGGGAAAATGTGCAAAAGAATGGAGTTTACAGAAGGTAAGACAGAAAAGGGGGTACAAGAACTAGAAAGATCTGCATAGGAGTTATGTCCCCCAGTGCTCAGCTGCCTCCTTACTGTGCCTCATACGTTCTGGATCCTCATCAGACAAACACATGTCTCTCTCCTTGGTGCTGACATTGTTGGGGGAACACTCCCCATTTTCAGAGGGAGTTCCCAGCTTGGCTTGCTTTGGATGTCTGTGTGATGGAGGGGCACTCTCTGCTGCTCTGTAGAAAAACATTACAGATTAACATTTAAAGTATAGCCCTCTAGTAAAAAACTGAGCTCCGTTGTACCTCTAAATGCACTCCCCCCAAAAATCTAACACTCTCACACCAAACTTCATTTAATTCTCCAAACATCTCTACAAATGGCAGTGTTCATTTCTCACTGACACTGTCACATTCACACCACCTCTCTCAATCTGACCATGTTCAAGTCTTCACACTGTCCAATTATCCCTACCTCTCTCTTCTTGCTCTGTTCACTGCACCCTTATCATTGCCTTGCGGTAGAGAACACAGTTCTATGCTCGCTCTCTCTGATGTACCCTAATATCTAGCTATCAATGTACCTTTTATGTCCACCACTATGGCCTGCTGGATGAGAGGGTCTCTTTCCTCTTGTGTTTCCTCTTTCTGAATGATTCCATGCTAGGTGCTTCTCCAACTGGGTCTTTGAGGCAAAAACAGCTTCACAGCTAGAGCAGGAGAACAGTAAGCGAGAGGAGAGTGCTGCCTGTGAGAGGGGAGAGAGACTGTGATAAGGGAAAGCACATGGCACGAGAGCGTGTGATGAGATCATCACAGAGGAGTGAGTATGTGGTATGAAAGGGGAGAATGGGTAGAGAGTGTAATTAAGATGAAAGGAATTCCATGGGTGGAGACACTAAAAAGAGATGATGACTAGTACCCCCAATGGTGATTGTAATATCTGAATATTGCTGAGAAGAGGTGGTCACGTTACATATATTGTCCTAAAATGGCAATTATGGTATCAATCACTAGCTGTTGTTAAAGGACCAATGTACAATGGAAACAAAAATAAAATGCATCCCTGCACTCTTCAAAAAGTCAGATTTTCTCTAAAAATATTTGTATGTCCGTGGCTTACACAGGTGACAATATTGTTAGTTTATTACATAAGTAGGAAAAAATGCAGAATGGATAAAAACGGACTGAGAAAACTCATATACAGTCTGTCAAATATTCATAATAAGTAATTTTGGGATGACTGAAAAAAGTGGTAAGAAAAGGGATCCCTTATGTGTGTATATGCACCTATATCTGTACCAGTAGTTCCAACAAGGAATCAACCCCACAATGATTCCTTGTTGGAACTACTGGTACAGATACCCACATAAGGGATACCTATTGTTAACACTTTTTTCAGTCATCCCAAAATTACTTATTATGAAAATTTGACAGACTGTATATGAGTTTTTTCAGTCCGTTTTTATCCATTCTGCAACAGTATTATGTTACACTAATGGGTGTCAGGCACCAGGAAACTTGTATAGTTATATAGATATAATTTATTACATACTTCACAAACAAGTGCCTTTTTTTCTTGAACTACATCGGCCCTTTAAGATGAGTAGTGCTGAATAATGGTGATCTCAGAGAATCTAGGTTTATATTCGTAAGTGTTTGTGAATATACTATATGGTCAGCAATATTACCTCTAATAGCAGTGGTACAGCCTACTACTAGGTATTAAGGGGGTCCTGGAAGTAAGGGGTGAAACTTGGCACTCACTCTGAGTATTAGTGGGAATTGGTTATGTCATTGCACACTCACCCCAAGTAGTTGTTGGAAGTGGCTGTGACAGCGTTCACTCACCCCCTTACATCGCTGATAATGATACTTTAGGCCACATACACTAGGAAATTCTAACCAGCATCCAGGGCTTGGACATCTGACTCGGGACAGAGTCTTAAACTTATCCTTCCACTGAGTGAGCAGAGATGCCTAAGTACGATGAGGGGGGCACAGAAAAAGTCAGTCAGAGAGTGAGAAGCATAGAGTAGGAAAGCCCCCAAAGGGAGAGGGAATCAATAGAAAGAGGCAGGAGTAGATAGAAAAGGTAGTCAGCATGAGTCAGAGAGAATTTATGGGATTATTAAATGGGATTCAGAGAAAGGGGAATAAGATGTTTGTTTTAAGAAGTAAGAGCAGATGGATGTCTTTATATGAATGATAGAAGAGATTCTCCTACGTGGTACATTTCTACCCCTCCCACCACACACAATTACCGGTATCCCTCTGAGTTGCCGGTTCTCTCCTCTTCCATTCTTTCTCTGCTCCATCCCTTTGTTGGGAAATTCTGGGAACACAAAACAATCATTAGAAAGATTAGTCGAATATGAGCCAGATGTCATTTCTCTTAACTAATAAATAATGTGACATGTAGTCTACCCCAACCCAAACAGTGAAATTAGGACCTTATGCCACAATATGGGGAGACGATGCTCGACACAGAGCCTGTCCCTTCCACTTTATGGTAGGTAGCACATGCTTGTTATCCACGGCACCAAAACCAGATCCTAGCCAAACCTACACTGCCATATAAGCCTTGTAACACCATGGCCCCTATTAGAATCCTCTGTCAAAATCACAAACTCATACAACTAGCTTGATGTTGCAGCACCCTCCACCCAATCTTCTGACAGTCACATCAAAGATTAACCAAGCACTCTTATTCCAAGCTCGATCTAGCAAAGTCCAGAATCCAAATATATGAACACAACACAGTCCAACATTATGACCCCAACCAATTTGAGGTCTGTGACTCCCCAGTCCAACTTCATACTTCCAAAATATTCAAACTCAGGACTTCCAAACAGCCCAGTGAAGATATGCCATCTTTTTAACACCTAACCAAATTTATTAACTTCCAATTTCTTCACATTAAAACTGTGCCCCCCCCCCCAGTCCATCTTTCAATCAGTCCAGCATTGTCATTTTTCAACAGGCTCAAGGTGCTGCTGCAAACTTTCAACCGTAGGAACCCCAACCCAATCTCACTACCAAGCCTTACTTTCCAATGTCCTGCAGTCAAACTTCCTAATGCCTCGTCTAGTATAACAGACAACACTTCTGGCCAATCTAAATACTGACTCCACCCTCCATGTCACTGGATTGTGCACTGAATGTGTGGTACAAAATCCTTATATACCTGAATAATTCCAAAGCCCACTATCATGAATAGGTTGTGTTAACAATGATCACATTCAGGTTAGTATAACTGCATGGATGGTCTGGTAAAAGGAGTGATATTGCCAACTCTTACCAAATTTTGGTGAATCACTGGCTGGACAGGTGTTGGAATCCTGGGCACGGGAGGGAGCTCTAGAGTTATTGGGCCTGGGGAACCTTCTCCTGGGTACAGATGAGAGTGAATCTGCCATCTCTGCAGATAACTAGAATGTAGACGGGGAGAGAGCTTAAAGATGAGGAAAGAAGAGACGAGAAGACAGCTGAAGAATGTCATATGGAGATCAAGACAATGCGAGTTAGGGATGACACAGCTGAATGAAGGGGAGAAGTACAACTGAATAAGAGTGGGAGATAGGCACACAGTTTAGAAGTAAGGCAGAGCTAGGTGAGGGGAGATTGGTAGAGGGAAGGGTCCTACTCCGACTTAAATGGCAGGCAGTGAGTGTGTATTGCAGTAATTATTAAGAGAAAGAGAAAAATAGGGTACATGCTTTGAGTGTTGTGTGTACTGAATGTAAGTGCTTGGAACCTGCTGGAAGTTATTGATGGGGACAATATAGTGAGCATGTGATGAGTTTAAATGGTGGTGAGTCTTCCAATGGCAGGGTTTGTGGTAAGTGTGAATATTAGTAGTAATGTATATATTGAGTGTGACTGGTGTCTGCTGAATTTGAGTGTTTGGGGTATGGATTATGGTGCACATGTGCTGAGAGTGAGTAGTTGAATGTATTGAGAAGAGCTGATGGGCATGTTCTCTGAGACAAAGTGTGTATGTTGGGAGTAGCGGGGGTGTGTGCTAAGTGGTGTGGATGTGCTGAGTGTGGATGCTAGAAGCGGATGCTGACCAATAGGATCTCTTCTGAGTTTAAGCTGCCTTATATGCTGAGCGTGTGTGATGGTTGTATGTCAAGTGAAAGAAGAGTGTGAGTGTTGAGGTGAGGGTTGTGTTCTGACTGTGAGTAATGGGTGCTAAGTGCTGCTGCTTTGGTGTATGTGAGAGTGCTCTGTGCCAGTGCTGGGGTGAGCGCTGAGTGTGGGGGTTGTGTTCTGAGTGTATATGCTGAGGGAATGGTTGTGATCTGAGTATGAGTACTGAATGTGAGGGGTGTATTCTGAGTGTGAGTGCTGAGGGAAGGGTTGCATTCTGAGTGTAGGTGCTGAGGGAATGGTTGTGATCTGTGTGAGTAATGAATGTGAGAGGTGTGCTCAGTGTCAGTGCTGGGCTGAGTGTTGGTGTTTTGATGTGTGTGAGAGTGCTCAGT
Organism: Discoglossus pictus; assembly: GCA_027410445.1. NCBI lineage: Eukaryota > Metazoa > Chordata > Amphibia > Anura > Alytidae > Discoglossus > Discoglossus pictus. The sequence goes on from CM050174.1 coordinate 414,722, forward strand.
GTTAGTGCTAGGCTGGGTGTGAGTGTTGGTGCTATGGTGTATGTGAGAGTGTTGGTGCTATGGTGAATGTGAGTGTGCTCAGTGTCAGTGCTAGGCTGAGTGTTGGTGTTTTAGTGTGTTTGAGAGTGCTTGATGTCAGTGCTAGGCTGGGTGTGAGTGTTGGTACTATGGTGTATGTGAGAGTGTCAGTGCTAGGCTGAGTGTGAGTGTTTGTGCTTTGGTGTATGTGAGTGTGCTCAGTGTCAGTGCTAGGCTGAGTGTAAGTGTTGGTCCTTTGGTGTATGTGAGTGTGCTCAGTGTTGGTGCTAGTCTGAGCGTGAGAGTTGGTGTATGTGAGTGTGCTCAGTGTCAGTGCTAGGCTGAGGTTGAGTGTTGGTGCTATGGTGTATGTGAGGGTGCTCAGTGTCAGTGCTAGGCTGGGTGTGAGTGTGGGTGCTTTGGTGTATGTGAGTGTGCTCAGTGTTGGTGCTAGTCTGAGCGTGAGAGTTGGTGTATGTTAGTGTGCTCAGTGTCAGTGCTAGGTGTCAGTGCTGAGAGTGCTAGGTGTCAGTGCTAGGCTGAGTGTGAGTGTTGGTGCTTTGGTGTATGAGAGTGTCAGTACTAGTGTGAGTGTTGGTGCTATGGTGTATGTGAGTGTGCTCAGTGACAGTGCTAGTCTGAGTGTTGTTGTTTTGGTGTGTGTGAGAGTGCTTGATGTCAGTACTAGTGTGAGTGTGAGTGTTGGTGCTATGGTGTATGTGAGTGTGCTCAGTGTCAGTGCTAGGCTAAGTGTGAGTGTTGGTGCTTTCGTGTATGAGAGTGTCAGTACTAGTGTGATTGTTGGTGCTATGGTGTGTGTGAGAGTGCTTGATGTCAGTGCTAGGCTGGGTGTGAGTGAGTGTGCCCAGTGTCAGTGCTAGGCTGAGTGTAAGTGATGGCCCTTTGGTGTATGTGAGTGTGCTCAGTGTTGGTGCAATGGTGTATGTGAGTGTGCTCAGTGTTGGTGCTATGGTGTATGTGAGTGTGATCAGTGTCAGTGCTAGGCTGAGTGTTGGTGCTATGGTGTATGTGAGAGTGCTCAGTGTCAGTGCTAGGTTGAGTGTGAGTGTTGGTGCTATGGTGTATGTGAGAGTGCTCAGTGTCAGTGCTAGGTTGAGTGTGAGTGTTGGTGCTATGGTGTATGTGAGAGTGCTCAGGGTCAGTGCTAGTCTGAGTGTTGGTGTATGTGAGAGTGTCAGTGCTGGGTTGAGTGTGAGTGTTGGTGTATGTGTGAGTGTCAGTGCTGGTCTGAGTGTGAGTGTTGGTGTATGTGTAAGTGTCAGTGCTGTGCTGAGTGTTGGTGTATGTGTGTCAGTGCTGGCCTGAGTGTGAGTGTTGGTGTATATGTGAGTGTCAGTGCTGGGCTGAGTGTTGGTGTATATGAGTGTCAGTGCTGGGCTGAGTGTGAGTGTTGGTGTATGTGTCAGTGCTGTGCTGAGTGTTGGTGTATGAGTGTGTCAGTGCTGTGCTGAGTGTGAGTGTTTGTGTGTGTGTAAGTGTCATTGCTGGGCTGAGTGTGAGTGTTGGTGCATATGAGCTGGGCTGAGTGTGAGTGTTGGTGTATGTGTAAGTGTCAGTGCTAGGGTGAGTGTTGGTGTATATGACTGTCAGTACTGGGGTGAATATGAGTGTTGGTGCTGGGGTGAGTGTGAGTGTTGGTATATGTGTAAGTGTCAGTGCTGGGCTGAGTGTGAGTGTTGGTGTATATGTGAGTGTCAGTGCTGGGCTGAGTGTGAGTGTTGGTGTATATGAGTGTCAGTGCTGGGGTGAGTGTGAGTGTTGGTGTATGTGTAAGTGTCAGTGCTGGGCTGAGTGTGAGTGTTGGTGTATATGTGAGTGTCAGTGCTGGGCTGAGTGTGAGTGTTGGTGTATATGAGTGTCAGTGCTGGGGTGAGTGTGAGTGTTGGTGTAAGTGTCAGTGATGGGCTGAGTGTGAGTGTTGGTGTAGATGAGTGTCAGTGCTGGGCTGAGTGTGAGCATTGGTGTATGTGAGTGTTAGTGCTGGGGTGAGTGTTGGTGTATGTAAGTGTCAGTGCTGGGGTGAGTGTGAGTGTTGGTGTATATGAGTGTCAGTGCTGGGCTGAGTGTGATTGTTGGTGTATATGTAAGTGTCAGTGCTGGGGTAAGTGTTGGTCTATATGACTGTCAGTACTGGGGTGAATGTGAGTGTTGGTGTATATGAGTGTCAGTGCTGTGCTGAGTGTGAGTGTATGAGAGAGTGTCACTGCTGGGCTGAGTGTGAGTGTTGGTGTATATGAGTGTCAGTGCTGGTCTGAGTGTGAGTGTTGGTGTATGTGTAAGTGTCAGTGCTGTGCTGAGTGTTGGTGTATGTGTGTCAGTGCTGGCTTGAGTGTGAGTGTTGGTGTATATGTGAGTGTCAGTGCTGGGCTGAGTGTTGGTGTATATGAGTGTCAGTGCTGGTCTGAGTGTGAGTGTTGGTGTATGTGTAAGTGTCAGTGCTGTGCTGAGTGTTGGTGTATGTGTGTCAGTGCTGGCCTGAGTGTGAGTGTTGGTGTATGTGTAAGTGTCAGTGCTGTGCTGAGTGTTGGTGTATGTGTAAGTGTCAGTGCTGGCTTGAGTGTGAGTGTTTGTGTATGTGTAAGTGTCAGTGCTGGGCTGTGTGTTGGTGTATGAGTGTGTCAGTGCTGTGCTGAGTGTGAGTGTTTGTGTGTGTGTAAGTGTCATTGCTGGGCTGAGTGTGAGTGTTGGTGCATATGAGCTGGGCTGAGTGTGAGTGTTGGTGTATGTGTAAGTGTCAGTGCTAGGGTGAGTGTTGGTGTATATGACTGTCAGTACTGGGGTGAATGTGAGTCTTGGTGTATATGAGTGTTGGTGCTGGGGTGAGTGTGAGTGTTGGTATATGTGTAAGTGTCAGTGCTGGGCTGAGTGTGAGTGTTGGTGTATATGTGAGTGTCAGTGCTGGGCTGAGTGTGAGTGTTGGTGTATATGAGTGTCAGTGCTGGGGTGAGTGTGAGTGTTGGTGTATGTGTAAGTGTCAGTGCTGGGCTGAGTGTGAGTGTTGGTGTATATGTGAGTGTCAGTGCTGGGCTGAGTGTGAGTGTTGGTGTATATGAGTGTCAGTGCTGGGGTGAGTGTTGGTGTAAGTGTCAGTGCTGGGGTGAGTGTTGGTGTAAGTGTCAGTGATGGGCTGAGTGTGAGTGTTGGTGTAGATGAGTGTCAGTGCTGGGCTGAGTGTGAGCATTGGTGTATGTGAGTGTTAGTGCTGGGGTGAGTGTTGGTGTATGTAAGTGTCAGTGCTGGGGTGAGTGTGAGTGTTGGTGTATATGAGTGTCAGTGCTGGGGTGAGTGTGAGTGTTGGTGTAAGTGTCAGTGCTGGGCTGAGTGTGGGTGTTGGTGTATATGTGAGTGTCAGTGCTGGGCTGAGTGTGAGTGTTGGTGTATGTGTAAGTGTCAGTGCTGTGCTGAGTGTGAGTGTTGGTGTATGTGAGTGTCAGTGCTGGGGTGAGTGTTGGTGTATATGAGTGTCAGTGCTGGGCTGAGTGTGAGCATTGGTGTATGTGAGTGTTAGTGCTGGGGTGAGTGTTGGTGTATGTGAGTGTCAGTGCTGGGGTGAGTGTGAGTGTTTGTGTATGTGTGTCAGTGCTGGGTTGAGTGTGAGTGTTGGTGTATATGAGTGTCAGTGCTGGGGTGAGTGTGGTGTATATGAGTGTCAGTGCTGTGCTGAGTGTTGGTGTATATGTAAGTGTCAGTGCTGGGGTGAGTGTTGGTGTATAGGACTGTCAGTACTTGGGTGAGTGTCAGTGCTGGGGTGAGTGTTGGTGTATATGACTGTCAGTACTTGGGTGAGTGTCATTGCTGGGCTGAGTGTGCGTGTTGGTGTATATGACTGTCAGTGCTGGGGTGAGTGTTGGTGTATGTGTAAGTGTCAATGCTGGGCTGAGTGTGAGTGTTGGTGTATATGAGTGTCAGTGCTGGGCTGAGTGTGAGTGTTGGTGTATGTGAGTGTCAGTGCTGGGGTGAGTGTTGGTGTATATGAGTGTCAGTGCTGGGGTGAGTGTTGGTGTATATGTGTCATTGCTGGGCTAAGTGTGAGTGTTGGTGTATATGACTGTCAGTGCTGGGGTGAGTGTTGGTGTATATGAGTGTCAGTGCTGGGCTGAGTGTTGGTGTATATGAGTGTCAGTGCTGGGCTGAGTGTGAGTGTTGGTGTATGTGAGTGTCAGTGCTGGGGTGAGTGTTGGTGTATATGAGTGTCAGTGCTGGGCTGAGTGTGAGTGTTGGTGTATGTGAGTGTCAGTGCTGGGGTGAGTGTGAGTGTTGGTGTCAGTGCTGGGCTGAGTGTGAGTGTTGGTGTATGTGAGTGTCAGTGCAGGGGTGAGTGTGAGTGTTGGTGTATATGAGTGTCAGTGCTGGGCTGAGTGTGAGTGTTGGTGTATGTGAGTGTCAGTGCTGGGGTGAGTGTGAGTGTTGGTGTCAGTGCTGGGCTGAGTGTGAGTGTTGGTGTATGTGAGTGTCAGTGCAGGGGTGAGTGTGAGTGTTGGTGTATGTGTGAGTGTTGGTGTATATGAGTGTCAGTGTTGGTGTATGTGAGTGTCAGTGCTGGGGTGAGTGTGAGTGTTGGTGTATATGACTGTCAGTGCTGGGGTTAGTGTGAGTGTTGGTGTATATGAGTGTCAGTGCTGGGCTGAGTGTGAGTGTTGGTGTAAGTGTCAGTGCTGGGCTGAGTGTGAGTGTTGGTGTAAGTGTCAGTGCTGGGGTGAGTGTTGGTCTATATGACTGTCAGTACTGGGGTGAATGTGAGTGTTGGTGTATATGTGAGTGTCAGTGCTGGGCTGAGTGTGAGTGTTGGTGTATATGAGTGTCAGTGCTGGGGTGAGTGTTGGTGTATGTGTAAGTGTCAGTGCTGGGCTGAGTGTGAGTGTTGGTGTATGTGAGTGTTAGTGCTGGGGTGAGTGTTGGTGTATGTGAGTGTCAGTGCTGGGGTGAGTGTTTGTGTATGTGTGTCAGTGCTGGGCTGAGTGTGAGTGTTGTTGTATATGACTGTCAGTGCTGGGCTGAGTGTGAGTGTTGGTGTATATGACTGTCAGTACTGGGCTGAGTGTGAGTGTTGGTGTATATGAGTGTCAGTGCTGGGGTGAGTGTTGGTGTATGTGTAAGTGTCAGTGCTGGGCTGAGTGTGAGTGTTGGTGTATATGACTGTCAGTGCTGGGTGATTGTGAGTGTTGGTGTATGTGTCAGTGCTGTGCTGAGTGTGAGTGTTGGTGCATGTGAGTGTCAGTGCTGGGGTGAGTGTTGGTGTATATGAGTGTGAGTGTTGGTGTATATGAGTGTCAGTGCTGGTGTATGTGTAAGTGTCAGTGCTGGGCTGAGTGAGTGTTGGTGTATATGTGAGTGTCAGTGCTGTGGTGAGTGTGAGTGTTGGTGTATGTGAGTGTCAGTGCAGGGGTGAGTGTGAGTGTTGGTGTATGTGAGTGTCAGTGCTGGGATGAGTGTGAGTATATGTGAGTGTCAGTGCTGGGTTGAGTGTGAGTGTTGGTGTAAATGACTGTCAGTGCTGTGGTGAGTGTTGGTGTATGTGTAAGAGTCAGTGCTGGCTGAGTGTGAGTGTTGGTGTATGTGAGTGTCAGTGCAGGGGTGAGTGTGAGTGTTGGTGTATGTGTCAGTGCTGGGCTGAGTGTGAGTGTATATGTGAGTGTCAGTGCTGGGTTGAGTGTGAGTGTTGGTGTAAATGACTGTCAGTGCTGGGGTGAGTGTGAGTGTTGGTGTATGTGTCAGTGCTGGGCTGAGTGTGAGTGTATATGTGAGTGTCAGTGCTGGGTTGAGTGTGATTGTTGGTGTAAATGACTGTCAGTGCTGGGGTGAGTGTGAGTGTTGGTGTATGTGTCAGTGCTGGGCTGAGTGTGAGTGTATATGTGAGTGTCAGTGCTGGGTTGAGTGTGAGTGTTGGTGTAAATGACTGTCAGTGCTGGGGTGAGTGTGAGTGTTGGTGTATGTGAGTGTCAGTGCTGTGGTGAGTGTGAGTGTTGGTGTATGTGAGTGTCAGTGCTGTGGTGAGTGTTGGTGTAAGAGTCAGTGCTGGGGTGAGTGTTGGTGTATATGAGTGTCAGTGCTGGGGTGAGTGTATATGAGTGTCAGTGCTGGGGTGAGTGTGAGTGTTGGTGTATGTGAGTGTCAGTGCTGTGGTGAGTGTGAGTGTTGGTGTAAGAGTCAGTGCTGGGGTGAGTGTATATGAGTGTCAGTGCTGTGGTGAGTGTTGGTGTAAGAGTCAGTGCTGGGGTGAGTGTTGGTGTATATGAGTGTCAGTGCTGGGGTGAGTGTATATGAGTGTCAGTGCTGGGGTGAGTGTTGGGTGCTGTCCCTAGGTAGGTGCTGAATCTCTGGGTGTCAGCGGGTGACCCTGGCTCTCTGCCCTGGCTGTGACGCTGATATCCCGGCAGTAGGTGGTGTTCTGGTCCCTGGGCCGGGCTGGACAGACTCTCCCGGTGTCTCGGTCTTTACCTGCCGGGCCCCGCCGCTCTCTGTCATGCGCTGAGCGTCTCTCCGCCCCCGGATTCGGAACTCTCGCGGTATTGAGCACCGTGGGAAAGGACCGGGGAGAGGCCCATATACTGACTGTGATGGGGGTTTAACTACACGTTCACCGCATTTATAACTGTCCCTGTATATCAGGGAACCGCACACTGACCCTAGACACATCATATACTGTCCCTATATACACAGTGTTCACATACTGACATATACATTGTATACTGTCCCTATATACCCAGGCATCAAATACTGACCTTATATACAAATCATGTACTGTCCCTATATCCCCGGGAACCGCACACTGATCTTATATATACATCATATACTTTCTCTATACGGTACTCAGGAGTCACATGCTGACATTATATACACATCCTATACTGCCCCTATATACCCAGGCTTTACATATTGACCTTCTATATACATCGTATACTGTCCCTATATACCCAGGCATCACATACTGACCTTATATACATTGTATATTGTCTGTATGTACCTGGAATCACACACTGACCTTATATACACATCATATACTGTCCCTATATACCCAGTAACTGCACACTAACCTTATATGCACATCATATACTCTATATACTCAGGAATCGCATACTGACTTGATATACACATTGTATACTGTTAATATATACCCAGGCTTCACATATTGACTTTTCTATATACATTGTATACTGCCCCTATATACCCAGGCATCACATTCTGACCTTATATACATCCTATACTGGCCCTATATACCCGGGAATCACACACTGACCTTATATGCACATCATATATTGTCTCCATATACCAGAGAATCGCACCTTTTATATACATTGTATACTGTCTCTATATACCCAGGCATCACATACTGACCTTATATACACATCATATATTGTCTCTATATACTCGGGAATCACACACTGACCTTATATATGCATTGTATACTGTCTGTATGTACTGTCGTATACTGTCCCTATATACCCTGGAACTGCACACTGACCTTATATACACATTATATACTTTCTCTATATACTTAGGAATAACATACTGACTTTATATACACATTGTATACTGTTCCTATATATCCAGGCTTTACATATTGACCTTCTATATACATCATATACTGTCCATATATACCCAGGTATCACATACTGCCATTATATACATCCTATACTGTCCCTATATACCAAGGCATCACATACTGACCTTATATACACATCATATACTGTTTCTATATACCCAGGCATCACACACTGACCTTATATAAACATCATATACTGAATTTATATACCCAGGAACCACACATTGACCTTATATACATCATACACTGACCTTATATTCCACAGATTTACCACCCTTACTGTGAAGAACCATTTTCTTTCTTTAAGGTGGAATCTTTTTACTTCTAACCTCACGGGATGTCCTCTTGTCAGTTGAAAACCTCTTGGCACAAAAAGCCCCCCTTTCGACAAATCTTTATACTGACCCTGGATGTATTTATAAAAGGTAATCATATCTCCTCTTATACACCTTTTTTCTAGAGAAAATAAGTATAATTTGGTTAGTCTTTCTTCATAACTTAGCCCCTCCATTCCCCTTATTAGTTTTGTTGCCCTTTTCTGTACCTTTTCCAGCTCTAAAATGTCCTTTTTATGAAGGTGTGCCCAAAATTGTACTCCATATTCCAAATGAGGGCGTACTAGAGATTTGTATAGTGGCAGAATTATATTTGCTTCCCTAGCTTCTATACCCTTCTTAATACATGCTAATATTTTATTTGCCTTTGCAGCTGCTGCTTGGCTTTGAGCACTGTTACCTAGGTGGTTGTCCACGAGCACTCCCAAATCCCTTTCAATGTCTGATACACCTAGATTTGCTCCATTAAGATTATAAATTGCATGGCCATTTTTCCTTCCCAGATGCATAACTTTACATTTATTCGTATTAAATCTCATCTGCCATTTAGATGCCCATTCCTCAATTTTATGTAAATCCCTTTGGAGGGAAAGCACATCATTATCTGATTTAATTACCGTGCACAATTTCATGTCATCAGCGAAAATGGAGACACCACACTCCAATCCTACCTCTAAGTCATTAATAAATATGTTAAAAAGGAGAGGACCTAATACTGAACCCTGAGGAACCCCACTTACCACATTAGTCCAATCGGAGTATGTTCCATTTACAACAACCCTTTGCTTCCTGTCTTTTAGCCAGCTCTCAATCCATGAGCAGATATTTACTGCAATTCCTGTATCTCTTAGTTTGCACAATAGTCTCCCATGTGGCACTGTATCAAAAGCCTTTGCAAAATCCAAAAAGACTACATCCACTGAGTTGCCTTGATCCAGGTTCCTACTAACCTCCTCATAGAAACTAATTAGATTTGTTTGACATGACCTATCCCTCATAAATCCATGTTGACTCCTACTTATAATCCTTTTCAAATAGACATATTCTTGTATATTATCCCCTATTAACCCTTCTAAAAGCTTCCCCACTACAGAAGTGAGGCTCACTGGTCTATAATTCCCCGGATTTGCTCTTGCTCCCTTTTTAAATATAGGTATCACATCAGCTTTTCTCCAGTCATCTGGTAGAGACCCTGTGTTGAGTGAATCTTGAAAAATTAAATATAATGGTTTGGCTATTACAGAACCCAGCTCCCTCAGTACCCTTGGATGTATTCCATCAGGACCCGGGGCTTTATTAACATTTTTTTTTTCCAACCTCTTTTGGATTACTTCCTGTGTTAACCAATTATTTGACAAAGGTAGTGTAGCCCCATTATGTTGCCGTGTCCCAACCACTGGTACCTCCCTTGTGTATACCGAGGAAAATAACTTATTTAGCTCATCTGCCTTTTCCTGGTCACTAATTACCAGACTGTGTCACATTGTAATGTTCCTATAGCTTCCTTCCTCGCCTTCTTCCCATTAATATACTTAAAAAAATATTTAAGGGTTAGTCTTACTCTCCTTTGCAATACATTTTCTATTTTAGCCAGTGTAATCGCTCTTTTGCTGCCTTGGTGATTTCCTTGTACTCCCCGTAAAGCAGTCTCTGTCCCCTCTTGTTTGTATAATTTAAATGCCTGTTTTTTACTCCGTATCTTGATCTTTAAATCATTGTTAAGCCACATTGGATGGGATTTACTCCTTTTACTTTTATTCCCACGCAGTATATGCCGATGTGTATGTATATTTAGTAAGGATTTAAATGTTGTCCATTTATGTTCAATCATTTTAACTATCAGTTCTCTGTCCCAGTCTATACTTTGTATTGCTGCCCTTAGACCGTTAAAATCTGCCCTTTTAAAATTAAGAGTTTTCGTTGGCCCCTTAAAGTTTTGTTTTTTTAATTCAATCTCAAATGAGACTGTGTTGTGATCACTGTTTCCCAAAGGTTGCCCTATTCCAACATTTGATACTATATCAATATTATTTGTAATGAGTAAATCTAAGATAGCTTCATTACTAGTAGGCTCCTGTATAACCTGGGCCAGATAATGATCCCTGAGTGTACTCAAGAACCTGCTCCCCTTAGATGAACTGCTGGTCTCATTTATCCAGTTTATTTCAGGGTAATTCAAATCTCTCATCATTAGAACTTGCCCTTGCTTTGCTGCATTTCCAATCTGTAACAATAATTGTATTTCCCCACGTTCAGCTATATTTGGGGGTTTATAGCATACTCCTACTAATATTCTTTTGGAATTTGCTGCTCATCTATTTAACTCTACTCACAAACATTCAACTTTATCACTAGGTCCACGATAAATATCTTCTCTGACTATAGGCTTAAATTCAGGCTTAGCATACAGACAAATCCATCCTCCTCAATTACCATTGCCTCTATCTTTCCTAAATAGGTTATAACCATCCAGATTAACAGTCCAGTCATGAGATTCATCCCACCACGTTTTGGTAATGCCTATTAAAGCCCATTTTTCATTAATTGCTAATAATTCTAACTCTCCCATTTTTCTGGCAAGCTTCTGGCATTAGCAAGCATACACCTTATGTTATGAGTCTGTAGTTCTGAAGTGCCTGCCACTGTACTTGAATTACTTACTACTACCTCACTATTGACCATACCACCCCTCCCCCCATCTCCTCCCCTATGAGTTGTTAATTCATCCCTTATACCCTCTACACTTTCTACCCCATTACTTATATCTAGTCCCTCCCCCCCACCTACTAGTTTAAAAACTCCTCCAGCCTTTCTACCATCCTATCCCCTAGTACAAAAGCTCCCTCATCATTAAGGTGCAATCCATCCCTACTGTAGAGATTGTACCGAAGTGAGAAGTCAGCCCAGTCCTCAAAAAAACCCAAACCCCTCCTTAGTGCACCACATCTTTAGCCACGCATTAACCTCCCTAAGCTCCTTCTGCCTCCCTGGGCTAGCCCGTGGCACTGGTAGTATCTCAGAAAATACTACCTTGGAGGTCCTTGCCTTCAGCTTATTACCTAGTTCTCTAAAATCATTCTTTGGGACACACCATCTTCCACTAACTTTGTCATTGGTACCAATATGTACCAAGACCGCTGGTTCATTTCCAGTCCCTCCCAATAATTTGTCTACCCGATCCACAACAATCTGTTCGATTGCTGGGATCTGGGTGACAAATCACCCTGTCTACCTTCCTAATAATAGAGTCCCCTACAATCAAAACCTGTCTGTTGCTCTGCCTCTTCTGCCCTCCCTCTCCTCCAGTAGAGCTGTTCTCCCGGCTGTTAGAGGGAACAGCTCTATCTGGCATTGCCATTCCTGAATGGACATCCCCAACAGTTTCACTCAATCTGGCAAATCTGTTGGCGTTTGCCAACTCAGAACTTGCCTGCCGCCTCCTGTTCCCCCTGCTTCCCCTTCTAACTGTAACCCAGATACCTCCCTCGACATCCTCACTAGCCCCAGCTCCACCCTCCATGCTAGGCCCAACTAAACTGTGCTCAGTGAGCACCAACCCCCTTTCCAGTGGAGCAATATCACTAAGTGCTACAATTCTCTGCTCCAGATCTCCAGTTTGAGCTTCCAGATAGGCTACATGCTCACACCGCTCACAGAGGTATGGACCCTGGATCATCTGTTCCAGTATTGCATACATATGACAGGATGTACACTGAGTGAGGTTGCCACTGGACTGACTCATAATTATTATTATTGTCTACAAAATTTTAGTGGGAAAAATAAAGAATATAAAATAATATATTTGTATAAAGTTTTCCTCCTTTGCACTATAAATCTGCCCTCCCTTTTCTTTGAAGTCCCTCCTTTTATTTAAACTCCTACGCTTTTACTAGAATTGCACTTGATACTGAAAATGTTCTCAAGCTCACAAGTTCGCCCCTTCTCCTGTTATATTATTAACTTCTGCCTTCTCACCTGGACACAATTAGTGCACGCTGCAATTTATCAGCCTTTAATTGTAAGGAAAATCCACTTGTAAACAGATTGTATACTGTCCCTATATACCCGGGAATCGCACACTGACCTTTTATACTTTGTATAAGTCGATATATACCCGGGAATACCTTTTATACCTTCTTGTGTTATATTGAGCCTATGTTTCTGAGATATCCCATGATGACCCTAAATGCTCATGATATGCCATACTATAATAATAATACGTTTATATAGTACTTTTCTCCCAGAAGGGAGACGAACAACAAAAAAAAGAAAAGTTTTTTAACTTAATGAAAACCCTGGGTGAAGAGCATGATCTTCAGTCTCTTTTTTTAGGAGCCTCTCTGATTGAGCGTGGTAGAGCGTTCTATAATGTGGGTGCTCACATAAAAGCTCCAGACCCTGAACTTTGTGTAGAGATTCTGGGGATGGCTAATAGATTTTCAGCTGCAGATCTCAGAGCCCCAGTTGGAACATAAGGAGTGAGGATCGTTCAGATAGCTGGGCCTTCATCATGTAGATCTTTGTATGTTAGCAGGTCAAGCTTCACAGAGAGTGAGAGTAGGGCATGGTGGACAGGTGTCATGTGGCAGGAACAAGGCTTGTTTGTTAATAATTGCAGCCGCATTCTGTACCATATCTAATACTCTCCCTATATGTCTGGTCACAGGCCAGAGACAAGATCAGAGTCATGGACTCAATAAGTCAAGCTGATACATCAGGAGAAGTAGCATATAATGAAAGGAAATTATGGAAAAGAGTGAAAACACAGTACAGCTAATGACCCACTAGATGGTGCGTGTGGATCAGTTATGGAAATACCAAACAACAGAATGACAGTAAGAGCAATCACATAAAGCTAAACAAGTGAGGTGAGACAGCGATAAACTAGGGCTGAAAACATAAAAAGTCTGAAAAACACTATTTAGAGATTTGATGGAACATTAAAGGAACATACATTTTAATAGCAGAAAAGATTCAATGGGTCAGTGTAGTTGGGAAATTATTTCTACATATAAAGTGTGACAACAAATCCTCAGGTCAGCCATATGTTATGTCAAGCATAATCCTTTCCTTTATTTTACTGTATATAAAGACACACTGACATTAAGGGTTCACATTTGTATAATTCGATCCTTTTAATCACAGTGCCTATAGAACCTGTATGTGAACCACTTATAAACTTCACCTCACTACTATAACTTGCCGCAAAGTGTAGATTAAAATGGTTTGAGGAAAAATAATACAGTACTTATGCAACCACATTATTTTTCTTTTTTCTTTTTCTTCCCTCCACCTAAAAGATTTCAAATTAAAGCTGAAAGTCTGCAGTTACAGCACATCTTGTTCGTTTCATTTCAAATCCATTGTGGTGGTGTATAGAGCCAAAAAGTTTAGAATTGTGTCGATGTCCCAATATTTATGGACCTGACTGTATATGGGGGATTCTCCATTTTCTGGTCACTTGTTTTTAGCAGTATTTTCTTTTGGTGGGTGGACCAGTTGTTCATTGGTGTGTTATGAGCTTGGGTAATGAAAATGGTAATTTTTCTAATACATTGGGATTTGATTATTATATAGATGCTTTTGTTTTGTTTGGTATATTTTCAGAGATTGGTAGCACCACCAGGCCAATGTTAATTTGATTTTTTTATGTTTAGAGCAATTCCTGGATGTTTTCTATTTCCTATTCCTTTCATATATGCTTATTTTGTCTTTGAGCACCATCTAGTGGACCACTGGCTATGGTTCCTCATGCATTGACCCTATCTGTAGTTATTTTTTTGTTGTTGAAGATAACACTTTTTTACCATGATCATTTGTTGGAACAATGATGTCATAGGTATTTGTTTCCGGTGATCTGTGCCAGTTATGATTTATAGTCTAGTCCTGGTGAGACAATGCATTGTGATTTACTGAAATGCAGCTCAATGAAAATGTTGTTTAATGATATTGTGCACTGTTACTATGGACAGAACATTCCAATCTGACCTTTTATGTCTGTCACATTTTATACTGCCACACCCAATTTTGACCTATTTCCTGTATGTGGGGAAAAAAGGAAACCCAGAGGAAAACCTTTGCAGTTCATGATATGCCAGTTTTTATATTCCCCACTCTGACTACATGGCAGACACAGGCTCAGAACTCATATATATATATATATATATATATATATATATATATATATATATATATATATATATTGGGGGAAAGAAGTAGGAGATGCGTGGTCGCAAGGGATGGCCGCAAGCTACTTCCCTATTCTATTCCCTTGCGGCCGAGGTTTGAGCCCAGCACCCTGTTATCCCTTGCGGCCACCCCCGCCACAGGGAAAGCCTTTGATCTTACGAATCCGCAAGAGTTCTGGCCGCAAGAAAGCCCAAGTCGATATTCCAATGCTACGTGAACCCTTCCGTCAAGGCCATAATTCGCTAAAACCGAGCCGCAGCTTACTTACACCAAAAAGGTCCCGCAAGGCTCTTACTTACAAATCGTAGCACCAATTAAGCACATCCTGTACTTTGATGAGACGTGAAAGTGATTGTAGGTGTTAGAATTCATAGCACAACATTCCCCTACACTGAAATCTGCAAATATTTTTTTTTGTAATTCATGTTCAATTTCCGTGTCCGAGTCCCACGGGCTTGGAGCATATCAGACCCGCAACAGCTGCAGGATTAGCCTCTGTCAAATCCGTAAATGGGTAAAATAGAACCACAGGTTGCTTGGGCCACGAAGGTATTGCAAAGGACTTACTCACAAATCTTAGCACTCATTAAGCAAATAGAAAAGTTATACTGTTCTCTTATTAAAAGTGAAAGTGATGTTTGGTCTTAGAATTAATAACTCAACATTTCCCTACTTTCAAATCTGCAAATAAAGAAATGTAATTTCATGTTCAATCTTCGTGTTCTATCTATCATGCAAGTCCCATGGGCTTGGAGGTCAATCACCCTCCAAGTCCGCACAGGCTTGAATAACTAGCTACGGCTGAGAGGTCATTGAAGCCTGTGGGACTTTGGACAGAAATTAAACCTAAAATCAAAGATTAGAATTTGGCGAAGCTTGAGAATGTTTTGCTATTAATCCTCAAGTCCCCCATTGTGTTCCCCATAATTTACAGCGCTGGATTGAAAATATATTTGCATTTACAATGCTTTGAGTTTGCGGCCTTTAACCTCTGAACCCTT
Organism: Discoglossus pictus; assembly: GCA_027410445.1. Classification (NCBI taxonomy): domain Eukaryota; kingdom Metazoa; phylum Chordata; class Amphibia; order Anura; family Alytidae; genus Discoglossus; species Discoglossus pictus. The sequence continues at coordinate 429,829 of CM050174.1, forward strand.
ACGGGTTTTAACAACGATTTACTGGCTTCAAAGTTATTGAAGCCCGCGGGACTTGGGACGGAAAATAAACCTGAAATAAAATTTTGGATTTGGGCGATGTGCAAGCTTGAGACGGTGTTGCTATTAATCCTCGTGTCCCCCATTATTTTGCCTATTATTTACAGTGCTTTACAATGCTGTCTTGAATTTATATTTGCATTTACAGTTTTCCGACTTTGCGGCCTTGAAACACAATTTACAGGCGTGCCTGAAATGCTTGTGGCCGAATGCATAGTTTGCGACCGGCCGTAAGGGGGACCTCCTTGCGGAGTCGTCCATTTGAATAGCAGCGTCGCCATAGCGCTATGCAGGGCCGTAAGCTGGCCACAAGGAATCACAGTTTTGCGGCCATTTTACGGCCCTTAATAGAATGAGGCCCTAAGTCTATAATTTTAATGGTAGGTGTATTTTAACAGTGAGAGAGAGAATAACAAGAAAAACGCATGTCAAAAAAGTTATAAATTCATTTCAGGGCAATGAGGGAAATAAGTATTTGACCCCTTTGACTTAGCACTTGGTGGCAAAGCCCTTGTTGGAAATCACAGAGGTCAGACGTCTCTTGTAGTTGGCCACCAGGTTTGCACACATCTCAGGAGGGATTTTGTCCCACTTCTCTTTGTAGACCCTCTCTGAGTCATTAAGGTTTCGAGGCAACGCAAACCTTCAGCTCCCTCCACACATTTTCTATGGGATTAAGGTCTGGAGACTGGGTAGGCCACTCAAGGATCTTAATGTGCTTCTTCTTGAGCTACTCCTTTGTTGCCTTGGCTCTGTGTTTTGGGTCATTGTCATGCTGGAATACCCATCCACGACCCATTTTCAATTCTCTGACTGAGGGAAGGAGGTTCTCATCTAAGATTTGATGGTACATGGCCCCGTCCATAGTCCTTTTGATGCAGTGCAATTGTCCTGTCCCCTTATCAGAAAAACACCCCAAAGCATAATGTTTCCACCTCCATGTTTGACGGTGTTCTTGGGGTTATAGTCAGCATTCCTCCTCCTCCAAACACGGAGAGTTGAGCTTGATTTTGGTCTCATCTGACCACAACACTTTCACCCAGTTCTCTTCTGAATCATTCAGATATTTACTGGCAAACCTCAGACGTGCCTGTACATGTGCTTTCTTGAGCAGCGGGACCTTGCGGGCGCTGCAGGATTTCAGTCCTTCATGATGTAGTGTGTTCCCAATTGGTTTCTTGGTGACTATGGTTCCAGCTGCCTTGAGATCATTAACAAGATTCTCCAGTGTAGTTCTGGGCTGATTCCTCACCTTTCTCATGATCATTGAAACTCCACGAGGTGAGATCTTGCATGGAGCATCAGACCGAGGGAGACTGACAGTTATTTTGTGTTTCTTCCATTTGCGAAAAATTGCACCAACTGTTGTCACCTTCTCACCAAGCTGCTTGGCGATGGTCTTGTAGCTCATTCCAGCCTTGCGTAGGTCTACAATCTTGTCCCTGACATCCTTGGACAGCTCTTTGGTCTTGGCCATGGTGGAGAGTTTTGACTCTGATTGATTGATTGCTTCTGTTGGCAGGTGTCTGTTATACAGGTAACAAACTGAGATTAGGAGCACCCCCTTTAGAATAGTGCTCCTAATCTCAGCCTGTTACCTGTATAAAAGACATCTAGGAGACAGAAATCTTGCTGATTGATAGGGGTTCAAATAATTATTTCCCTCACTGACCTGCAAATCAATTTATAACTTTTTTGGCATGTGTTTTTCTTGAATTTTTTTTTGTTATTCTGTCTCTCACTGTTAAAATACACCTACCATTACAATTATAGACTGATCATTTCTTTGTCAGTGGACAAACGTTCAAAATCAGCAGGGGATGAAATACCTTTTTACCCCACTGTGTATATATTGGAAGCATGAAGACTTCTATACATGTATATGAATGAGTAGAAAAGTGATTGAACGTATACAAATATTGACAAAACTTTGTTCTGAAAGATCAGAGACTCAGTAGTATGAAAGTTATTTTGCATGTAAGTCTTTTTGTTTCTACTTCTGCCACTCATCTTGCTCTTTAGTCCATGGTCCTGACCATTATTTTCATGCTTACTGCCTCATTTTTGTGACCAAGATCTCTACTATGAATCTTGACACCAGCCCCTGACCCCCAAAACAGTGACCTTGTCAACATATGGACCCAGCCTCCCAACCAGGAGATGGCGTACTTATCTGGTCAAACTAAACCACCTTAAGGCAGATTTGCAAATCTACCTCTAGTTTGAGATGGTAAACCAAACATTAAGCTTAGACCAAACTGTGGACACTGTTGAAGTACGGGAGAAGTGTTGTGTATTGATTGTCACAAACCTGAAGACCATGAAGCAAACGGTATCAGAAGCCGTTACCAGTTGACCCTTATTTATCGCATGCTCTTCTTTGTTGCCTTTAAGATAATGTATATTTCTATGAAAACTTCAGATTACAAGTTTTGTAAGCTATGGTGAAGTCTCTGCAATACATGTATCCAAGTTTGAGCCTTTGTCATCAGCATAACCTTTATATAAGAAGAACGCTCCAATGGGAGATAAGGCTAGGTGGCCTTCTTATCTTATCTGTAATCCTTGAGCAGCACCATCTTATAGGTCTGTCACCTGCTTGACAACAGACATCTGCCTCCTTTACCTTCCTCATTGCCATGCACGGGATCAGTCAGTAGCACAATGTTCAGTCTCCTTAGTTATCATAGGAGCTGAGAACTCAGAGCATTCAATCTTTGTATTCTGTATGGTTTATTCAAAGCCATGACAGGTGAACTTACCTTTGCTGATCTTCTGGACAACAAATATAAACTAATAACACTGTGTATTTTGTTGTTGATAGAAAAGTAGAGTGGATAATAAACCACACTGTCTTCACCCCTGTCTATTTGTGACATGAAGAGGCAAATCATTAAATGTGCTCTGTAGGTCTTTGTAAGCTGGACAGAATGGTTATGCCATGTAAATGTGACTATTTACTGCAGACATTCCTTGCAACCTTGAGCTCCTGATTGTACGCTAGATATAACCACAATCTCTCCTGCTAAAAAGGTGAAGCATGAGCATGAACCTAAAATATAGAACTATTTGTGGATTCAGCGGTCATAGGGGATTTTGTGGATCAGGCACTTGCTACGGACTCACTGGTTCTCTTGCTGCTCAGAAGATCCTATCTTATAAGAAGCCCAATGGCCGAAAGGCCCCATAATTGCCAGCAATTATGATCACGTCATTAGAAACCTTTCCATCACTAACAAAAGATGCTGTTGAATGTAAGTGAGTCTGAGAAGCTGGTGTTGCCTCTCGCCATTCACTTTGATTCACCATAATCAGACTAAATCCTTTCTTCTAGACATTAATGTTTTTAGGACAGTGACTTGTGGGAAGGAGAACATTTGCATTTTTTTCAGTGCCACAATACATTTTTACTTTTGCAACTAGAGTTAACAAGCTAGAGTTCGAGAGTATCAGCATCGGAAGAAAAAAAAGATCATATCACTCACTGAAATTAACGAGTCTGGGATTTGAATTGTTGTCATGTCTCATGGACTTTATGCTTCCCATGTTCTCATTACATTATTTATTTTTGTCTGGGATCCAACAAATGTACAGCAGATGCTTTGTGAAGATGACAAAGGGCTTATTATGCTGCTTTTGGGAACATTTCTGGCTTTTTCCTCCAAAACATACTACAACCTCACAAGAAGCTTCCCCTTGGAGTCAGTGTGTGACGCCAGGCTTTCTGTACCACTGCATACTTTGAGCCACTGAATTTGTGTCATCCTGGGGTATGTAACACATGTTATTTTAGTGAATAAACATTTTATTGACTGGCCTTCATAAACCATTTAGGATAGTATGTGGTCTCGTTCAGAATAACCGCAGAACCAAACTAGAAATGTTGTTTTGTAGTCTGCAACATTCCCGTAGCAATGGGTTCATATATAAAGCCTTTGGACCTGCATTAGGCTAAATATATTTAGATAAATAGATAAGTATACTAGATTGGCCAGTTGGTTATTTGCCTTCCCTTACATTGGGCGTGTTTATGTTATGGAGTATGGGATGGGGCCGTACTCAGTGAAAACACTTGGGCTATTACTTGTGCCACTAAAGAAACAAATTGGTTACTGTGCCACAAATGAACTTGATTTTTTTTAGAAAAAAAGTATAATTTATAGTTAGATTCAAGTGCTCTATAAAATGATTTTGTTGCGACAGGATTTGTCCTCTGAGTAGCAGAGCAGGTTGTCTAAAATACTACCAGCCTCCAAATGTATTATATAGCCTTTCCAAGAAGCTCTGTGATGATCCAATATGGACCCTCTACAAAACTCGGCTTTCATTTCACCAACTTGGTTACTCCCCACTCTGATGGATCACATAAAGGTTCAGCTTTGATAATAACTACAGATGTAGGAAAACCGCTTGGCCAACATGGAAGAGGATGTGAATGAGAAGAGTTCTAACACAATCTGTAGTAAAACGGGTATACCATGAGAACTAAAAACAGGATTGCAAAATGGATGCTAGAGTATGAGATGACACATTTTTAGTGTCAGTATTGGATATAAGTTGATAGGTTGGGCATGGAGTGAGATATTTGCAGAACTGTCATGGAGGTTCAGTATTGCGCGTGAAAGGCAAATCAATCGATGCTAGTGAGTAGCGGTACCTTTGTGTACAGAAAAGCAAGGACAAGAACAAGAGTGGGTAATTACAAGGACTGTAGGCAATCGGCTAAGAATCAGCCTGCTCGTAATATCTTGTGGAACCGCTGGCAGCCATATTGTCTTGTATATGGTTTTGCTCAGTCTAAGCACTAGCAGGAAGCGTCTAACACATCATAATACAACAATGATATAATAATCTATAATTCACCATTAAGCTTTAATGTTTGTATGTTTTCTTTATATACATATAAAAAGGAAGACAAGTATTTTCATATATACAGAGTATTGCATCATTACCTTATTAATAAATATGTGTATACCATAAAATAATAGGATGTGTGTAAGAGCACCCTCCCGAGTATAGAATAGTTGATTTATGTTTATGGCACAAATTAGAAGTGATCAATCATTAAAAAGTTACCATATATATTGCATATGACAGCTGTTAAATATATCTACATACTTTGTATATATAGCAAGAAATAGATGGCGATATATGCGCACAGATATAAATATGAATATACATCTACCTATATATACATACGTTAAGCTATAGACACATATACAGCTATAGTTATATACATACAGCTATTGATATATACATTCTAGTATTGCAGATATACATTATTTGCTGGAAACACATTGCATATCTCCAGAGCTACATAAAAATCATCACAACATTGTGGGGAGTGATACACATTACAAGACAAATGATACTAGCATCTGGTGACGATATTTGTGTGGCCTGGAGTTTACAATAAGCAGCTTCCAAGAACCTCACTAGAATGCAATTAATCGAGAATATTGTGCAATTATGCTCCTCTCTAGAATGGGGACATTATTATATCACAGCTCCCAAAACAAGAGATGTACATTTACCATGATATAACAGTCTGCAGCATAGGAGATGGCGAGTTACCATAAACCAATGTCTTCAACTATAGGAAATGGTGAAATATAGTGATATCACAGTCTTCAGAACACAATATATTACATTTTCATAATGTCACAGTCTTCAAAACAGTAGTTGGTGAATTATCATGATGCCACACTCTTTAGCATAGAACAAATACTCAACATCAAATTGTCATCGATGTCTTCCACTACAGAAGATGTGGATTTATGACATCACAGACTTCTAAGCAGAATATCGTGAGGTATCATGATATCACAGTCTTCAGTACAGAAAATGGTAAAATACAGTGCTATTGTTAGAGCAGTGCATAATGATTTAATGTACTATCACACTCTTCAGAGCTGGAAATCATGATTTATCATGATATGACAGTCTTCAGTATAGGAGATGGTATCGTATGGTGATATCACAGTCTTCAGTATACAGAAGATGTTGTAGTACCATGATATGACAGTCTTCAGTATAGGAGATGGTATCGTATGGTGATATCACAGTCTTCAGTATACAGAAGATGTTGTAGTATCATGATATGACAGTCTTCAGTATAGGAGATGGTATCGTATGGTGATATGACAGTCTTCAGTATACAGAAGATGTTGTAGTATCATGATATGACAGTCTTCAGTATAGGAGATGGTATCGTATGGTGATATCACAGTCTTCAGTATACAGAAGATGTTGTAGTATCATGATATGACAGTCTTCAGTATAGGAGATGGTATCGTATGGTGATATCACAGTCTTCAGTATACAGAAGATGTTGTAGTATCATGATATGACAGCCTTCAGTATAGGAGATGGTATCGTATGGTGATATCACAGTCTTCAGTATACAGAAGATGTTGTAGTATCATGATATGACAGTCTTCAGTATAGGAGATGGTATCGTATGGTGATATCACAGTCTTCAGTATACAGAAGATGTTGTAGTATCATGATATGACAGTCTTCAGTATACAGAAGATGTTGTAGTATCATGATATGACAGTCTTCAGTATAGTAGGTGGTAATATATGTTGATATCACAGTCTTCAGTATAGGAGATGTTAAAATATCATGATATCACGGTCTTCAATACAGGAGATGTTGAGGCATAATGACATTATGTATCATGATATCACAGTGTTCAGTATAGGAGATGGTGATGTATCATGATATCAAAGTCTTCAGTATAGGAAGTGTTAGATATCAGGATGTCACAGTCTTCAATATAGGAGATGGGTGAGGTATCCATGATATCACAGTCTTCAGTACAGGAGGTTTCATAGTGGAAGAGATGGGGCCTTATTCTTTTGCAGGTTTAAGTGCATGAGTTGAAGTACTTATAATGTAGGGTGGCTATTTAGAGGTTCTGCACAGTGTACCAGTCTTCTGGTTCTCCAGCAGTTACAGTCTAGTCTACAGAATCATCTTCTGTTTGTTCCCCATAAGACTAACTCACACATTGGAGAAAACACAGTGAAGGTCTCTGGCTGTCCCTGGACTCCAATGTCCTCAGTCATGAGATGATGTAAAGTGATGGGTCTCTTTCACCCTTGAAGGTTACGGTCCCAATATTCACAAAGTCAGGATGGCAGCACATCTATCAAAAGTTCCCAAAAGATGCTGCAAGAAAGGTAGAGACAGGGGTAGTAAGAATTGTGTAGAGGAAGAAAAGAAAGGAGGTTAAAAAAAGATGGACAATATAGAAATTTAGGGAGATATGAAGGAATTTTTTGAGAGAAGAAAAAAGAGAAATAGGATTGGCAAAGAGGAACAAGGAGTAGATCAGAGAGAAGTAGAAGCAGGGATACGTGTACAGAAAGGTAAAAATATGAAGATGTGGAGAGCATTAGACAAAGAGGAGGGAGAGGAAAACAAGACAAGTGAAGAGAGATTGTAAACAGTCACTAGAAAGATGACACATGGAATATGTGCACTGTTGGGTAACCCTGTCATTGCTGGATCCTTGCCCTGTGTACCTTGACTGAGCAGCTGCAAGTTTCGAACCTCCTCCCGAACCTGCAGCTGTAGCACCTGTTGTAGAACCTCCTGCCTCTGAGACTCATGGGTAATGCCCATACGTTGCAACTTCTCTGCATTCAGTCTCAACAAAGCACGGCCTGGGAGAATGGGGGGAAAAAAGGGTGTTGAGAGAGAGAGAGAAGAAAGGAGGAAAGATAAATAATTGGGCAACAAATGTAGGAGAGGGAGAAAAGAAAACAGAAAGATAAGGGGAGGTTGTGTGTCAAAATGCATAAGAGATAGTGAAGAGGGGTAGATAGGACGAAAAAGGGAGGGGTGGATATGGTGATGGAGGGAAAGGGAACATTAAGATGGGGATAAAGAGAAAAGGAGATATAGAAAGATATATATAATTTGAGAGAAGTGAGTTACAAGGTTTGAGAGAGGTAAACATGATGGGGTAGAGAAGGGAAGGTTGAAAAAGGAGCGAGATAAAGAGCAAGAAAGTATGAAAGATGATAAAGTGAATTAACGAGGATATGAGAAAGAGAAGAAAAGGAAAAATTAAGGGGTAAAAAAAAAAGACGATAGTGAGAGGCACAAAAAAGGAGGTTGAGAGGATTGAGTCTGGACATAAGAGGTTGAGATAAAGAGATGGGTGAGAGGACTGTAAGATATATTTATCATAAAGTATAGTTTTATATTCTGTGAGGTTATAAGGATTTATAGTCGCACAGGCACAGAGACACCAGGCACACGTACGGATAGTCACACAGGCACAGCGACACCAAGCACACGTACAGATGGTCGCACAGGCACAGAGACACCAAGCACACGTACAGATTGTCGCACAGGCACAGAGACACCAAGCACACGTACAGATAGTCACACAGGCACAGAGACACCAAGCACACGTACAGATAGTCACACAGGCACAGAGACACCAAGCACACGTACAGATGATCGCACAGGCACAGAGACACCAAGCACACGTACAAATAGTCACACAGGCACAGAGACACCAAGCACACGTACAAATAGTCACACAGGCACAGAGACACCAAGCACACGTAAGATAGTGACACAGGCACAGAGACACCAAGCACACGTACAGATAGTCACACAGGCACAGAGACACCAAGCACACGTAAGATAGTCACACAGGCACAGAGACACCAAGCACACGTAAGATAGTCACATAGGCACAGAGACACCAAGCACACGTAAGATAGTGACACAGGCACAGAGACACCAAGCACACGTAAGATAGTCACACAGGCACAGAGACACCAAGCACACGTAAGATAGTAACACAGGCACAGAGACACCAAGCACATGTAAGATGCCCCCTCTCTGAAATAATTAACTGGTTGTCATTTTTTGGAGGGGTATAATAATCCCTGCAGAAATAAAGTGGTTCTGTCCTATTGGAGAATACATAGTGTGATGTGCATTGCTTTACTGGGCTAATTTCATATCCAGTAGCCGTATAGCTTTATCCTGTCTCATGGTCGGCTTGGTGATCTAGAGGTCCCTGGGTGTCTCCAGAGGCGTATCACTGTCCGTCTCGAGGAATGACCAAGCACCCTGGTGACACCTATTCCCAACTGATCTGGAAACTGCAGCATGCCTGTAATAGCTGGTGGAACTCTTAAAAGACCAGCACTCTGGAGGAAGCCCCATAGCTGATTCTGCTGGAACTGCTCTACCACCTCTGCCGAGCTCCCAAGCAGAGGTGGCTACAGGACCAGCACTCCTTCACTTAAAAAGTGGCAAGTCATCTGGCTGATTGCTATTGGGATACCCATGGGGAGCCTAGACCTATGTATCCCAGTAACTCCTTATCTCATCCAGCAGGACCTCCTCGCCCTATGACCCCCAGCCAAACCTCAAAACCCACAGTCATTCCCCTCCCTCTCGTCCATGGAGAGAGAATTGCCGTTATTTTGAGACGCGAGGACCAGGAGGGCCCAAGGTTGTTCCAAGTCCCCAACTGGACAGAAACTCCACAACTAGACAGAAATCTCCCTGGCAAAGAGGATTCTGAACAGTTCCATGACTTTCTGTTAATGCAGTTCATATCTTCTGGAGACACACATAAAAAGCACGTACAACCTGATATTGTGGATGGGAAAGCCGCTGAGGGCTTCTGCAACTCTGGGTCTTTTTTAGCTATCATCTACTTTGGACTTGGCGGCACTACTGCTTTGCTGGACTGGCAAGTGGATATCATTGTAGCTGGTGGACAGCGGTACTCCATTCCTGTGATCCAGGTACAAATCAACTAGGGTGCCGGGGCAAGAAACTTGAGAAGTAATGGTCATGACTGGACTGGTCAGTGAATATCTGTTGGCTGCGCACAACCAATGGTATGATTGTAAGGCAAGAACAAGGGAGTTTGTTCCAAGACAGAAGAATTTGATAATGGTACCCAACCCTCAGAACATGTTACAAGTCTCATGAGCCAGCCCCACATGGTTATTAGAAAGCATAATGACACCACCTACATTGTGAGGCTCAATGAACAGAATAGCATCCAGAAAGCTATCCATTTAAATATGCTTAAAGCTTACCGCAGCTGAGATGCTCCTATTATGCCAGGGTGTTGGGGATGATTCCAAGGTTGGCCTCTACTCCTTCCAACCCTAAGTAGATGCTGTCTGCTGCCCTTAGTTTTGCCCTGGGATATACATACTCAAGTTCCACCCCAGCCACGTTTAAATAAATATACATTTTATATAAAAGATGCAGAAGGTGCTGTCATGCCCAGGACCTGACTGGACTGTTTTTTGTTTTTATTATTATGGTTATGTATTTCTTAGTCCTTATGGTTAAAACATGATTACACTGTTATACTGTATGTATCTTGGTTTATGCTCTGCATAACATTTTAGCTATTCTGCAGGCTATTACATCAGCCTCCATCTGAATAAGATTAAGGCCTATTATGTTACAGTGTTTTTATCTGGTGAAGACTCCCCCGGCCTCACAGGGGTCTTGAGCAGATAAGCAGATAGCCTGAGTGGTTAGAACAATTGTTTAAAGTTAATATGATTACCAGGATGAGATTAAATTATCTGATTTCATCAGAAGTACAGGGTTTTCCCAGTAAACAAAGGGCAGCTTATTATTTAGGAATGGGGCTTACTGATTGGTCAGCCTGTGTGCCAGAAACTTGTATAAAATGTGCCAATTAATAAAGGTATACAGTAGTATCTACATAGACAATGTGTAAGTGTCATTCTGTGCCTTAATCCTAATTCTAAGGGATTATATGGTGTTCCTGATATCCTGAGGCTATCTTCTGTACCAGAGGTAGTAAGAACTACACGGTCCTGCTGGGGTAGGCTTGAACTAGGTTCTTGTCAAGCCCCATTGAAGAAGCAGGTCGTGACAGACACTTATTGCTCTGGTGGAGATGTGCGCCGTAGACGCTCATCCCTACGACCCGCAGCACTTAGGCAATGAGCGCCAAAGGCGCTCATTGCACTGATGGAGATGAGCGCCACAGCGAGACACACAGGACTTAGATAAAAAAAAAGTGCAGAAGGCGCTCACCGCGACTTAGCGACGCCCGCAAAATTACGGCCCGTATGACTTGGGACTTAGCGACGGCCGAGAAATTACGGCCTGCAAAAATACACATTTTAACGTCTGAACCGCCAAACTGCAAAAACACACAAATATGCCTCAAATTTACTTCCACACTCACACACAGCTCAGAGGGAGTGCCAGGGAGAGTGTGAGTGAGGTTGCAAGGTAATTTGAAGCATATTTTGGCTTTTTTTACAATTGAAAATTGCTGAAGTGAAAAAAAAAAAGGCGGACGAAAAAATTAAACAAACTGAAAATGACGCCGAAGGATGTAAATACCAACCTTAAGCACTAAGACTTAACGCAAAACAGTAACACCTAATACAAGGCAGTAACATTTAATCAAAGGCAGTGACACCTAACCCAAGGTAGTAACATAGGGAGAGAGACTCGTAATCAGCACCGAGGGTGCTCAAGTGCAAGGTCTATAAAGTACACAGGGGCAGAGGCTTGCGATGAGCGCCAAAGGTTAGCAAGTTGTGACTCGCAATGAGCGCCATAACCTCACATTCGGTGGCAAACAGCATTACTATGGCTTCAAATTTTTTTGCCGTCATTTTTTGACGGGCAAGTCACTAGTTTATATATAATCTCCATTATATTGTTACCTTTCCACTCATCGTATTTCACTCTGTATATAATATACTAATACTTGTAATTACAATGATTTCAATTATAGTGAGGGTTATCTCCAGTCCTTAGGGAGCTCTTTATTATTCTATAGAGCCCCATTATTATCACCACTAACAATATCCTAGTCTAGTGTTTCATTGCTTGTTTTAGTTTATAAAGGTTATGTCCTCATATAGATTAAAGACATAGGTGTGCTGCAAGGTGTATACTTTTTCTTTTCTTAAACATAAAACAGACACCAGCACATACAATAAGATCGATAACATACAGTATACACACGGCAGTCACACAAGATATATAAAGACACACAGGCACAGTACATGTGTACTAACAGTCAAACCAGAGGTACATACACACAGTCAGATATACAGATGTACCAGACATACAGGCTGTCTTGTTCTCTCTATAAAATGTTGAACTAGGATGTGTACAGGACCATGGTTTTCTTCCCTACCTCTGTATCTCCTCTTCTCTCCTGTCTTCCACCCCTTTTCTTAGTCTCTCTCTCTCTCTCTGTCTTTTCTTATATTCTTATTCTGTTTATTTACCATTTTTTCTCCTCCTTTTAGTTACTAGTCAGACCTGACTGAGAATATGGTGCCCAGTTTAGAGCCAGTATACCCTCCTAAACATGTCTACATTAGTGACAATGCCCATTTCTAATATCCTCTTCTCCCAATCTTTCTTTTTCCTATCTCCATCCTCTTTCTTGTCTTTCTACTCTCTTCCCCCCTCTCTCTGTCCTCGTGTATTCTCTCTCCAGCCTCCCCTCTGTGCTCTTTATCATCTCTGTGCATTAAGGGCTCTTTTGTCTGCGGTGCCTCGGGGGGCAGATCTCGCTCTGTGTGCGCACGTTCATTGTATCCTTCTTTACAACTATTCACTGAACAAGATACCAGCAAAAGGAGTCTAACATAAATGACCCGGTGATAATGGCTGCTCCCTGACACTCTCACAGACATACAGAGAAGATATAATAATCACAATGTGTATCCTCATGCAGAGAACATGTTACACACAAATAACAAATTATACAGAGAACAGATTACACACAGCTTGTTATACACAGGGAACACACAACACATGTGGAACAAATTATATGCAGAATATGTTATGTTACAAACAGGAAACAAGTGACACACAGGGAGCATGTTACACACGGAATAAGTTACACACAAAGCAAACTGCACACAGAAATAAATTAGCCACAATAAACAAGTTATGCTGGTGGTACAATGCACCAGGGCCCTCCTCTTGGGGTAATGCTGTGTATTTATTTTTTTACTTTTATTTTATTTTATGAAGAATATTTTTACTGAAGCTCCAAGAGGTGTCAGTGTGGAGCAGCTCAGCATTCTGGGGATCTGTATCAGGGAAGAGGTGAGAGAGAGCAAGGGCTGAATGACAGCAAAGTACAGGGGGATGGGTTCTGTGAGGTGGGTGCTGTGAGGGGGTCGCGCGCTGTGTGGGTATGGATACTGAGAGGGGATAGCTGACTGAGTGATTTGGTACCGGGAGAGGTGCCCAGCACAAATCAGGGCCCTCCATTCTCTAGCGCCGCCACTGCACACAGGAAACAAATTACACACAAGGAATACGTTACATACAGAGAACATCCACACACACAACAACATTACACACAGGTAATAAGCTGTAGACCAAACTACCTCCACTCAAATGACCTAGGCCTAATACACAAATGATATATAGACACAGCAAATAACACAAGGGTCCAGGGATAGACACGGGATATATAATGTGTACATAAGGAGCACATTATACAATGAAACAGTACCTGTGATAGCGTGATGCGAGAAGGCCTCCACATAGGTCAGGTAGTTGTGTGGACAGTGCTTCTTCAGCCACTTGCACACATCCTGTTGGGTCCACAAGACCACGGGTTTGGTAAGGCAGCTAAAGGATGGGCTGGTGTGATAGATTCCATACTGGTCACTGGATCTGACCTGCATACATAGTACAAAGGGGTCACCCATCTGGGACAATGACACATAAGTACCCACTGTCAGGTGTCCTCAGGTGTCCTCTCTCCATACACACATACAGTATACCATTTCAATTTGTTTAAGAACTCCCACAGTGCACTGCAAACATTGTATTTCTTGAGATGTATATATTTATTTATTTATTTACATTCACATATCTGGGGAAAACATAAACAAGTGTAGAAAAAAAACTGTATCAGTCCTTTATTGGGACATCCAGTACTACTATGTATATAGTTTGGACTATATTACCGTTCATCTAAAGCCTTTCAATAACAGAGCTGCTCTGTTGTTTGCACTGGTAGAGATGGAGTTAGGGAACAGTAATTATCTTATACATGCCTTACTGGGTGTCTCTGCCCTAAAAGTAATGCTCCGGGATCTGTATTTTTGGGGTTCTTTTCTCTGTAATTGGCACAACTGATATCATAACAGGACTACAACTCCCATCATGCAAGTGCCTTGATGAGCTACACAATTCAGCCAATCAGAGAGGAGTTTTGTTATACTAAGCCTCAAGGCATATCACTTCCTACAAGGAGGAGTGTGTAAACTACATTGCTTCTTCTGAGTTTAACACATTTTTTTGTGAAAAAACATGGTGGCACGTGCCAACTCTGTCTAATAATAAAATGTGACCAGCGACTGCCCATATAAACCGCTGTGTCTTCATGTATTTACTTGGCTGACAAAGTGACCAAGACAGCCACACAACTGTATAAACATCATCCACCAGGCCACGTAACAGCCCAGCTAGCAACACAATGATCATCCACCAGGCCACGTAACAGCTCAGCAACACAATGATCAGCCACCAGCCGCTAGCGTAACTGCCCATATAAGAGCTGGACTATTCATTTACCCTCCTTCTGGATCGCTACCTTGTCGTGGTGAAGGGGGGGGGGGGTGTACCTCAATGAAGCTGTGAGCTATACCATGTAACGTCACCCAAGATGGGCAGGTCATAGCAGACAGATCAGATAAATCTCAGTCCACTGGAGAAGGAACTGGCAACCCACTCCAGTATCTTTGCCAAGAAAACCTTAAGGATGCCTGATGTGCTGTATCCATATAGTAACTGAGAGTCGGACATGACTGAAGGACTGAACAACAACAACAAAATCCATTTAACAGAGCCTTGCTCCTTGATGTTTATTCTATCACATACTATTATTTCCCCTATCACGCAGAGCATTACACCTTGATGTCCCTATTGTAATGACCACTGCACTTGGATATTCCACCTCCTGCACAGCTTACACCTCAATAACCCTCCCCTGCAGAATATTGCACTTTGATATGCCTCCTACAACAGGCCATTGCACCTTTCTCTTGCTCTTCTCCAGAACCACTCAACTCCCAAATAATGTGCAAATTTAGTGACAATGCCCCACCCCAGCAGCAAAGGTTGTGACCTTCCCAAATGTGGTGGTCTAGGTTATAGGGGCACAATACAAGGATAATGTGTCAGACTGCATCTCCTCTTTTGCTGCAGTACAGAGATGCTCTGAGGCTGCGGACGGACGGTCCTGGGTGTAATTAGGAAACTCTTCTTCTGTGACAAATGGAGTACGTGAGGAGCAAGCTTCAGTTTGCATAAAAGAACCTCAACAAAATGACCACGGCCGTGTATAGTGTTTGTATAAATAGCTTCTTCTCTGGAGAAGACAAGCACACAGGAAATAAACAAGCATTTGTAATTCAAGGCAAAGCTCCTTATGATCTACATGTTTGGGCAGGCCTTATGTTCTTACAGTGCACAAAAACAGAATTTTCCATTTAAAACTGATTAGAAAGTGCAATTCTGGCTAAACCATATAATACAAAAATGTTACATTAGAAACATTCGTCCAAACTCCTTTATGATGGCCACAACACTACTGGCACACTTTTATCGGTTAGAGATAGTCAATAAAGACTCCTTCTGGATCACTACCATGTCAGGGTAAAGGGTAATGTGCACTCCAATGAAGCTGTGAGCTATAACATGTAGGGTCACCCACGCACTGTCCACTGGAGAAGGAACTGGCAACCCACTGCAGTATTCATGCCAAGAAGACCTTATGCATGAAAGGTCACGGAGAGTCAAACACAACCGAACGATTGAACAACAATAACAAAATCAATAAAGTGATTCTTCAGCCTCCAAGTATGTAAGAAAGAAAAGAACACGTAGCTTCAAAAAGTAGTAGCCGGCAGACTGTAAGGCTTACTGGTGTGGAGTGTACTGCGGGGAGCACTCTGATGATACCTGGGCTCAAAGCATGACTACTGAAAGTGAACGTCTGGCTCATAAAGCTGGTACAGCACTGATCACAGCTGTATGGAGGTCACTGGCCATAAGATGTAGCCTACAGTGGCAGCCATATCTAATGAATATGTAGAGAAACATGGCCAAGGCTATGGAGCTGGATAGATAATGATGAGGATATCGTCTAAATTGTGCCAGAAGCCATTCATTGTAACAAAAACTGAAATGATGAGCAATTGTGATAAAAGTGACCCACAGAAAGACAAATTAACTCTTCTATTTGGACCAGTGAAGAAACTAATGAAGATTGAAATCTAAACCATAAATATAACTTTCAATTTATTAACTAGTACATGCAATAATGCTTTACTGTGGGCAGTCATAGCTTAATTAGATTTCCTGATTTGTTACTCGAGAGGAAAACCCTGTTGTAAGCTGCATTTCTTCTTAGTACATCTTGGTCCTTGCAAGTAATATCTCCTTATTGCACAACCTGTTGCAATTTCCACCTCATTGTGAAATGTTAAGGTGTCACTTTATTTGTACCCTTTCGTGTTGGGCCGGATGTAGGCATCGCGGGACCCTGAAGACAGACAGTTTATTGCAATATGTGTCCTCCCAGACAAATGCACATGAGCGCTGCATTGGTGGCCTACTGGAGCCATCATCTGTATTCATGGTTCTCAGACTCATCTCTTGAATTCATCACAAGGTGGCTACGATGATTCAAAGGATGACCATTTTATTGGTGGTTGATTGCTTTTCTTAGCAAGCTCATTTTTCACTTTCAAGACAGGCATAGAATCCCAAGGACAGAAGCATTTTAAGGAAAATTACAAATGGAAATTATACAAATTCTTTAAAGTCACTTCTGGAAGTGTTCTCAAGATACATGACACAGTTTGCAACTAGGTGACCAAATAAAGCACAAACTTGACAGCCAATCCAGGCCTCACCTGAAATATGGCTGACATGGGAACCTGGTCATTGCCTCAGCAGAGGGTCTGTTCACAACATGTTATTAGGTTGTTTAATGACAAAAGCTCAGTGCTTCAATGACCTCATCTATCCATCTCCGCCTCTGTTGTCCCAGTTGCCATGTTCCTTCAGTCTTTTCCAGCGTCAGAGTCTTCTCTAGGGAATCCTGTCTTCTCATGATATGGACACAACATTTGATCTTCAGCCTCATGATCTAACCTTTCAGGGACCAGTTTGGCTTCATTTCCTGTAATATTGATTGATTGGATCTTCTTGCAGTCCAAGGGACTCTAAACAGTTTTCTCCAATACCACAAGTCAAAGGCTACAATTCTCTGTCACTCACACCTCTTTTTGGTCCAGCTCTCATATCCGTATGTTACTACTGGGAATACCAGAGATCTAACTATGGGACCTTTGTTGATAGTTAATTATTCATGCTTTGTAATAGCTTTTTCAGACTTGCCATAGCTTTCCTCCCCAGAAGCAAACATCTACCAAGTAGTACTCAATTATTTGGTGGTGGGGTATGAAGATAGGAAATACTTTATCAGTTTAGTAATTAGATCCGACAAGGTGAGCTTAAGGGGATCATTTGAGGTATGATTGGTTTACTGTTGAAGTGCAGACAACTGGTACCGAATATCAAGGACTATTTACAGATTGTGTATTGCAATGTAACAGCAAAAACCAAAATATGTACATAATTATAATGAAATCATACAAAACATATTGCAAAGTATCAGTAAACCTATAAACTATGTTCATACTTTAGTACTAGGTCATATTATGTTAAAATGCCACAAGGTAACAAAAACATCATCCATTATACATGACCCCTAAAGTACTTTATCAGAGCTCAATAATGAAAACCCACTGATGAGAGGAAGGGAACCAGCGGTCAGTACCTGTGACACTTCTGTCCCTGGTTGTTTGAGGAGCTTGATGACCCTCCCTCCAGTTGTCCTCTGGCCACGACCATCATGCCAGGTCAGACTGCTGCCCATCTCCCTTCTTAAGCGATGGTTTAAGTTCTCAGCAGACACTGTGTGCTCAAGGAGGTTCCGGCAAAATCTGAAGTGAGCGGCAGCTGTCAATAGAAATAAAATACCGCCATCATGGAGCTATGGATAATGTATAATGTCACTGTGTAAGAGGTCACTATGTGTGTGAGGTAATGATATGACATCACTATGTGAGTGAGGTAATGATATGACATCACTATGTGAGTGAGGTAATGATATGATATCACTATGTGTGTGAGGTAATGATATGACATCACTATGTGAGTGAGGTAATGATATGACATCACTATGTGTGTGAGGTAATGATATGACATCACTATGTGAGTGAGGTAATGATATGACATCACTATGTGTGAGAGGAAATGATATGACCTCACTATGTGTGAGAGGTAATGATATGACATCACTATGTGAGTGAGATAATGATATGACATCACTATGTGTGAGAGGTAATGATATGACATCACTATGTGAGTGAGGTAATGATATGACATCACTATGTGTGAGAGGTAATGATATGACATCACTATGTGAGTGAGGTAATGATATGACATTACTATGTGTGTGAGGTAATGATATGACATCACTATGTGAGTGAGGTAATGATATGACATCACTATATGTGAGAGGTAATGATATGACATCACTATGTGTGAGAGGTAATGATATGACATCACTATGTGAGGTAATGATATGACATCACTATGTGAGGTAATGATATGACATCACTATGTGTGAGAGGTAATGATATGACATCACTATGTGAGTGAGGTAATGATATGACATCACTATGTGTGAGAGGTAATGATATGACATCACTATGTGAGTGAGGTAATGATATGACATCACTATATGTGAGAGGTAATGATATGACATCACTATGTGTGAGAGGTAATGATATGACATCACTATGTGTGTGAGGTAATGATATGACATCACTATGTGAGTGAGGTAATGATATGACATCACTATGTGAGTGAGGTAATGATATGACATCACTATGTGTGAGAGGTAATGATATGACATCACTATGTGTGTGAGGTAATGATATGACATCACTATGTGTGTGAGGTAATGATATGACATCACTATGTGAGTGAGGTAATGATATGACATCACTATATGTGAGAGGTAATGATATGACATCACTATGTGAGGTAATGATATGACATCACTATGTGTGAGAGGTAATGATATGACATCACTATGTGAGGTAATGATATGACATCACTATGTGTGAGAGGTAATGATATGACATCACTATGTGAGTGAGGTAATGATATGACATCACTATGTGCGAGAGGTAATGATATGACATCACTATGTGAGTGAGGTAATGATATGACATCACTATATGTGAGAGGTAATGATATGACATCACTATGTGTGAGAGGTAATGATATGACATCACTATGTGTGTGAGGTAATGATATGACATCACTATGTGAGTGAGGTAATGATATGACATCACTATGTGTGAGAGGTAATGATATGACATCACTATGTGAGTGAGGTAATGATATGACATCACTATGTGAGTGAGAGGTAATGATATGACATCACTATGTGAGTGAGGTAATGATATGACATCACTATGTGAGTGAGGTAATGATATGACATCACTATGTGTGAGAGGTAATGATATGACATCACTATGTGAGTGAGGTAATGATATGACATCACTATGTGTGAGAGGTAATGATATGACATCACTATGTGAGTGAGGTAATGATATGACATCACTATGTGAGTGAGGTAATGATATGACATCACTATGTGTGAGAGGTAATGATATGACATCACTATGTGAGTGAGGTAATGATATGACATCACTATGTGAGTGAGATAATGATATGACATCACTATGTGTGAGAGGTAATGATATGACATCACTATGTGAGTGAGGTAATGATATGACATCACTATGTGAGTGAGGTAATGATATGACATCACTATGTGAGTGAGGTAATGATATGACATCACTATGTGAGTGAGGTAATGATATGACATCACTATGTGTGAGAGGTAATGATATGACATCACTATGTGAGTGAGGTAATGATATGACATCACTATGTGTGAGAGGTAATGATATGACATCACTATGTGAGTGAGGTAATGATATGACATCACTATGTGAGTGAGGTAATGATATGACATCACTATGTGAGTGAGGTAATGATATGACATCACTATGTGAGTGAGGTAATGATTTGACAACACTATGTGTGAGAGGTAATGATATGACATCACTATGTGTGTGAGGTAATATGACATCACTATGTGTGAGAGGTAATGATATGACATCACTATGTGTGAGAGGTAATGATATGACATCACTATGTGAGTGAGGTAATGATATGACATCACTATGTGAGTGAGGTAATTATATGACATCACTATGTGAGTGAGGTAATGATATGACATCACTATGTGAGTGAGGTAATAATATGACATCACTATGTGAGTGAGGTAATGATATGACATCACTATGTGTGAGAGGTAATGATATGACATCACTATGTGTGTGAGGTAATGATATGACATCACTATGTGAGTGAGGTAATGATATGACATCACTATGTGAGTGAGGTAACAAGTATGAGATGACTGTGTGTAAGAGGTAATGATATGACATCACTATGTGAGTGAGGTAATGATATGACATCACTATGTGAGTGAGGTAACAAGTATGAGATGACTGTGTGTAAGAGGTAATGATATGACATCACTATGTGTGTGAGGTAATGATATGACATCACTATGTGTGAGAGGTAATGATATGACATCACTATGTGTGAGAGGTATGATATGACATCACTATGTGAGTGAGGTAATGATATGACATCACTATGTGAGTGAGGTAATGATATGACATCACTATGTGAGTGAGGTAATGATATGACATCACTATGTGAGTGAGGTAATAATATGACATCACTATGTGAGTGAGGTAATGATATGACATCACTATGTGTAAGAGGTAATGATATGACATCACTATGTGAGTGAGGTAATGATATGACATCACTATGTGAGTGAGGTAACAAGTATGAGATGACTGTGTGTAAGAGGTAATGATATGACATCACTATGTGAGTGAGGTAATGATATGACATCACTATGACATTACTATGTGTGAGAGGTAATGATATGACATCACTATGTGTGTGAGGTAATGATATGACATCACTATGTGTGTGAGGTAATGATATGACATCACTATGTGTGAGAGGTAATGATATGACATCACTATGTGTGTGAGGTAATGATATGACATCACTATGTGAGTGAGGTAATGATATGACATCACTATGTGAGTGAGGTAACAAGTATGAGATGACTGTGTGTAAGAGGTGACCCTGTATGTGAGGTAACGAGTATGAGATCTTGAGGTAATGAACCTGAGATGATTATGTATATAGGTGTAACTTAACTGATATAAGAGCAGTATTTTGGTGATACCCCTATATGCGATGTTACTATGTGTGGACAAGGGGGCTCCATGTGTGTCATGTCACTGTGTGATGACAGTATAGCCTTGAGGTTGATGTCTATGATGTAGCTATGTTTATGGGGTCACATTGTGATCACTGTGTCCTTGAGGTGATTATGAGGGTCTTCACTGCTTCTCAGTAGCCACTTTATGAGACCTTATATCCCAGGGTGGAAGGGACAAGGAAAGGGTTCAGAAAGAAATGAGAAATATGAACAATGAGGTGTGAGCGAAATACTACAAGGAGCACTTTCATCTTGTTATTGCCTTTAGTACATCTTGCTCCTTGCAAGTAATATCTCCTTACTTATTGCATAACCATTAGTCTCAGTTGTATATATATATATATATATATATATATATTATTGATGAGCTGTAGTCAATATGTGATCTTTGATATACAGTATCCACATAACATACCCTCTTTACTATGCTATACATGCAATATATTGTACTAATATGCTACACGGGCAGTCATCCCTGTATTATATCTAAGGACTTAACTACATTTCTGTTCCCACTGTTTTCTTTAAATCACATTGTATATTTTTTAATTCAATAATACTTGTATCATTTTTAATGTGAATACCAGATGAAAAGTACTAGAGCAAAAAATGTCAACATAAAATGTGGCTACTACATGTACCATGTGCCAAACATGATCTTCATTTGATTAACATGTAGCTAGCCGGTCCTTGAGAAGCACTGCTTTATTTCACAATGTATGTGGGGGGGGGGGGGGGGGGGGGGGGGGGGGTGTCTCTGAATGTGCAAGGACGCTGTGCAAGGTCAATGTATCTGCCCCTGTCTTGCAGAAAGACTCCCTGCTCCATGTGCATGCTGCCCACATCCTTCCTGACCCCATCACTTCTTCACCACATTCACTGCTCAGATTCTACCCGTCCTCAGTGACCTCTCCTCCATACACACTCACTGCCCCCCATACACAATCACTGCCCCCCATACACTATTACTGCCCCCCATACACTATTACTGCCCCCCATACACTATTACTGCCCCCCATACACTATCACTGCCCCCATATACAGTCAATGTTACAATGGTACACTCACTGCTCCAATAAACATGCACTGCCTCATGCACATCTTCAATAGATATTCACTGATCCATGCACATCATCACTGCCCCAATACACAATCACTGACCCTCCATACACAGTCACTGCCCCAATACACAATCACTGCTCCCATACACAAACACTGCCCCAATACACAATCACTGCTCCCATACACAAACACTGCCCCATACACAAACACTGCTCCCATACACAATCACTGCCCCTCCATACACAAACACTGCCCCATACACAATCACTGCCCCTCCATACACAGTCACTGCCCCCCATACACAATCACTGCCCCTCCATACACAAACACTGCCCCATACACAATCACTGCTCCCATACACAAACACTGCCCCATACACAATCACTGCCCCTCCATACACAAACACTGCCCCATACACAATCACTGCTCCCATACACAATCACTGCCCCTCCATACACAAACACTGCCCCATACACAATCACTGCCCCTCCATACACAGTCACTGCCCCCCATACACAATCACTGCCCCTCCATACACAAACACTGCCCCATACACAATCACTGCTCCCATACACAAACACTGCCCCATACACAATCACTGCCCCTCCATACACAAACACTGCCCCATACACAATCACTGCCCCCCATACACAATCACTGCCCCCCATACACAATCACTGCCCCTCCATACACAAACACTGCCCCATACACAATCACTGCCCCATACACAATCACTGCCCCATACACAATCACTGCCCCTCCATACACAAACACTGCCCCATACACAATCACTGCCCCTCCATACACAGTCACTGCCCCCCATACACAATCACTGCCCCTCCATACACAAACACTGCCCCATACACAATCACTGCCCCATACACAATCACTGCCCCATACACAATCACTGCCCCTCCATACACAAACACTGCCCCTCCATACACAGTCACTGCCCCCCATACACAATCACTGCCCCTCCATACACAAACACTGCCCCTCCATACACAATCACTGCCCCTCCATACACAATCACTGCCCCCCATACACAATCACTGCCCCCATACACTATCACTGCCCCCATACACAATCACTACCCCCCATACACAATCACTGCCCCCCATACACAAACACTGCCCCATACACAATCACTGCTCCCATACACAAACACTGCCCCATACACAATCACTGCCCCTCCATACACAAACACTGCCCCATACACAATCACTGCCCCTCCATACACAAACACTGCCCCATACACAATCACTGCCCCTCCATACACAAACACTGCCCCATACACAATCACTGCCCCTCCATACACAAACACTGCCCCATACACAATCACTGCCCCCCATACACAATCACTGCCCCCCATACACAATCACTGCCCCATACACAATCACTGCCCCTCCATACACAATCACTGCCCCTCCATACATAATCACTGCCCCCATACACAATCACTGTCCCCCATACACAATCACTGCCCCTCCATACACAATCACTGCCCCATACACAATCACTGCCCCCGATACACAATCACTGCCCCCCATACACTATCACTCGCCCATACACAATCACTGCCCCATACACAATCACTGCCCCATACACAATCACTGCCCCCCCATACATAATCACTGCTCCCCATACACAATCACTGCCCCTCCATACACTATCACTGCCCCTCCATACACAATCAATGCCCCCATACACAATCACTGCCCCCATACACAATCACTGCCCCCCATACACAATCACTGCCCCTCCATACACAAACACTGCCCCATACACAATCACTGCTCCCATACACAATCACTGCCCCTCCATACACAGTCACTGCCCCCCATACACAATCACTGCCCCTCCATACACAAACACTGCCCCATACACAATCACTGCCCCCCATACACAATCACTGCCCCCCATACACAATCACTGCCCCCATACACTATCACTGCCCCCATACACAATCACTACCCCCCATACACAATCACTGCCCCCCATACACAAACACTGCCCCATACACAATCACTGCCCCTCCATACACAGTCACTGCCCCCCATACACAATCACTGCCCCTCCATACACAAACACTGCCCCATACACAATCACTGCTCCCATACACAAACACTGCCCCATACACAATCACTGCCCCTCCATACACAAACACTGCCCCATACACAATCACTGCCCCTCCATACACAAACACTGCCCCATACACAATCACTGCCCCTCCATACACAATCACTGCCCCCATACACAATCACTGCCCCACATACACAATCACTGCCCCACATACACAATCACTGCCCGCCATACACTATCACTGCCCCCATACACAATCACTACCCCCCATACACAATCACTGCCCCTCCATACACAAACACTGCCCCATACACAATCACTGCCCCTCCATACACAATCACTGCCCCCCATACACAATCACTGCCCCACATACACAATCACTGCCCCACATACACAATCACTGCCCGCCATACACTATCACTGCCCCCATACACAATCACTACCCCCCATACACAATCACTGCCCCTCCATACACAAACACTGCCCCATACACAATCACTGCCCCTCCATACAAAATCACTGCCCCCCATACACAAACACTGCCCCATACACAATCACTGCTCCCATACACAATCACTGCCCCTCCATACACAGTCACTGCCCCCCATACACAATCACTGCCCCCCATACACAATCACTGCCCCCCATACACAATCACTGCCCCCATACACTATCACTGCCCCCATACACAATCACTACCCCCCATACACAATCACTGCCCCCCCATACACAAACACTGCCCCATACACAATCACTGCCCCTCCATACACAATCACTGCCCCCATACACAATCACTGCCCCACATACACAATCACTGCCCCACATACACAATCACTGCCCGCCATACACTATCACTGCCCCCATACACAATCACTACCCCCCATACACAATCACTGCCCCTCCATACACAAACACTGCCCCATACACAATCACTGCCCCTCCATACACAATCACTGCCCCCCATACACAATCACTGCCCCCCATACACAATCACTGCCCGCCATACACTATCACTGCCCCCATACACAATCACTGCCCCTCCATACACAATCACTGCCCCCCATACACAATCACTGCCCCCCATACACAATTAAAGCCCTCCAAACACAATTAATGCCCTCCATAAACAATCGCTGCCCCCCCACACAACCACTGTTCCAATAAACATGCACTGCCTCATGCACATCTTCAATAGATATTCACTGATCCATGCACATCATCACTTCCCCTCTATACTCAAACACTGCCCCATACACAATCACTGCCCCATACACAATCACTGCCCCCCATACACAATCACTGCCCCTCCATACACAATCACTGCCCCATACACAATCACTGCCCCATACACAATCACTGCCCCCCCATACACAATCACTGCCCCCCCATACACAATCACTGCCCCTCCATACACAATCACTGCCCCTCCATACATAATCACTGCCCCCATACACAATCACTGTCCCCCATACACAATCACTGTCCCCCATACACAATCACTGCCCCTCCATACACAATCACTGCCCCATACACAATCACTGCCCCTCCATACACAAACACTGCCCCATACACAATCACTGCCCCTCCATACACAATCACTGCCCCCCATACACAATCACTGCCCCCCATACACAATCACTGCCCCATACACAATCACTGCCCCTCCATACACAATCACTGCCCCTCCATACACAATCACTGCCCCTCCATACATAATCACTGCCCCATACACAATCACTGCCCCATACACAATCACTGCCCCCCATACACAATCACTGCCCCATACACAATCACTGCCCCTCCATACACAATCACTGCCCCTCCATACATAATCACTGCCCCCATACACAATCACTGTCCCCCATACACAATCACTGCCCCTCCATACACAATCACTGCCCCATACACAATCACTGCCCCCGATACACAATCACTGCCCCCCATACACTATCACTCCCCCATACACAATCACTGCCCCATACACAATCACTGCCCCATACACAATCACTGCCCCTCCATACACAATCACTGCCCCCATACACAATTACTGCCCCCCATACACAATCACTGCCCCCCATACACTATCACTGCCCCCATACACAATCACTGCCCCATACACAATCACTGCCCCCGATACACAATCACTGCCCCCCATACACTATCACTCCCCCATACACAATCACTGCCCCATACACAATCACTGCCCCCCCATACATAATCACTGCTCCCCATACACAATCACTGCCCCTCCATACACTATCACTGCCCCTCCATACACAATCACTGCCCCCATACACAATCACTGCCCCCATACACAATCACTGCCCCCATACACAATCACTGCCCCCATACACAATCACTGCCCCTCCATACACTATCACTGCCCCTCCATACACAATCAATGCCCCCATACACAATCACTGCCCCCCATACACAATCACTGCCCCCATACACAATCACTGCCCCATATACAATCACTGCCCCCCATACACAATCACTGCCCCTCCATACACAATCACTGCCCCCCATTCACAATCACTGCCCCCTATACACAATCACTGCCCCCATACACAATCACTACACCCATACACACTCACTGCTCCCCCATACACAATCACTGCCCCCCATACATAGTCATTGCCCCAATACACAATAACTGCCCCCATACACAATAACTGCTCCCCATACACAATCACTGCCCCCCATACATAGTCATTGCCCCAATACACAATAACTGCCCCCATACACAATAACTGCTCCCCATACACAATCACTGCCCCCGATACACAATCACTGCCCCATACACAATCACTACCCCCATACACAATCACTGCCCCCATACACAATCACTGCCCCCGATACACAATCACTGCCCCCCATACACAATCACTGACCCCCATACACTATCACTGCCCCCATACACAAACACTGCCCCCATACACAATCACTGCCCCCATACACAATCACTGCCCCCCATACACAAACACTGCCCCCATACACAATCACTGCCCCCCCATACACAATCACTGCCCCATACACAATCACTGCCCCTCCATACACAATCACTGCCCCTCCATACACAAACACTGCCCCATACACAATCACTGCCCCGCCATACACAATCACTGCCCCCCATACACAATCACTGCCCCTCCATACACAATTACTGCCCCATACACAGTCACTGCCCCCCATACACAATCACTGCCCCTCCATACACAATCACTGCCCCATACACAATCACTGCCCCTCCATACACAAACACTGCCCCTATACACAATCACTGCCCCTCCATACACAGTCACTGCCCCCATACACAATCACCGCCCCCCCCCATACACAGTCACTGCCCCTCCATACACAAACACTGCCCCATACACAATCACTGCCCCTCCATACACAGTCACTGCCCCCATACACAATCACCGCCCCCCCATACACAATCACTGCCCCCATACATAATCACTGCCCCCATACACAATCACTGCCCCCCATACATAATCACTGCCCCTCCATACACAATCACTGCCCCATACATAATCACTGCCCCCATACACAATCACTGTCCCATACACAATCACTGCCCCCCAAACACAATCACTAACCCCCATACACAATTACTGCCCCAATATACAATCACTGCCACCATACACACTCACTGCAACCAATACACAATCACTGCCCCCCATACATAATCACTGCCCCCATACACACTCACTGCCCCCAAACACAATCACTGCCCCCCATACATAATCACTGCCCCCATACACAATCACTGCCCCCATACACAATCACTGCCCCATACATAATCACTGCCCCCATACACAATCACTGCCCCCATACACAATCACTGCCCCTCCATACACAATCACTGCCCCTCCATACATAATCACTGCCCCATACACAATCACTGCCCCATACACAATCACTGCCCCTCCATACACAATCACTGCCCCTCCATACATAATCACTGCCCCCATACACAATCACTGCCCCATACACAATCACTGCCCCTCCATACACAATCACTGCCCCTCCATACATAATCACTGCCCCCATACACAATCACTGTCCCCCATACACAATCACTGCCCCTCCATACACAATCACTGCCCCATACACAATCACTGCCCCATACACAATCACTGCCCCCCCATACACAATCACTGCCCCTCCATACACAATCACTGCCCCTCCATACATAATCACTGCCCCCATACACAATCACTGTCCCCCATACACAATCACTGCCCCTCCATACACAATCACTGCCCCATACACAATCACTGCCCCTCCATACACAAACACTGCCCCATACACAATCACTGCCCCTCCATACACAATCACTGCCCCCCATACACAATCACTGCCCCCCATACACAATCACTGCCCCATACACAATCACTGCCCCTCCATACACAATCACTGCCCCATACACAATCACTGCCCCCCATACACAATCACTGCCCCATACACAATCACTGCCCCTCCATACACAATCACTGCCCCTCCATACATAATCACTGCCCCCATACACAATCACTGTCCCCCATACATAATCACTGCCCCTCCATACACAATCACTGCCCCATACACAATCACTGCCCCCGATACACAATCACTGCCCCCCATACACTATCACTCCCCCATACACAATCACTGCCCCATACACAATCACTGCCCCATACACAATCACTGCCCCTCCATACACAATCACTGCCCCCATACACAATTACTGCCCCCCATACACAATCACTGCCCCCCATACACTATCACTGCCCCCATACACAATCACTGCCCCATACACAATCACTGCCCCCGATACACAATCACTGCCCCCCATACACAATCACTGCCCCCCATACACTATCACTCCCCCATACACAATCACTGCCCCATACACAATCACTGCCCCCCCATACATAATCACTGCTCCCCATACACAATCACTGCCCCTCCATACACTATCACTGCCCCTCCATACACAATCAATGCCCCCATACACAATCACTGCCCCCCATACACAATCACTGCCCCCCATACACAATCACTGCCCCCATACACAATCACTGCCCCTCCATACACTATCACTGCCCCTCCATACACAATCAATGCCCCCATACACAATCACTGCCCCCCATACACAATCACTGCCCCCATACACAATCACTGCCCCATACACAATCACTGCCCCTCCATACACAATCACTGCCCCCCATACACAATCACTGCCCCTCCATACACAATCACTGCCCCCCATTCACAATCACTGCCCCCTATACACAATCACTGCCCCCATACACAATCACTACCCCCATACACACTCACTGCTCCCCCATACACAATCACTGCCCCCCATACATAGTCATTGCCCCAATACACAATAACTGCCCCCATACACAATAACTGCTCCCCATACACAATCACTGCCCCCCATACATAGTCATTGCCCCAATACACAATAACTGCCCCCATACACAATAACTGCTCCCCATACACAATCACTGCCCCCGATACACAATCACTGCCCCCCATACACAATCACTGCCCCATACACAATCACTGCCCCTCCATACACAATCACTGCCCCTCCATACACAAACACTGCCCCATACACAATCACTGCCCCTCCATACACAATCACTGCCCCCCATACACAATCACTGCCCCTCCATACACAATTACTGCCCCATACACAGTCACTGCCCCCCATACACAATCACTGCCCCTCCATACACAATCACTGCCCCATACACAATCACTGCCCCTCCATACACAAACACTGCCCCTATACACAATCACTGCCCCTCCATACACAGTCACTGCCCCCCTACACAATCGCCGCCCCCCCCCATACACAGTCACTGCCCCTCCATACACAAACACTGCCCCATACACAATCACTGCCCCTCCATACACAGTCACTGCCCCCATACACAATCACCGCCCCCCCCATACACAATCACTGCCCCCATACATAATCACTGCCCCTCCATACACAATCACTGCCCCCCATACATAATCACTGCCCCTCCATACACAATCACTGCCCCCATACATAATCACTGCCCCCATACACAATCACTGTCCCATACACAATCACTGCCCCCCAAACACAATCACTACCCCCCATACACAATTACTGCCCCAATATACAATCACTGCCACCATACACACTCACTGCAACCCATACACAATCACTGCCCCCCATACATAATCACTGCCCCCATACACAATCACTGCCCCCATACACAATCACTGCCCCCCATACATAATCACTGCCCCCATACACAATCACTGCCCCCATACACAATCACTGCCCCCCATACACAAACACCGCTCCCCATACACAATCACTGCCCCCATACACAATCACTGCCCCCCATACACAATCACTGCCCCCCATACACAACCACTGCCCCAATACACAACCACTGCCCAAATACACAATCACTGCCCCATACACAAACACTGCTCCCCCATACACAATAACTGCCCCAATACGCACTCACTGCCCCCATACACAATCACTGCCCCAATATACAACCACTGCCCCCCATACACAATCACCGCCCCCCCATACACAATCACTGCCCCCATACACAATCACTGCCCCCATACACAATCACTGTCCCATACACAATCACTGCCCCCCAAACACAAACACTGCTCCCCATACACTATCACTGCCCCCATACACTATCACTGCCCCAATATACAATCACTGCAACCCATACACAATCACTGTCCCCCACACACAATCACTGCCCCTCCATACACAATCACTGCCCCATACACAATCACCGCCCCCCCCATACACAATCACTGCCCCTATACACAATCACTGCCCCCATACACAATCACTGCCCCCATACATAATCACTGCCCCCATACACAATCACTGCCCCTATACACAAACACTGCCCCATACACAATCACTGCCCCCATACACAATCACTGCCCCTATACACAATCACTGCCCCCCATACACAAACACTGCCCCCATACACAATCACTGCCCCCATACACAATCACTGCCCCCATACATAATCACTGCCCCCATACACAATCACTGCCCCCATACACAATCACTGCCACCATACACAATCACTGCCCCCATACACAATCACTGCCCCAATATACAACCACTGCCCTCCATACACAATCACTGCCCCCATACACAATCACTGCCCCCATACACAATCACTGTCCCATACACAATCACTGCCCCCCAAACACAAACACTGTTCCCCCATACACTATCACTGCCCCCATACACTATCTCTGCCCCAATATACAATCACTGCCCCCATACACAATCACTGTCCCCCATACACAATCACTGCCCCTCCATACACAATCACTGCCCCATACACAATCACCGCCCCCCCATACACAATCACTGCCCCCATACACAATCACTGCCCCCATACATATTCACTGCCCCCATACACAATCACTGCCCCAATACACAAACACTGCCCCATACACAATCACTGCCCCCATACACAATCACTGCCCCTATACACAATCACTGCCCCCCATACATAAACACTGCCCCCATACACAATCACTGCCCCCATACACAATCACTGCCCCCATACACAATCACTGCCCCATACACAATCACTGCCCCTCCATACACAAACACTGCCCCATACACAATCACTGCCCCCATACATAATCACTGCCCCCATACACAATCACTGCCCCCCACACACAATCTCTGTCCCAATATTCAATCACTGCCCCTCCATACACATTCGCTGCCCCCCATACCCAATCACTGCCCCCATACACAATCACTGACCCAATACACACTCACTGCCCCCCCCATACGCAATCACTGCCCCCATACACAATCACTGCCCCCCACACACAATCACTGCCCCCCACACACAATCACTGCCCCCCATACACAATCACTCCTCCAATACACAACCACTGCTCCCCATACACAATCACTGCCCCCCATACACACTCACTGCCCCCATACACAATCACTACCCCCCATAAACTATCACTGCCCCCATACACTATCACTGCCCCCATACACTATCACTGCCCCCCATACACAATCACTGCCCCCCATACACTATCACTGCCCCCATACACTATCACTGCCCCAATACACAATCACTGCCCCAATACACACTCACTGCCCCATACACAGTCACTACCCCCCATAAACTATCACTGCCCCCCCATACATAATCACTGCCCCATACACAATCACTGCTCCCCATACACAATCACTGCCCCCCATACACAATCACTGCCCCCATACACAAACACTGCCCCCATACACAAACACTGCCCCATACACAATCACTGCCCCTCCATACACAGTCACTGCCCCCATACACAATCACCGCCCCCCCATACACAATCACTGCCCCCATACATAATCACTGCCCCCATACACAATCACTGCCCCCCATACATAATCACTGCCCCCATACACAATCACTGCCCCCATACACAATCACTGTCCCATACACAATCACTGCCCCCCAAACACAATCACTACCCCCCATACACAATTACTGCCCCAATATACAATCACTGCAACCCATACACAATCACTGCCCCCCATACACAATCACTGCCCCCATACACAATCACTGCCCCCATACACAATCACTGCCCCCCATACATAATCACTGCCCCCATACACAATCACTGCCCCCATACACAATCACTGCCCCCCATACACAAACACCGCTCCCCATACACAATCACTGCCCCCATACACAATCACTGCCCCCCATACACAATCACTGCCCCCACACACAACCACTGCCCCAATACACAACCACTGCCCAAATAAACAATCACTGCCCCCCATACACAAACACTGCTCCCCCATACACAATAACTGCCCCAATACGCACTCACTGCCCCCATACACAATCACTGCCCCAATATACAACCACTGCCCCCCATACACAATCACCGCCCCCCCCATACACAATCACTGCCCCCATACACAATCACTGCCCCGATACACAATCACTGTCCCATACACAATCACTGCCCCCCAAACACAAACACTGCTCCCCCATACACTATCACTGCCCCCATACACTATCACTGCCCCAATATACAATCACTGCAACCCATACACAATCACTGTCCCCCATACACAATCACTGCCCCTCCATACACAATCACTGCCCCATACACAATCACCGCCCCCCCATACACAATCACTGCCCCTATACACAATCACTGCCCCCATACACAATCACTGCCCCCATACATAATCACTGCCCCCATACACAATCACTGCCCCTATACACAATCACTGCCCCTATACACAATCACTGCCCCCATACACAAACACTGCCCCCATACACAATCACTGCCCCCATACACAATCACTGCCCCCATACATAATCACTGCCCCCATACACAATCACTGCCCCAATATACAACCACTGCCCCCCATACACAATCACCGCCCCCCCATACACAATCACTGCCCCCATACACAATCACTGCCCCCATACACAATCACTGTCCCATACACAATCACTGCCCCCCAAACACAAACACTGCTCCCCCATACACTATCACTGCCCCCATACACTATCACTGCCCCAATATACAATCACTGCCCCCATACACAATCACTGTCCCCCATACACAATCACTGCCCCTCCATACACAATCACTGCCCCATACACAATCACCGCCCCCCCATACACAATCACTCCTCCAATACACAACCACTGCTCCCCATACACAATCACTGCCCCCCATACACACTCACTGCCCCCATACACAATCACTACCCCCCATAAACTATCACTGCCCCCCATACACAATCACTGCCCCCCATACACTATCACTGCCCCCATACACTATCACTGCCCCAATACACAATCACTGCCCCAATACACACTCACTGCCCCATACACAGTCACTACCCCCCATAAACTATCACTGCCCCCCCATACATAATCACTGCCCCATACACAATCACTGCTCCCCATACACAATCACTGCCCCCCATACACAATCACTGCCCCCATACACAAGCACTGCCCCAATACACAATCACTGCCCCATACACAGTCACTACCCCCCATAAACTATCACTGCCCCCCCATACATAATCACTGCCCCATACACAATCACTGCTCCCCATACACAATCACTGCCCCCCATACACAATCACTTCCCCCATACACAATCACTGCCCCCATACACAAGCACTGCCCCAATACACAATCACTGTTCCAATACACAATCACTGCCCCCCATACACAATCACTTCCCCCCATAAACTATCACTGCCCCTCCATACACAATCACTGCCCCCCATACACAATCACTTCCCCCCATAAACTATCACTGCCCCTCCATACACAATCACTGCCCCTCCATACACAAACACTGCCCCAATACATAATCACTGCTCCAATAGACAATCACTGCTCCAATACACAATCACTACCCCCCATAAACTATCACTGCCCCCCATACACAATCACTGCCCCCCTCCCCATGCACAATAACTCCCCCCATACACAATCACTGCCCCATACACAATTGCGGCCCCCATACACAATCACTACCCCTAAACACAAACATTGCCCCCCGTACTGCCCCCCCCCCCCCCTGCACATTGACTGCCCCAGTGCCCTCTCACTGTATCCTGGTTCTTTTCACACTCATTGCCTCTCATCACACCCACTAGATTGGGCTCACCATACCACCCCTCACACCCACCCTCCCCACTTCATAATCACTCCACTGTTTACATCTAGTGGCACTCACTGCCGCCACCTACCACAGTCATTACCTGCAGCTCACACTCACCCTCCATGCTGCCACACAACCTGTCACACACTCACCCTCCATGCTGCCACTGTCATACACAACCTGTCACACATTCACCTTCCATGCTGCCACACAACCTGTCACACACTCACCCTCCATGCTGCCACTGTCCTTGCTGTAGTCCACTCTCCCTCGCAGCTCTCTCTCACTGATCCGGGCACGAAGCTCAGTGAACATCAGGCGTCCGGGTCATATACACCAGGCGAGGGAACGACAGAGCTCTGCTGCCTGTCAGACCCCCTCCCTCCTCCTGGCTGCCTCCCCCTCCTCCAGGATAGTTCTGCCTGCAACAGACAGATTTGGGTGTCTGCTGGAGGATGTGATGTGTCAGTGTGTCTGTGAGATGCTCTGTGTCTTTGGGTGAGATGCTCTGTGTCTTTGGGTGAGATTCTCTGTGTCTTTTGGTGAGATGCTCTGTGTCTTTAGGTGAGATGCACTGTGTCTTTGGGGGAGATGCTATGCTTATATAGGTGAGATGCTCTGTGTCTTTGGGTGAGATTCTCTGTGTCTTTTGGTGAGATGCTCTGTGTCCTTAGGTGAGATGCTCTGTGTCCTTAGGTGAGGTGCTGTCAAGCTTTAGGTGAGATGCTCTGTGTCTTTAGGTGAGATGCTCTGTGTCTTTGGGTGAGATGATCTGTGTCTTTAGGTGAGATGCACTGTGTCTTTGGGGGAGATGCTATGCTTATATAGGTGAGATGTTCTGTGTCTTTGGGTGAGATGCTCTGTGTCTTTAGGTGAGATGCTATTAGGCTTTAGGTGAGATGCTCTCTGTCTTTGGGTGAGATGCACTGTGTCTTTGGAGGAGATGCTATGTTTCTATAGGTGAGATGATCTGTGTCTTTTGGTGATATGCTCTGTGTCCTTAGGTGAGGTGCTCTGTGTCTTTGGGTGATATGCTCTGTGTCCTTAGGTGAGATGCTCCTGTATATTTGCGTGAGATGCTCTGTTTATTTGCGTGAGATGCTCTGAGTCTTTAGATGCTCTGTGTCTTTAGGTGAGATCCTATATATCTTTAGCTGATGCTCTGTGTGTCTCCATCAGATTTGCTATGCCTGGATTTCAGTCCCTGTGCCTGGATGGGATGCTCTGTGTGTCTTCATCAGATTTGCTATGCCTGGATTTCAGTCCCTGTAGCTGGATGGGATGCTGTGCGTGTGTCTCCATCACATATTCTATTCCTGGATTTGAGTCCCTCTGCCTGGATGGAATGCTGTGTGTGTCTCCATCAGATGTTCTATGTCTGGAAGAGAGTCCCTGTCCTTGGATGAGATGCTGTGTGTGTCTCCATCAGATGTTTTATGTCTGGATTTGAGTCCCTGTCCTTGGATGAGATGCTGTGTGTGTCTCCATCAGATGTTCTATGTCTGGATTTGTCCCTGTGCCTGGATTGGATGCTGTGTGTGTCTCCATCAGATGTTCTATGCCTGGATTTGAGTCCCTGTGCCTGGATGGGGTGCTGTTTGTGTCTCCATCAGATGTTCTATGTCTGAATTTGGGTCCCTGTGCCTGGAGGGGATGCTGTGTGTGTCTCCATCAGATGTTCTATGTCTGAATTTGTCCCTGTGCCTGGATGGGATACTGTGTGTGTCTCCATCAGATGTTCTAAGCTTGGGTATTAATCCCTGTGCCTGGATGGGATGCTGTGTGTGTCTCCATCAGATGTTCAATGTCTGGATTTGAGTCCCTGTGCCTGGATGGAATGCTGTGTGTGTCTCCATCAGATGTTCTATGTCTGGATTTGAGTCCCTGTGCCTGGATGGGATGCTGTGTGTGTGTCGCCATCAGATGTTTTATGTCTGGATTTGAGTCCCTGTGCTTGGATGGGATGCTGTGTGTGTCTCCATCAGATGTTCTATGTCTGGATTTGAGTCTCTGTGCCTGGATGGGATGCTGTGTGTGTGTCTCCATCAGATGTTCTATGTCTGGATTTGAGTCCCTGTGACTGGATGGGATGCTCTGGGTGTCTCCATCAGATGTTCTATGTCTGGATTTGAGTCCCTGTTACTGGATGGGATGCTCTGTGTGTCTCCATCACATATTCTATTCCTGGATTTGAGTCCATGTGCCTGGATGGGATGCTGTGTGTGTCTCCATCAGATGTTTTATGTCTGTATTTGAGTCCCTGTGCTTGGATAGGATGCTGTGTGTGTCTCCATCAGATGTTTTATGTCTGGATTTGAGTCCCTGTGCTTGGATGGGATGCTGTGTGTGTCTCCATCAGATGTTTTATGTCTGGATTTGAGTCCCTGTCCTTGGATGAGATGCTGTGTGTGTCTCCATCAGATGTTCTATGCCTGGATTTGAGTCCCTGTGCCTGGATGGGATGATGTGCGTGTGTCCATCAGATGTTCTATGCCTGGATTTGAGTCCCTGTGCCTGGATGGGATGCTGTGTGTGTGTCTCCATCAGATGTTCTATGCCTGGATTTGAGTTCCTGTGCCTGGATGGGATGCTCTGTGTGTCTCCATCAAATATTCTATTCCTGGATTTGAGTCCATGTGCCTGGATGGGATGCTGTTTGTGTCTCCATCAGATGTTCTATGTCTGGATTTGAGTCCCTGTGCCTGGATGGCATGCTGAGTGTGTCTCCATCAGATGTTCTATGTCTGTAAGAGTGTCCCTGTGCCTGGGTGGGATGCTGTGTCTGTCTCCATCAGATGTTCCATGTCTGTAAGAGAGTCCCTGTGCCTGGGTGGGATGCTGTGTGTGTCTCCATCAGGTGTTCTATGCCTAGATTTGAGTCCCTGTGCCTGGATGGGATGCTGTGTGTGTGTCCATCAGATGTTCTATGCCTGGATTTGAGTCCCTGTGCCTGGATGAGATGCTGTGTGTGTGTCTCCATCAGATGTTCTATGCCTGGATTTGAGTACATGTGCCTGGATGGGATGCTGTTTGTGTCACCATCAGATGTTCTATGTCTGGATTTGAGTCCCTGTGCCTGGATGGGATGCTGTGTGTGTCTCCATCAGGTGTTCTATGCCTAGATTTGAGTCCCAGTGCCTGGATTGGATGCTGTGTGTGTGTCCATCAGATGTTCTATGCCTGGATTTGAGTCCCTGTGCCTGGATGGGATGCTCTGTGTGTCTCCATCAGATGTTCTATTCCTGGATTTGAGTCCATGTGCCTGGATAGGATGCTGTGTGTGTCTCCATCAGATGTTCTATTCCTGGATTTGAGTCCCTGTGCTTGTATGGGATTCTGTGTGTGTCTCCATCAGATGTTATATGTCTGGATTTGAGTCCCTGTGCTTGGATAAGATGCTGTGTGTGTCTCCATCAGATGTTCTATGCTTGGGTTTTAATCCCTGTGCCTGGATGGGATGCTGTGTGTGTGTCCATCAGATGTTCTATGCCTTGATTTAAGTCCCTGTGTCTGGATGGGATGCTCTGTGTGTGTCTCCATCAGATGTTCTATGCCTGGATTTGAGTCCCTGTGCCTGGATGGGATCCTCTGTGTGTCTCCATCAGATGTTGTATTCCTGCATTTGAGTCCATGTGCCTGGATGGGATGCTGTGTGTGTGTCGCCATCAGATGTTTTATGTCTGGATTTAAGTGCCTGTGCTTGGATGGGATGCTGTGCGTGTCTCCACCAGATGTTCTATGTCTGGAAGAGAGTCCCTGTGCCTAGATGGGATGCTGTGTGTTTCTCCATCAGTTGTTTTATGTCTGGATTTGAGTCCCTGTCCTTGGATGAGATGCTGTGTGTGTCTCCATCTGATGTTCTATGCCTGGATTTGAGTCCCTGTGCCTGGATGGGATGATGTGCGTGTGTCCATCAGTTGTTTTATGTCTGGATTTGAGTCCCTGTCCTTGGATGAGATGCTGTGTGTGTCTCCATCTGATGTTCTATGCCTGGATTTTAGTCCCTGTGCCTGGATGGGATGATGTGCGTGTGTCCATCAGATGTTCTATGCCTGGATTTGAGTCCCTGTGCCTGGATAGGATGCTGTGTGTGTCTCCATCAAATTTTCGTTTCCTGGATTTGAGTTTGTGTTCCTGGATGGGATGCTGTGTGTGTGTCGCCATCCGATGTCCCTGTGCTTGTATGGGATGCTGTCCGTGTCTCCATCAGGTGTTTTATGTCTGGATTTGAGACCCTGTGCCTGGATGGGATGCTGTGTGTGTCTCCATCAAATGCTCTATGCCTGGATTTGAGTCCCTGTGCCTGGATGGGATGATGTGCGTGTGTTCATCAGATGTTCTATGCCTGGATTTGAGTCCCTGTGCCTGGATGGAATCCTCTGTGTGTCACAATCAGATGTTCTATTCCTGGATTTGAGTCCATGTGCCTTGTTGGGATGCTGTGTGTGTGTCGCCATCAGATGTTTTATGTCTGGATTGGAGTCCCTGTGCTTGGATGGGATGCTGTGCATGTCTCCATCAGATGTTCTATGTCTGGATTTGAGTCCCTGTGCCTGGATGGCATGCTGAGTGTGTCTCCATCAGATGTTCTATGTCTGTAATAGTGTCCCTGTGCCTGGGTGGGATGCTGTGTCTGTCTCCATCAGATGTTCCATGTCTGTAAGAGAGTCCCTGTGCCTGGGTGGGATGCTGTGTGTGTCTCCATCAGATGTTCTATGCCTAGATTTGAGTACCTGTGCCTGGATGGGATGCTGTGTGTGTGTCTCCATCAGATGTTCTATGCCTGGATTTGAGTTCCTTTGCCCGGATGGGATGCTCTGTGTGTCTCCATCAAATATTCTATTTCCTGGATTTGAGTCCATGTGCCTGGATGGGATGCTGTTTGTGTCTCCATCAGATGTTCTATGTCTGGATTTGAGTCCCTGTGCCTGGATGGCATGCTGAGTGTGTCTCCATCAGATGTTCTATGTCTGTAAGAGTGTCCCTGTGCCTGGGTGGGATGCTGTGTCTGTCTCCATCAGATGTTCCATGTCTGTAAGAGAGTCCCTGTGCCTGGGTGGGATGCTGTGTGTGTCTCCATCAGGTGTTCTATGCCTAGATTTGAGTCCCCGTGCCTGGATGGGATGCTGTGTGTGTGTCCATCAGATGTTCTATGCCTGGATTTGAGTCCCTGTGCCTGGATGGGATGCTTTGTGTGTCTCCATCAGGTGTTCTATGCCTTGATTTGAGTACATGTGCCTGGATGGGATGCTGTTTGTGTCACCATCAGATGTTCTATGTCTGGATTTGAGTCCCTGTGCCTGGATGGGATGCTGTGTGTGTGTCGCCATCAGATGTTTTATGTCTGGATTTGAGTCCCTGTGCTTGGATGGGATGCTGTGCGTGTCTCCATCAGATGTTCTATGTCTGGATTTGAGTCCCTGTGCCTGGATGGGATGCTGTGTGTGTGTCTCCATCAGATGTTCTATGTCTGGATTTGAGTCCCTGTGACTGGATGGGATGCTCTGGGTGTCTCCATCAGATGTTCTATGTCTGGATTTGAGTCCCTGTTACTGGATGGGATGCTCTGTGTGTCTCCATCACATATTCTATTCCTGGATTTGAGTCCATGTGCCTGGATGGGATGCTGTGTGTGTCTCCATCAGATGTTTTATTTCTGGATTTGAGTCCCTGTGCTTGGATGAGATGCTGTGTGTGTCTCCATCAGATGTTTTATGTCTGGATTTGAGTCCCTGTGCTTGGATGGGATGCTGTGTGTGTCTCCATCAGATGTTTTATGTCTGGATTTGAGTCCCTGTCCTTGGATGAGATGCTGTGTGTGTCTCCATCAGATGTTCTATGCCTGGATTTGAGTCCCTGTGCCTGGATGGGATGATGTGCGTGTGTCCATCAGATGTTCTATGCCTGGATTTGAGTCCCTGTGCCTGGATGGGATGCTGTGTGTGTGTCTCCATCAGATGTTCTATGCCTGGATTTGAGTTCCTGTGCCTGGATGGGATGCTCTGTGTGTCTCCATCAAATATTCTATTCCTGGATTTGAGTACATGTGCCTGGATGGGATGCTGTTTGTGTCTCCATCAGATGTTCTATGTCTGGATTTGAGTCCCTGTGCCTGGATGGGATGCTGAGTGTGTCTCCATCAGATGTTCTATGTCTGTAAGAGTGTCCCTGTGCCTGGGTGGGATGCTGTGTCTGTCTCCATCAGATGTTCCATGTCTGTAAGAGAGTCCCTGTGCCTGGGTGGGATGCTGTGTGTGTCTCCATCAGGTGTTCTATGCCTAGATTTGAGTCCCCATGTCTGGATGGGATGCTGTGTGTGTGTCCATCAGATGTTCTATGCCTGGATTTGAGTCCCTGTGCCTGGATGAGATGCTGTGTGTGTGTCTCCATCAGATGTTCTATGCCTGGATTTGAGTACATGTGCCTGGATGGGATGCTGTTTGTGTCACCATCAGATGTGCTATGTCTGGATTTGAGTCCCTGTGCCTGGATGGGATGCTGTGTGTGTCTCCATCAGGTGTTCTATGCCTAGATTTGAGTCCCAGTGCCTGGATTGGATGCTGTGTGTGTGTCCATCAGATGTTCTATGCCTGGATTTGAGTCCCTGTGCCTGGATGGGATGCTCTGTGTGTCTCCATCAGATGTTCTATTCCTGGATTTGAGTCCATGTGCCTGGATAGGATGCTGTGTGTGTCTCCATCAGATGTTCTATGCCTGGATTTGAGTCCCTGTGCTTGTATGGGATTCTGTGTGTGTCTCCATCAGATGTTATATGTCTGGATTTGAGTCCCTGTGCTTGGATAAGATGCTGTGTGTGTCTCCATCAGATGTTCTATGCTTGGGTTTTAATCCCTGTGCCTGGATGGGATGCTGTGTGTGTGTCCATCAGATGTTCTATGCCTTGATTTGAGTCCCTGTGTCTGGATGGGATGCTCTGTGTGTGTCTCCATCAGATGTTCTATGCCTGGATTTGAGTCCCTGTGCCTGGATGGGATCCTCTGTGTGTCTCCATCAGATGTTGTATTCCTGCATTTGAGTCCATGTGCCCAGATGGGATGCTGTGTGTGTCTCCATCAGATGTTCTATGTCTGGATTTGAGTCCCTGTGCCTGGATGGCATGCTGAGTGTGTCTCCATCAGATGTTCTATGTCTGTAAGAGTGTCCCTGTGCCTGGGTGGGATGCTGTGTCTGTCTCCATCAGATGTTCCATGTCTGTAAGAGAGTCCCTGTGCCTGGGTGGGATGCTGTGTGTGTCTCCATCAGGTGTTCTATGCCTAGATTTGAGTCCCCGTGCCTGGATGGGATGCTGTGTGTGTCTCCATCAGATGTTCTATGTCTGGATTTGAGTCTCTGTGCCTGGATGGGATGCTGTGTGTGTCTCCATCAGATGTTCTATGTCTGGATTTGAGTCCCTGTGCCTGGATGGGATGCTGTGTGTGTCTCCATCAGATGTTCTATGTCTGGATTTGAGTCCCTGTGCCTGGATGGGATGCTCTGTGTGTCTCCATCAGATGTTCTATTCCTGGATTTGAGTCCATGTGCCTGGATGGGATGCTGTGTGTGTCTCCATCAGATGTTCTATATATGAATTTGAGTCCCTGTGCTTGGATAGGATGCTGTGTGTGTCTCCATCAGATGTTTTATGTCTGGATTTGAGTCCCTGTGCTTGGATGGGATGCTGTGTGTGTCTCCATCAGATGTTCTATGTCTGGATTTGAGTCCCTGTGCCTGGATGAGATGCTGTGTGTGTCTCCATCAGATGTTCTATGCCTGGATTTGAGTCCCTGTGCCTGGATGGGATGCTGTGTGTGTCTCCATCAGATGTTCTATGCCTGGATTTGAGTCCCTGTGCCTGGATGGGATGCTGTGTGTGTGTCTCCATCAGATGTTCTATGCCTGGATTTGAGTTCCTGTGCCTGGATGGGATGCTCTGTGTGTCTCCATCAGATGTTCTATTCCTGGATTTGAGTCCATGTGCCTGGATGGGATGCTGTTTGTGTCTCCATCAGATGTTCTATGTCTGGATTTGAGTCCCTGTGCCTGGATGGCATGCTGAGTGTGTCTCCATCAGATGTTCTATGTCTGTAAGAGTGTCCCTGTGCCTGGGTGGGATGCTGTGTCTGTCTCCATCAGATGTTCCATGTCTGTAAGAGAGTCCCTGTGCCTGGGTGGGATGCTGTGTGTGTCTCCATCAGGTGTTCTATGCCTAGATTTGAGTCCCTGTGCCTGGATGGGATGCTGTGTGTGTGTCCATCAGATGTTCTATGCCTGGATTTGAGTCCCTGTGCCTGGATGAGATGCTGTGTGTGTGTCTCCATCAGATGTTCTATGCCTGGATTTGAGTTCCTGTGCCTGGATGGGATGCTGTTTGTGTCTCCATCAGATGTTCTATGTCTGGATTTGAGTCCCTGTGCCTGGATGGGATGCTGTGTGTGTCTCCATCAGGTGTTCTATGCCTAGATTTGAGTCCCAGTGCCTGGATTGGATGCTGTGTGTGTGTCCATCAGATGTTCTATGCCTGGATTTGAGTCCCTGTGCCTGGATGGGATGCTCTGTGTGTCTCCATCAGATGTTCTATTCCTGGATTTGAGTCCATGTGCCTGGATAGGATGCTGTGTGTGTCTCCATCAGATGTTCTATTCCTGGATTTGAGTCCCTGTGCTTGTATGGGATTCTGTGTGTGTCTCCATCAGATGTTATATGTCTGGATTTGAGTCCCTGTGCTTGGATAAGATGCTGTGTGTGTCTCCATCAGATGTTCTATGCTTGGGTTTTAATCCATGGGCCTGGATGGGATGCTGTGTGTGTGTCCATCAGATGTTCTATGCCTTGATTTGAGTCCCTGTGTCTGGATGGGATGCTCTGTGTGTGTCTCCATCAGATGTTCTATGCCTGGATTTGAGTCCCTGTGCCTGGATGGGATCCTCTGTGTGTCTCCATCAGATGTTGTATTCCTGCATTTGAGTCCATGTGCCTGGATGGGATGCTGTGTGTGTCTCCATCAGGTGTTCTATGCCTGGATTTGACTCACTGTGCCTGGATGGGATGCTGTGTGTGTCTCCATCAGATGTTCTATGTCTGGAAGAGAGTCCCTGTGCCTGGACGGGATGCTGTGTGTTTCTCCATCAGATGTTTTATGTCTGGATTTGAGTCCCTGTCCTTGGATGAGATGCTGTGTGTGTCTCCATCTGATGTTCTATGCCTGGATTTGAGTCCCTGTGCCTGGATGGGATGATGTGCGTGTGTCCATCAGATGTTCTATACCTGGATTTGAGTCCCTGTGCCTGGATTGG
Organism: Discoglossus pictus; assembly: GCA_027410445.1. Classification (NCBI taxonomy): domain Eukaryota; kingdom Metazoa; phylum Chordata; class Amphibia; order Anura; family Alytidae; genus Discoglossus; species Discoglossus pictus. The sequence goes on from CM050174.1 coordinate 474,532, forward strand.
ATGCTGTGTGTGTCTCCATCAAATTTTCGTTTCCTGGATTTGAGTTTGTGTTCCTGGATGGAATGCTGTGTGTGTGTCGTCATCAGATGTCCCTGTGCTTGGATGGGATGCTGTCTGTGTCTCCATCAGATGTTTTATGTCTGGATTTGAGACCCTGTGCCTGGATGGGATGCTGTGTGTGTCTTCATCAGATGTTCTATGACTGGATTTTAGTTCCTGTGCCTGGATGGGATGCTGTGTTTGTCTTCATCAGATGTTCTATGGCTGGATTTGAGTCCCTGTGCCTTGATGGGATGCTGTGTGTGTCTCCATCAGATGTTCTATGTCTTAAGAGTGTCCCTGTGCCTGGATGGGATGCTGTGTGTGTCTCGAACAAATGTTCTATGTCTGTAAGAGAGTCCCTGTGCGTGGATGAGATGCTGTGTGTGTCTCCATCAGATGGTCTATGACTGGATTTGAGTCCCTGTGCCTGGATGGGATGCTGTGTGTGTCTCCATCAGATGTTCTATGTCTGGAAGAGAGTCCCTGTGCTTGTATGGGATTATGTGTGTGTCTCCATTAGATGTTCTATGTCTGTAAGAGAGTCCCTATGTCTGGATGGGATGCTGTGTGTGTCTCCATCAGATGGTCTATGTCTGGATTTGAGTCCCTGTGCCTTGATGGGATGCTGTCTGTGTCTCCATCAGATGTTCTATGTCTGGATTTGAGTCCCTGTGCCTGGATGGGATGCTGTGTGTGTCTCCATCAGATGTTCTATGTCTGGATTTGAGTCCCTGTGCCTGGATGGGATGCTGTGTGTGTCTCCATCAGATGTTCTATGTCTGGATTTGAGTCCCTGTGCCTGGATGGGATGCTGTGTGTGTCTCCATCAGATGTTCTATGTCTGTAAGAGAGTCCCTGTGCCTGTATCGGATGCTGTGTCTGTCTCCATCAGATGTTCTATGTCTGTAAGAGTGTCCCTGTGCCTGGATGGGATGCTGTGTGTGTCTCCATCAGATGTTCTATGTCTGGATTTGAGTCCCTGTGCCTGGATGGGATGCTGTGTGTGTCTCCATCAGATGTTCTATGTCTGGATTTGAGTCCCTGTGCCTGGATGGGATGCTGTGTGTGTCTCCATCAGATGTTCTATGTCTGGATTTGAGTCCCTGTGCCTGGATGGGATGCTGTGTGTGTCTCCATCAGCTGTTTTATTCCTGGATTTGAGTCCCTCTGCCTGGATGGGATGCTGTGTGTGTCTCCATCAGATGTTCCATGCCTGGATTTGAGTCCCTGTGCCTGGATGGGATGCTGTGTGTGTCTCCATCAGCTGTTCTATTCCTGGATTTGAGTCCCTCTGCCTGGATGGTATGCTGTGTGTGTCTCCATCAGATGTTCCATGCCTGGATTTGAGTACCTGTGCCTGGATTGGATGCTGTGTGTGTCTCCATCAGATGTTCTATGTCTGGATTTGAGTCCCTGTGCCCGGATGGGATGCTGTGTGTGTCTCCATCAGATGTTCTATGTCTGGATTTGAGTCCCTGTGCCTGGATGGGATGCTGTGTGTGTCTCTATCAGATGTTCCATGCCTAGATTTGAGTCCCTGTGCCTGGTTTGGATGCTGTGTGTGTCTCCATCAGATGTTCTATGTCTGGATTTGAGTCCCTGTGCCTGAATGGGATGCTGTGTGTGTCTCCATCAGATGTTCTATGCCTGGATTTGAGTCCCTGTGCCTGGATGGGATGCTGTGTGTGTCTCCATCAGGTGTTCTATGCCTTGATTTGAGTACATGTGCCTGGATGGGATGCTGTGTGTGTCACCATCAGATGTTCTATGTCTGGATTTGAGTCCCTGTGCCTGGATGGGATGCTTTGTGTGTCTCCATCGGGTGTTCTATGCCTAGATTTGAGTCCCAGTGCCTGGATTGGATGCTGTGTGTGTGTCCATCAGATGTTCTATGTCTGAATTTGAGTTCCTGTGTCTGGATGGGATGCTCTGTGTGTCTCCATCAGATGTTCTATTCCTGGATTTGAGTCCATGCGCCCGGATGGGATGCTGTGTGTGTCACCATCAGATGTTCTATATCTGGATTTGAGTCCCTGTGCCTGAATGGGATGCTGTGTGTGTCTCCATCAGATGTTCTATGTCTGGATTTGAGTCCCAGTGCCTGGATGGGATGCTGTGTGTGTCTCCATCAGATGTTCTATGCCTGGATTTGAGTCCCTATGTCTGTATGGGATGCTGAGTGTTTCTCCATCAGATGTTCTATTTCTGTAAGAGAGTCCTTGTGACTGGACGTGATGCTGTGTGTGTCTCCATCAGATGTTCTATGTCTGTAAGAGAGTCCCTGTGCCTGGATGTGATGTTGTGTGTGTCTCCATCAGATGTTCTATGACTGGATTTTAGTTCCTGTGCCTGGATGGGATGCTGTGTGTGTCTCTATCAGATGTTCTATGTCTGGATTTGAGTCACTGTGCATTAATGGGATGCTGTGTGTGTCTCCATCAGATGTTCTATGTCTGTAAGAGTGTCCCTGTGACTGGATGGGATGCTGTGTGTGTCTCGAACAAATGTTCTATGTCTGTAAGAGAGTCCCTGTGCGTGGATGAGATGCTGTGTGTGTCTCCATCAGATGGTCTATGACTGGAAGAGAGTCCCCGTGCTTGTATGGGATGCTGTGTGTGTCTCCATTAGATGTTCTATGTCTGGAAGAGTGTCCCTATGCCTGGATGGGATGCTGTGTCTGTCTCCATCAGATGTTCTATGTCTGTAAGATTGTCCCTGTGCCTGGATGGGATACTGTGTGTGTCTCCATCAGATGTCCTATGGCTGGATTTGAGTCCCTGTGCCTGGATGGAATGCTGTGTGTGTCTCCATCAGATGTTTTATGTCTGGATTTGAGTCCCTGTGCCTGGATGAGATGCTGTGTGTGTCTCCATCAGATGTCCTATGTCTGGATTTGAGTCACTCTGCCTGGATGGGATGCTGTGTGTGTCTCCATTAGATGTTCTATGTCTGTAAGAGAGTCCCTATGCCTGGATGGGATGCTGTGTCTGTCTCCATCAGATGTTCTATGTCTGTAAGATTGTCCCTGTGCCTGGATGGGATACTGTGTGTGTCTCCATCAGATGTTCTATGTCTGTAAGAGAGTCCCTGTGCCTGGATGAGATGCTGTGTGTGTCTCCATCAGATGTCCTATGGCTGGATTTGAGTCCCTGTGCCTGAATGGAATGCTGTGTGTGTCTCCATCAGATGTTTTATGTCTGGATTTGAGTCCCTGTGCCTGGATGAGATGCTGTGTGTGTCTCCATCAGATGTCCTATGGCTGGATTTGAGTCCCTGTGCCTGGATGGAATGCTGTGTGTGACTCCATCAGATGTTCTATGTCTGTAAGAGAGTCCCTGTGCCTGGATGGGATGATGTGTGTGACTCCATCAGATGTTCTATGTCTGTAAGAGAGTCCCTGTGTCTGGATGGGATGCTGTGTGTGTCTCCATCAGATGTTCCATGCCTGGATTTGAGTAACTGTGCCTGGATTGGATGCTGTGTGTGTCTCCATCAGATGTTCCATGTCTGGATTTGAGTCCCTGTGCCTGAATGGGATGCTGTGTGTGTCTCCATCAGATGTTCTATGTCTGTAAGAGAGTCCCTGTGCCTGGATGGGATGCTGTGTGTGTCTCCATCAGATGTTCCATGCCTGGATTTGAGTAACTGTGCCTGGATTGGATGCTGTGTGTGTCTCCATCAGATGGTCTATGTCTGTAAGAGAGTCCCTGTGCCTGGATGTGATGTTGTGTGTGTCTTCATCAGATGTTCTATGACTGGATTTTAGTTCCTGTGCCTGGATGGGATGCTGTGTGTGTCTTCATCAGATGTTCTATGGCTGGATTTGAGTCCCTGTGCCTTGATGGGATGCTGTGTGTGTCTCCATCAGATGTTCTATGTCTGTAAGAGTGTCCCTGTGCCTGGATGGGATGCTGTGTGTGTCTCGAACAAATGTTCTATGTCTGTAAGAGAGTCCCTGTGCGTGGATGAGATGCTGTGTGTGTCTCCATCAGATGGTCTATGACTGGATTTGAGTCCCTGTGCCTGGATGGGATGCTGTGTGTGTCTCCATCAGATGTTCTATGTCTGGAAGAGAGTCCATGTGCTTGTATGGGATTCTGTGTGTGTCTCCATTAGATGTTCTATGTCTGTAAGAGAGTCCCTATGTCTGGATGGGATGCTGTGTGTGTCTCCATCAGATGGTCTATGTCTGGATTTGAGTCCCTGTGCCTTGATGGGATGCTGTCTGTGTCTCCATCAGATGTTCTATGTCTGTAAGAGAGTCCCTGTGCCTGGGTTGGATGCTGTGTCTGTTTCCATCAGATGTTCTATGTCTGTAAGAGTGTCCCTGTGCCTGGATGGGATGCTGTGTGTGTCTCGAACAAATGTTCTATGTCTGTAAGAGAGTCCCTGTGCGTGGATGAGATGCTGTGTGTGTCTCCATCAGATGGTCTATGACTGGAAGAGAGTCCCCGTGCTTGTATGGGATGCTGTGTGTGTCTCCATTAGATGTTCTATGTCTGGAAGAGTGTCCCTATGCCTGGATGGGATGCTGTGTCTGTCTCCATCAGATGTTCTATGTCTGTAAGATTGTCCCTGTGCCTGGATGGGATACTGTGTGTGTCTCCATCAGATGTCCTATGGCTGGATTTGAGTCCCTGTGCCTGGATGGAATGCTGTGTGTGTCTCCATCAGATGTTTTATGTCTGGATTTGAGTCCCTGTGCCTGGATGAGATGCTGTGTGTGTCTCCATCAGATGTCCTATGTCTGGATTTGAGTCACTCTGCCTGGATGGGATGCTGTGTGTGTCTCCATTAGATGCTCTATGTCTGTAAGAGAGTCCCTATGCCTGGATGGGATGCTGTGTCTGTCTCCATCAGATGTTCTATGTCTGTAAGATTGTCCCTGTGCCTGGATGGGATACTGTGTGTGTCTCCATCAGATGTTCTATGTCTGTAAGAGAGTCCCTGTGCCTGGATGAGATGCTGTGTGTGTCTCCATCAGATGTCCTATGGCTGGATTTGAGTCCCTGTGCCTGAATGGAATGCTGTGTGTGTCTCCATCAGATGTTTTATGTCTGGATTTGAGTCCCTGTGCCTGGATGAGATGCTGTGTGTGTCTCCATCAGATGTCCTATGGCTGGATTTGAGTCCCTGTGCCTGGATGGAATGCTGTGTGTGACTCCATCAGATGTTTTATGTCTGGATTTGAGTCCCTGTGTCTGGATGGGATGCTGTGTGTTTCTCCTTCAGATGTTCTATGTCTGGATTTGAGTCACTCTGCCTGGATGGGATGCTGTGTGTGTCTCCATCAGATGTTTTACGTCTGGATTTGAGTCCCTGTGTCTGGACGGGATGCTGTGTGTGTCTCCTTCAGATGTTCTATGCCTGGATTTGAGTCACTCTGCCTGGATGGGATGCTGTGTGTGTCTCCATCAGATGTTTTATGTCTGGATGTGAGTCCCTGTGTCTGGATGGGATGCTGTGTGTGTCTCCATCAGATGTTCTATGTCTGAATTTGAGTCCCTGTGCCTGGATGGGATGCTGTGTGTGTCTCCATCAGCTGTTCTATTCCTGGATTTGAGTCCCTCAGCCTGGATGGGATGCTGTGTGTGTCTCCATCAGATGTCCATGCCTGGATTTGAGTACCTGTGCCTGGATTGGATGCTGTGTGTGTCTCCATCAGATGTTCTATGTCTGGATTTGAGTCCCTGTGCCTGAATGGGATGCTGTGTGTGTCTCCATCAGATGTTCTATGTCTGTAAGAGAGTCCCTGTGCCTGGATGGGATGCTGTGTGTGTCTCCATCAGATGTTCCATGCCTGGATTTGAGTAACTGTGCCTGGATTGGATGCTGTGTGTGTCTCCATCAGATGTTCCATGTCTGGATTTGAGTACCTGTGCCTGGATTGGATGCTGTGTGTGTCTCCATCAGATGGTCAATGTCTGAATTTGAGTCCCTGTGCTTGGATGGGATGCTGTGTGTGCCTCCATCAGATGTTCTATGTCTGGAATGGAGTCCCTATGTCTGTATGGGATGCTGAGTGTTTCTCCATCAGATGTTCTATGTTTGTAAGAGAGTCCCTGTGACTGGACGTGATGCTGTGTGTGTCTCCATCAGATGTTCTATGTCTGTAGGAGAGTCCCTGTGCCTGGATGTGATGTTGTGTGTGTCTTCATCAGATGTTCTATGACTGGATTTTAGTTCCTGTGCCTGGATGGGATGCTGTGTGTGTCTTCATCAGATGTTCTATGGCTGGATTTGAGTCCCTGTGCCTTGATGGGATGCTGTGTGTGTCTCCATCAGATGTTCTATGTCTGTAAGAGTGTCCCTGTGCCTGGATGGGATGCTGTGTGTGTCTCGAACAAATGTTCTATGTCTGCAAGAGAGTCCCTGTGCGTGGATGAGATGCTGTGTGTGTCTCCATCAGATGGTCTATGACTGGATTTGAGTCCCTGTGCCTGGATGGGATGCTGTGTGTGTCTCCATCAGATGTTCTATGTCTGGAAGAGAGTCCATGTGCTTGTATGGGATTCTGTGTGTGTCTCCATTAGATGTTCTATGTCTGTAAGAGAGTCCCTATGTCTGGATGGGATGCTGTGTGTGTCTCCATCAGATGGTCTATGTCTGGATTTGAGTCCCTGTGCCTGGGTTGGATGCTGTGTCTGTTTCCATCAGATGTTCTATGTCTGTAAGAGTGTCCCTGTGCCTGGATGGGATACTGTGTGTGTCTCCATCAGATGTTCTATGTCTGTAAGAGAGTCCCTGTGCCTGGATGAGATGCTGTGTGTGTCTCCATCAGATGTCCTATGGCTGGATTTGAGTCCCTGTGTCTGGATGGAATGCTGTGTGTGTCTCCATCAGATGTTTTATGTCTGGATGTGAGTCCCTGTATCTGGATGGGATGCTGTGTGTGTCTCCTTCAGATGTTCTATGTCTGAATTTGAGTCACTCTGCCTGGAGGGGATGCTGTGTGTGTGTCTCCATCAGATGTTTTATGTCTGGATTTGAGTCCCTGTGTCTGGATGGGATGCTGTGTGTGTCTCCTTCAGATGTTCTATGCCTGGATTTGAGTCACTCTGCCTGGATGGGATGCTGTGTGTGTCTCCATCAGATGTTCTATGTCTGGATTTGAGTCCCTCTGCCTGGATGGAATGCTGTGTGTGTCTCCATCAGATGTTTTATGTCTGGATTTGAGTCCCTCTGCCTGGATGGGATGCTGTGTGTGTCTCCATCAGATGTTCCATGCCTGGATTTGAGTACCTGTGCCTGGATTGGATGCTGTGTGTGTCTCCATCAGATGTTCTATGTCTGGATTTGAGTCCCTGTGCCTGGATGGGATGCTGTGTGTGTCTCCATCAAATGTTCTATGTCTGGATTTGAGTCCCTGTGCCTGGATGGGATGCTGTGTGTGTCTCCATCAGATGTTCTATGTCTGGATTTGAGTCCCTGTGCTTGGATGGGATGCTGTGCATGTCTCCATCAGATGTTCTATGTCTGTAAGAGAGTCCCTGTGCCTGGGTTGGATGCTGTGTCTGTCTCCATCAGATGTTCTAAGTCTGTAAGAGAGTCCCTGTGCCTGGATGGGATGCTGTGTGTGTCTCCATCAGATGTTCCATGCTTGGATTTGAGTACCTGTGCCTGGATTGGATGCTGTGTGTGTCTCCATCAGATGTTCCATGCCTGGATTCGAGTACCTGTGCCTGGATTGGATGCTGTGTGTGTCTCCATCAGATGTTCTATGTCTGGATTGGAGTCCCTGTGCTTGGATGGGATGCTGTGCATGTCTCCATCAGATGTTCTATGTCTGTAAGAGAGTCCCTGTGCCTGGGTTGGATGCTGTGTCTGTCTCCATCAGATGTTCTATGTCTGTAATAGTGTCCCTGTGCCTGGGTGGGATGCTGTGTCTGTCTCCATCAGATGTTCCATGTCTGTAAGAGAGTCCCTGTGCCTGGGTGGGATGCTGTGTGTGTCTCCATCAGATGTTCTATGCCTAGATTTGAGTACCTGTGCCTGGATGGGATGCTGTGTGTGTGTCTCCATCAGATGTTCTATGCCTGGATTTGAGTCCCTGTGCCTGGATGGGATGCTGTGTGTGTCTCCATCAGATGTTCTATGTCTGGAAGAGAGTCCCTGTGCTTGTATGGGATTCTGTGTGTGTCTCCATTAGATGTTCTATGTCTGTAAGAGAGTCCCTATGTCTGGATGGGATGCTGTGTGTGTCTCCATCAGATGGTCTATGTCTGGATTTGAGTCCCTGTGCCTTGATGGGATGCTGTCTGTGTCTCCATCAGATGTTCTATGTCTGGATTTGAGTCCCTGTGTCTGGATAGGATGCTGTGTGGGTCTCCATCAGATGTTTTATGTCTGGATTTGAGTCCCTGTGTCTGGATGGGATGCTGTGTGTGTCTCCATCAGATGTTTTATGTCTGGATTTGAGTCCCTGTGCCTGGATAGGATGCTGAGTGTGTCTCCCTCAGATGTTCTATGTCTGTCAGAGAGTCCCTGTGCCTGGGTGGGATGCTGTGTCTGTTTCCATCAGATGTTCTATGTCTGTAAGAGTGTCCCTGTGCCTGGGTTGGATGCTGTGTCTGTCTCCATCAGATGTTCTAAGTCTGTAAGAGAGTCCCTGTGCCTGGATGGGATGCTGTGTGTGTCTCCATCAGATGTTCCATGCCTGGATTTGAGTACCTGTGCCTGGATTGGATGCTGTGTGTGTCTCCATCAGATGTTCCATGCCTGGATTCGAGTACCTGTGCCTGGATTGGATGCTGTGTGTGTCTCCATCAGATGTTCTATGTCTGGATTGGAGTCCCTGTGCTTGGATGGGATGCTGTGCATGTCTCCATCAGATGTTCTATGTCTGTAAGAGAGTCCCTGTGCCTGGGTTGGATGCTGTGTCTGTCTCCATCAGATGTTCTATGTCTGTAATAGTGTCCCTGTGCCTGGGTGGGATGCTGTGTCTGTCTCCATCAGATGTTCCATGTCTGTAAGAGAGTCCCTGTGCCTGGGTGGGATGCTGTGTGTGTCTCCATCAGATGTTCTATGCCTAGATTTGAGTACCTGTGCCTGGATGGGATGCTGTGTGTGTGTCTCCATCAGATGTTCTATGCCTGGATTTGAGTCCCTGTGCCTGGATGGGATGCTGTGTGTGTCTCCATCAGATGTTCTATGTCTGGAAGAGAGTCCCTGTGCTTGTATGGGATTCTGTGTGTGTCTCCATTAGATGTTCTATGTCTGTAAGAGAGTCCCTATGTCTGGATGGGATGCTGTGTGTGTCTCCATCAGATGGTCTATGTCTGGATTTGAGTCCCTGTGCCTTGATGGGATGCTGTCTGTGTCTCCATCAGATGTTCTATGTCTGGATTTGAGTCCCTGTGTCTGGATAGGATGCTGTGTGGGTCTCCATCAGATGTTTTATGTCTGGATTTGAGTCCCTGTGTCTGGATGGGATGCTGTGTGTGTCTCCATCAGATGTTTTATGTCTGGATTTGAGTCCCTGTGCCTGGATAGGATGCTGAGTGTGTCTCCCTCAGATGTTCTATGTCTGTCAGAGAGTCCCTGTGCCTGGGTGGGATGCTGTGTCTGTTTCCATCAGATGTTCTATGTCTGTAAGAGTGTCCCTGTGCCTGGATGGGATACTGTGTGTGTCTCCATCAGATGTTCTATGTCTGTAAGAGAGTCCCTGTGCCTGGATGAGATGCTGTGTGTGTCTCCATCAGATGTTTTATGTCTGGATTTGAGTCCCTGTGCCTGGATGGGATGCTGAGTGTGTCTCCCTCAGATGTTCTATGTCTGTAAGAGAGTCCCTGTGCCTGGGTGGGATGCTGTGTCTGTTTCCATCAGATGTTCTATGTCTGTAAGAGTGTCCCTGTGCCTGGATGAGATGCTGTGTGTGTCTCCATCAGATGTCCTATGGCTGGATTTGAGTCCCTGTGTCTGGATGGAATGCTGTGTGTGTCTCCATCAGATGTTTTATGTCTGGATTTGAGTCCCTGTATCTGGATGGGATGCTGTGTGTGTCTCCTTCAGATGTTCTATGTCTGGATTTGAGTCACTCTGCCTGGATGGGATGCTGTGTGTGTGTCTCCATCAGATGTTTTATGTCTGGATTTGAGTCCCTGTGTCTGGATGGGATGCTGTGTGTGTCTCCTTCAGATGTTCTATGCCTGGATTTGAGTCACTCTGCCTGGATGGGATGCTGTGTGTGTCTCCATCAGATGTTCTATGTCTGGATTTGAGTCCCTCTGCCTGGATGGAATGCTGTGTGTGTCTCCATCAGATGTTTTATGTCTGGATTTGAGTCCCTCTGCCTGGATGGGATGCTGTGTGTGTCTCCATCAGATGTTCCATGCCTGGATTTGAGTACCTGTGCCTTGATTGGATGCTGTGTGTGTCTCCATCAGATGTTCTATGTCTGGATTTGAGTCCCTGTGCCTGGATGGGATGCTGTGTGTGTCTCCATCAAATGTTCTATGTCTGGATTTGAGTCCCTGTGCCTGGATGGGATGCTGAGTGTGTCTCCCTCAGATGTTCTATGTCTGTAAGAGAGTCCCTGTGCCTGGGTGGGATGCTGTGTCTGTTTCCATCAGATGTTCTATGTCTGTAAGAGTGTCCCTGTGCCTGGATGGGATACTGTGTGTGTCTCCATCAGATGTTCTATGTCTGTAAGAGAGTCCCTGTGCCTGGATGAGATGCTGTGTGTGTCTCCATCAGATGTCCTATGGCTGGATTTGAGTCCCTGTGTCTGGATGGAATGCTGTGTGTGTCTCCATCAGATGTTTTATGTCTGGATTTGAGTCCCTATATCTGGATGGGATGCTGTGTGTGTCTCCTTCAGATGTTCTATGTCTGGATTTGAGTCACTCTGCCTGGATGGGATGCTGTGTGTGTGTCTCCATCAGATGTTTTATGTCTGGATTTGAGTCCCTGTGTCTGGATGGGATGCTGTGTGTGTCTCCTTCAGATGTTCTATGCCTGGATTTGAGTCACTCTGCCTGGATGGGATGCTGTGTGTGTCTCCATCAGATGTTCTATGTCTGGATTTGAGTCCCTCTGCCTGGATGGAATGCTGTGTGTGTCTCCATCAGATGTTTTATGTCTGGATTTGAGTCCCTGTGCCTGGATGGGATGCTGTGTGTGTCTCCATCAGATGTTCCATGCCTGGATTTGAGTACCTGTGCCTGGATTGGATGCTGTGTGTGTCTCCATCAGATGTTCTATGTCTGGATTTGAGTCCCTGTGCCTGGATGGGATGCTGTGTGTGTCTCCATCAGATGTTCTATGTCTGGATTTGAGTCCCTGTGCCTGGATGGGATGCTGTGTGTGTCTCCATCAGATGTTCTATGTCTGGATTTGAGTCCCTGTGCCTGGATGGGATGCTGTGTGTGTCTCCATCAGATGTTCTATGTCTGTAAGAGAGTCCCTGTGCCTGGATGGGATGCTGTGTGTGTCTCCATCAGATGTTCCATGCCTGGATTTGAGTACCTGTGCCTGGATTGGATGCTGTGTGTGTCTCCATCAGATGTTCCATGTCTGGATTTGAGTACCTGTGCCTGGATTGGATGCTGTGTGTGTCTCCATCAGATGTTCTATGTCTGGATTTGAGTCCATGTGCCTGGATGGGATGCTGTGTGTGTCTCCATCAGATGTTCTATGTCTGGATTTGAGTCCCTGTGCCTGGATGGGATGATGTGTGTGTCTCCTTCAGATGTTCTATGCCTGGATTTGAGTCCCTGTGCCTGGATGGGATGCTGTGTGTTTCTCCATCAGATGTTTTATGTCTGGATTTGAGTCCCTGTGCCTGGATGGGATGCTGTGTGTGTCTCCATCAGATGTTCTATGTCTGTAAGAGAGTCCCTGTGCCTGGATGAGATGCTGTGTGTGTCTCCATCAGATGTCCTATGGCTGGATTTGAGTCCCTGTGTCTGGATGGAATGCTGTGTGTGTCTCCATCAGATGTTTTATGTCTGGATTTGAGTCCCTGTATCTGGATGGGATGCTGTGTGTGTCTCCTTCAGATGTTCTATGTCTGGATTTGAGTCACTCTGCCTGGATGGGATGCTGTGTGTGTGTCTCCATCAGATGTTTTTTTTTTGGATTTGAGTCCCTGTGTCTGGATGGGATGCTGTGTGTGTCTCCTTCAGATGTTCTATGCCTGGATTTGAGTCCCTGTGCCTGGATGGGATGCTGTGTGTGTCTCCATCAGATGTTCTATGTCTGGATTTGAGTCCCTCTGCCTGGATGGAATGCTGTGTGTGTCTCCATCAGATGTTTTATGTCTGGATTTGAGTCCCTATATCTGGATGGGATGCTGTGTGTGTCTCCTTCAGATGTTCTATGTCTGGATTTGAGTCACTCTGCCTGGATGGGATGCTGTGTGTGTGTCTCCATCAGATGTTTTATGTCTGGATTTGAGTCCCTGTGTCTGGATGGGATGCTGTGTGTGTCTCCTTCAGATGTTCTATGCCTGGATTTGAGTCACTCTGCCTGGATGGGATGCTGTGTGTGTCTCCATCAGATGTTCTATGTCTGGATTTGAGTCCCTCTGCCTGGATGGAATGCTGTGTGTGTCTCCATCAGATGTTTTATGTCTGGATTTGAGTCCCTCTGCCTGGATGGGATGCTGTGTGTGTCTCCATCAGATGTTCCATGCCTGGATTTGAGTACCTGTGCCTGGATTGGATGCTGTGTGTGTCTCCATCAGATGTTCTATGTCTGGATTTGAGTCCCTGTGCCTGGATGGGATGCTGTGTGTGTCTCCATCAAATGTTCTATGTCTGGATTTGAGTCCCTGTGCCTGGATGGGATGCTGTGTGTGTCTCCATCAGATGTTCTATGTCTGGATTTGAGTCCCTGTGCCTGGATGGGATGCTGTGTGTGTCTCCATCAGATGTTCTATGTCTGTAAGAGAGTCCCTGTGCCTGGATGGGATGCTGTGTGTGTCTCCATCAGATGTTCCATGCCTGGATTTGAGTACCTGTGCCTGGATTGGATGCTGTGTGTGTCTCCATCAGATGTTCCATGCCTGGATTTGAGTACCTGTGCCTGGATTGGATGCTGTGTGTGTCTCCATCAGATGTTCTATGTCTGGATTTGAGTCCATGTGCCTGGATGGGATGCTGTGTGTGTCTCCATCAGATGTTCTATGTCTGGATTTGAGTCCCTGTGCCTGGATGGGATGCTGTGTGTGTCTCCATCAGATGTTCTATGCCTGGATTTGAGTCCCTGTGCCTGGATGGGATGCTGTGCGTGTCTCCATCAGATGTTTTATGTCTGGATTTGAGTCCCTGTGCCTGGATGGGATACTGTGTGTGTCTCCATCAGATGTTCTATGTCTGTAAGAGAGTCCCTGTGCCTGGATGAGATGCTGTGTGTGTCTCCATCAGATGTCCTATGGCTGGATTTGAGTCCCTGTGTCTGGATGGAATGCTGTGTGTGTCTCCATCAGATGTTTTATGTCTGGATTTGAGTCCCTGTATCTGGATGGGATGCTTTGTGTGTCTCCTTCAGATGTTCTATGTCTGGATTTGAGTCACTCTGCCTGGATGGGATGCTGTGTGTGTGTCTCCATCAGATGTTTTTTTTTTGGATTTGAGTCCCTGTGTCTGGATGGGATGCTGTGTGTGTCTCCTTCAGATGTTCTATGCCTGGATTTGAGTCCCTGTGCCTGGATGGGATGCTGTGTGTGTCTCCATCAGATGTTCTATGTCTGGATTTGAGTCCCTCTGCCTGGATGGAATGCTGTGTATGTCTCCATCAGATGTTTTATGTCTGGATTTGAGTCCCTCTGCCTGGATGGGATGCCGTGTGTGTCTCCATCAGATGTTCCATGCCTGGATTTGAGTACCTGTGCCTGGATTGGATGCTGTGTGTGTCTCCATCAGATGTTCCATGCCTGGATTCGAGTACCTGTGCCTGGATTGGATGCTGTGTGTGTCTCCATCAGATGTTCTATGTCTGGATTTGAGTCCATGTGCCTGGATGGGATGTGGTGTGTGTCTCCATCAGATGTTCTATGTCTGGATTTGAGTCCCTGTGCCTGGATGGGGTGCTGTGTGTGTCTCCTTCAGATGTTCTATGCCTGGATTTGAGTCCCTGTGCCTGGATGGGATGCTGTGCGTGTCTCCATCAGATGTTTTATGTCTGGATTTGAGTCCCTGTGCCTGGATGGGGTGCTGTGTGTGTCTCCTTCAGATGTTCTATGCCTGGATTTGAGTCACTGTGCCTGGATGGGATGTGGTGTGTGTCTCCATCAGATGTTCTATGTCTGGAATGGAGTCCCTATGTCTGTATGGGATGCTGTGCGTGTCTCCTTCAGGTGTACTGTGTCTGGATGTAATGCTCAGTGTCTTGGTGGGATGGTCTGTGTTTGGCTGGAATTCTATATGTCTGAATAAGTTGCTGTATGCCTATATGTGATACTTTGTGTCTACATACTGGATCTGGAAGATATACTTTGTGTCTGGGTAGAATACTGTGTATCTGAATGGTATACTTTATGCTATGATGTTATGTTAAATCTCTGGATGAGATGTTATGTGTGCCTGGCAGGATGCTGTGTATGTTTAAATGAGATGTTAGCAGTTGTTGTGTATCTGAGTGGGATGCTGTTTCGATGGATATCTTGTGTGTGATGCTGTATCTGAACAAGATGTTCTGTGTCAGTATGATTTTTACATAGTTACATAGTTACATAGTATTTAAGGTTGAAAAAAGACTTTCAGTCCATCAAGTTCAACATTTTAAGATCTCCTCTGATCTGCAATGATCTATATCTGTCTGGAATACTGTGTATCTAGATGCATTTTTCTTTGCATCTGGGTGGGATGTTCTGTGAATTGAAAGAAGATACTCTGTGTCTGGATGAGAAGTTTGTGTCTGAATAAGATGGATAATGCTTAATTTCTGTATCTGAGTGAAACTATTTTAGTCTGAATGAGATGGAACTTGTCTGGGTGATACGCTGTGTGCCTGGATAGGATGTTCTGTGCCTGTATGAGATTATGATTGTGTCTAGGTTGAATGTTCTATGCATCTGGATAAGATATTCTGTGTCTAGATCAGATATTCTGTGTATTGATGGCGTGCTCTATATTTGGATGGATTGTTCTGTGTCTACATTAGATGCTCTTTGTCTATATGAGAAGATCTGTATTTTTCTGGGATGCTATGTGTCTAAATAGGATGCTCTGCATCTGTGTTATAGGTTCTGTATCTGCATGAGACGGTGTGTGTTTATACAAGATGTTGTATGTCTATATTGGATGAACACTGTGTGCTTGTGATGTGTCTAGATGAGATGCACTGTGTCTAAATAGGATGTTCTGTGCCTAATAGTCACCATACAGTGAGGGGAAAAAGTATTTGATCCCCTGCTGATTTTGAAAGTTTGTCCACTGACAAAGAAATGATCAGTCTATAATTTTAATGGTAGGTGTATTTTAACAGTGAGAGGCAGAATAAAAAAAAATAAAAAAAAATGGGTGTCTTTTATACAGGTAATGAGCTGAGATTAGGAGCACTCTCTTAAAGGGAGTGCTCCTAATCTCAGTTTGTTACCTGTATAAGAGACAGCTGTCCACAAAAGCAATCAGATTCCAAACTCTCCACCATGGCCAAGAACAAAGAGCTGTCCAAGGATGTCAGGGACAAGATTGTAGACCTACACAAGGCTGGAATGGGCTACAAGACCATCGCCAAGCAGCTTTGGTTGGTGTGATTATTCACAAATGGAAGAAACACAGTGTGATTATTCGCAAATGGAAGAAACACAAAATAACTGCCAGTCTTCCTCGGTCTGATGCTCCATGCAAGATCTCACCTCGTGGAGTTTCAATGATCATGAGAAAGGTGCGGAATCAGCCCAGAACTACACAGGAGGATCTTGTTAATGGTCTCAAGGCAGCTGGGACCATAGTAACCAAGAAACCAATTGGTAACACACTACGCCTTGAAGGACTAAAATCCTGCAGTGCCTGCAAGGTCCCGCTGCTCAAGAAAGCACATGTACAGGCCCGTCTGAAGTTTGCCAATGAGCATCTGAATGATTCAGAGGAGAACTGGGTGAAAGTGTTGTGGTAAGATGAGACCAAACTCGAGCTCTTTGGCATCAACTCAACTAGCCGTGTTTGGAGGAGGAGGAATGCCTATAACCCCAAGAACACCATCCCCACTGTCAAACATGGAGGTGGAAACATTATGCTTTGGGGGTGTTTTTCTGCTAAGGGGACAGGACTACTGCACCGCATCAAAGGGACGATGGACGGGGTCATGTACCTTCACATCTTGGGTGAGAACCTCCGTCCCCCAGCCAGGGCATTGAAAATGGGTCGTGGATGGGTATTCCAGCATGACAATGACCCAAGTCACACAGCAAAGGCAACAAAGTAGTGGCTCAAGATGAAGCACATTAAGATCCTTGCGTGGCATAAAGCCAGCCTCCAGACCTTAATCCCATAGAAAATCTGTGGAGGGAGCTGAAAGTTCAAGTTGCCAAATATCAGCCTTGAAACCTTAGTGACTTGGAGAGGATCTGCAAAGAGGAATGGAATAAAATCCCTCCTGAGATGTGTGCAAACCTGGTGGCCAACTACAAGAGACGTCTGACCTCTGTGATTGCCAACAAGGACTTTGCCACCAAGTGCTAAGACAAAGGAGTCAAATATGTATTTCACTCATTGACCTGCAAATCAATTTATAACTTTTTTGACATGTGTTTTTCTTGTTTTGTTTTTGTTTTGTTGTTATTCTGTTTCTCACTGTTACAATACACCTACCATTAAAATTATAGACTGGTCATTTTTTTGTCAGGGGGGCACATTTCCTTCACATGTCTTATCATATATCCACCATCCATATCCCATAGCTTGCAAGGTTGGAGGACCAGGGACTTCAACCACTCGAGTGTCAGGGTGTTTTTTGTGAATTGTAATGCTGGAGGCACATAAAAGGCCAACAGCAGCACATCTCGTTCACTCTACATCCTCAGTCACTAAACATACACTGTATTCTCATGTATTACTTACTCACTACATCCTCATTCACAAAACATGCAGCATCCTCCATCTCTACACAAACATGGTATCCCCAGTCATTACACACATTGCATCTTCAGTCACTAAACATCTTCAATTACAATTCCTGCCCTCTCAATCCATTCATCTACATTACATCCTCAAACTCAAATACAATGTATCTTAAATCTCACAAATAAACACTGTATGCTAAGTCCCTACACAAACTATATTCTTTGAGAAAGCACACAATGTATCCTTAGTGTAATGATATAGGAATCACAAGGTTTTGGAGACCAGCAGCCTAGGTCAGCAATAATCCAATTCAGCAAGTTGTAGGTGAAACAGGAACAAGCTTTATTGAAGGGAACAGGCACCACAATTATCTGGCAAGGTACATTGACAGGAAGTGTCTTATATAGGCCAAGGACCAGACACCTGACCAGGCACAGCTGAAGAGACTTAGGCACTGATACAATTGCTAGCAGAGTCAAGGTTATCAGATCTCAATGAAATTCACAAAGGCAGGCTGGTGCAGTGGTAGGGAAGAGGTTCAGCAGCCTGGGGACCAGGGTTCAAAACCCAGCAGAGTCAATTCCTCACATTACCCCCGCCTCTATAGGTGCAGCCTCTGGATGCCCTATTACCCGGTTTAGCAGGGTACTGCACATGAAAGGACCGAAGGAGATCAGGAGCGTGAATATTGTCCACTGGTTCCCACGAACTCTCCTCCTCACCATAGCCTTTCCAGCGCACCAGATACTGAAGGTTGTTGCGGAAGATCCTGGAGTCCAGAATTTTCTCCACCTCGTATTCATCCTCACCATCCCCAAGGACTGGAGGTGGGGCAGGCAGGGCTCGGCCAGGGAAAGTGTTAACATGGAAAGGTTTCAGCAGTGCAACGTTAAACACCGGATGTATTCTCATGGAATCTGGAAGTTGCAAACGAAAAGTGACAGCATTGATCTGAGCGATGATCTCAAAAGGTACCATGAACCTCTGACCCAATTTATGAGAAGGAACCTTAAGCTTAAGATTCCTTGTTGACAGCCAAACCTTGTCACCAACATGATAAACTGGGGCCTCCGTTCTATGCGTATCAGCAGCTCTCTTGTAACATTCCTGAGCCTTCGAAAGAGTCTCCTTCAACAGGTCTTGGGAATCTCGTAAGGTGGTTAGCCAATCAGTGACTGCAGGAATGGAAGTAGTAATTGGGAGACTCACTAGAAAGGTTGGATGGTAACCATAGTTGGCAAAAAATGGGCTCAAAGAAGTGGAGTAGTGTTGGGCATTGTTATAGGCAAACTCTGCCGTGGGTAGAAAATCCAGCCAGTCATCCTGCAGGTAACTAATATAGCACCGCAAATATTGCTCCAAAGTCTGGTTGGTTCGCTCAGTCTGTCCATTACTTTGTGGATGAAAAGCTGACGACAGATTTACATTAATACCTAGATTAGAACAATTTTTTTTCCAAAAAACGGGATGTAAACTGCACTCCCCTGTCAGAAACTACTTCATCAGGCACTCCATGCAAGCAAAATATTTCCCGAATAACCAGGTCAGCCGTCTGTTTAGCTGAAGGGAGACCACGAGCTGGTATGAAATGACCCATCTTCGTTAACCTGTCCACAACAACAAGAATGGTAGTGTGCTCCTTAGAGGGAGGTAGTTCCACAATAAAGTCCATGGATATAGATCCCCAGTGCATTGAGGAATCGGAAGAGGCTGAAGCAAGCCAACAGGGGATGAGCGAGGAGTCTTATGTCTGGCACATACATCACAAGAGGACACATACTTCTTAACATCCTCATAATACTTCGGCCACCAAAAGGATCGGGCAAGTAACTCTTGTGTCTTTCGGATTCCTGGATGACCTGTTGGTTTTGAGTCATGGTAGAGACGTAAAAGGTCCAGTCGCACTGACTCCGGAGCAAACAGACGTTGTTGAAAAATCCAAACCCCATTAAGCATCGTCATATGGAGATCACGAGGAGGATCACGAAGAACTGGGTCTTCAGCGTAGCCCTTTTTAATGCGAGACATCAGATCAGAAGGAAATGTGACTCCTATAAATATATCCTCCGGCAAGATGGTGGTCTTGGTTATGGTAGTATGGAGGGGGTCAGCTATTCTAGACAAGGCATCCGCCTTACCATTCTTAGAGCCAGGACGGTATGTAACCAAAAAATTAAACCTCGAGAAGAATAGGGACCAGCGTGCTTGTCTGGCTGACAGTCTCTTAGCTGATCGAATACATTCCAGATTTTTGTGATCTGTGAGGACAGTAATTGGATGGGTGGCTCCCTCCAAGAGATGTCTCCATTCGGTGAAGGCAGCTTTTATAGCCAATAGTTATTTATTCCCTATGTCATAGTTTCTTTCTGCTGGCACCATCTGGCGGGAATAGAGGGCACACGGATGTAACAGCATCTTAGGTCCAGTCGTTTGAGACAGTATAGCACCAACAGCTGAATCAGAAGCATCAACTTCCACAATAAATGGTAATTCCGGCTGAGGATGTACCAGGACGGGGGCAGATGTAAACAGAGTCTTTAATCGGGAAAATGCGGTATCAGCCTTATCGGACCACTGAAAAGGAGTCCCTTTACGTGTAAGTTCAGTGATCGGTGTAATAACGGCAGAGAAATTCTTAATGAAACGCCTGTAAAAATTGGCAAACCCCACAAATCTCTGAATATCTTTTTCATTCTTGGGAATGGGCCAGTCCAGCACAGCTTTAATTTTACTTGCGTCCATACTTAAACCTTTTGGAGTTATTACATACCCCAGGAATTGAATTTCTGTTTGTTCAAACTCACATTTTTCCAGTTTAATGTATAGGTGGTGGGTACAAAGGCGCTCCAGAACTATACGGACCTGTTTTCTGTGGTTTTCAAGATTATCAGAAAATATTATGATATCATCCAAATATGCCACAACAAACTGATCCAGAAGATCTCGTAGTACATCATTGATAAAATGCTGGAAAGTTGCAGGGGCATTACACAGCCCAAATGGCATTACTAGATATTCGTAATGCCCGTACCTGGTTCTGAAAGCTGTTTTCCATTCATCATTTGGTCTTATGCGAACCAGATTATATGCCCCCCGAAGATCAAGCTTCGTAAATATTTTAGCTGAGCGAAGTCTCTCCAAAAGTTCAGGAATGAGAGGCAAGGGATAGCGTTTTTTAACAGTGACGTTATTAATGTCCCTGTAATCAACGCATGGCCGTAGGCTGCCATCTTTCTTTTCTACAAAGAATATAGGAGCTCCTGCTGGAGAAGTAGATGGTCGAATAAAGCCTTTGGCAAGATTTTTTTGTATGTATTCACGAAGAGCTTCCAATTCAGGCTCAGAAAGGGAATATATAAGGCCAGATGGGATAGCAGCCCCAGGCAACAGCTCTATTGGGCAATCATAAGGCCTGTGGGGTGGAAGCTGATCAGCATTCTTCTTATCACAGACATCTGCAAAATCCCGATATTGTAGAGGAAGCTTAGTCAAGTTTGTAGCAACCATTTCATTAATTGTTGTGGCAACAGGTGTTACCTTAGAGGGTTGACAATTCATTAAGCAGTGTTCTGAAGGAAAGGACAAAGTTCTGATCTTCCAACCAATCTGTGGGTTATGCAGAGCCAGCCAAGGTACCCCCAAAATCACTGGAAACTGTGTTGAGGAAATTAGGTGGAAAGATATAGCCTCATGGTGATTCACTTCCAGAGTCAACTTTAAGGGCACAGTCTCATGTGTAAGCGGGCCTGACGTAAGTGGAGAACCGTCTACTGTCTCCATTAACACAGGGGAAGAATTAGGGATAGACTGAATTCTATTACCTGCTGCAAATTTAATGTCCATAAAGTTTCCGCCTGCTCCAGAATCTATCATAGCTGTAGTCGAAATTTTACGATCACCACATTGCAACGTGATAGGCACCACAAAATGAGGATGTTGAGTCAACATACCCTCTTCACCATGAGCCAGAGAAAACAAGGGTTGTGTGACAGAATCCAGTTGATCTGAAATCTGGGATTGGTGTCGAATCTGTGCACCCTCAGCAGCCATAGCTATTGTTCTTTTGGATTTGCTAGGGCAATTGATGGCATAGTGCCCTGCACTACCACAATACAGGCATAAATTGTGAGTGCGTCACCACTGTTTTTCTTCATTGGATAATGGCCCTCTTATTAGATTTACCTTTATAGCCTCTAGCTCAGAGTCTGTAGGTGTTTGTGGGGTCGGATGAGAAATTCTTGAGTAGGAAATAGGAGTAGCACTTGGTCTTAAAGAGCCCTGTCTTCCCAATCTTCTTTCAGACAGTCTCCGATCAATATGGATAGCCAAGCACACAAATGCGTCAAAGTCAGCAGGAAGATCAACATGAGCTAGCTCATCTTTTATAGCTTCTGAGAGACCTTTTCTGAAGTGGAACCTCTGGGCTGATTGGTTCCAGGTAGTATCAGCAACCCACTGTCTGAATTCAGCAGCATATTCAGCCACAGAGCGCCTCCCTTGATGCAAATGAAGGAGAGAGGCTTCTGCTGTAGCACATCGATTGGGGTCATCAAAAACTAGCCACATGGCCTCAAGAAAGTCATTTAGATTACCCAAGACTGGGCTGTCCTGTTCCAGAAGAGGAGAGCCCGAAGCCAGGGCTTCATCTTTGAATAGGGAGAAAATAAATCCCACCTTCTCTCTTTCAGATGGAAATCGGTGAGGTAACATCATGAAGTGCAAACGGCATTGATTTAGGAAACCCCTAAATCTTTTGCGATCTCCTCTGGTAGGGGCAAGCGGGCATCTTGTGCAGGTGTAACAGTAGCAGCCGCAACATCACATGCCCTGTAGCTGGAATACTCACTGTGCATTGACTGAACCTTATTTTGCAGTTCAGCTACCTGGTCCTGCGGCACTTAGATGGTCTGTGCCTGGGTCTGCACAGTTCTTGCAAATAAAGCAACCTGCTGGGCCAATGCAGAATCTGTCCCGGCGGTCTCCATGAAAGGGCCAGATTATTCTGTAATGATATAGGAATCACAAGGTTTTGGAGACCAGCAGCCTAGGTCAGCAATAATCAAATTCAGCAAGTTGTAGGTGAAACAGGAACAAGCTTTATTGAAGGGAACAGGAACCACAATAATCTGGCAAGGTACATTGACCGGAAGTGCCTTATATAGGCCAAGGACCAGACACCTGACCAGGCACAGCTGAAGAGACTTAGGCACTGATACTATTGCTAGCAGAGTCAAGGTTATCAGCTCTCAATGAAATTCACAAAGGCAGGCTGGTGCAGTGGTAGGGAAGAGGATCAGCAGCCTGGGGACCAGGGTTCAAAACCCAGCAGAGTCAATTCCTCACACTTAGTCTCACATACACTGCATCCTCAAACCATCACCTAATCCTCAAAACTACACCCTGTCATTAGTCCTATCTCACCTATTCTCTATCCCTCCACACACACTACGTCCCCAACCCTTCTTCATGCTACACAAAAAGTACACTATATCCTAAGTATTTCCATACACACTACATCCTCAGCTCTCCTTGCAGTGCCACCCTGCTCACTTTGTAATAGCACTCCATTTATATTTGGCACACTGTCAGTGCCAGCCTCTTCACACTTAGTACACTGGCACTGCCACCATCCTCTCTCTACCAATGCATTTAATTTGCAGTACACTGGTAGTGCCACCCTCATCACATTAGCATAACACTTGTTCTCAGTAATCTGGCAGTGCCACCATCCTAACTGTGTCTGATCATTCCATTCACATATAGTACACTGGCATTGCCACCCTATAACTCTGCCCTAAAATTCACACTGGCAGCCCCACTCCCCGTATTCTGCCTAGCATTCTATCTAAAATGTGTACATCAGCAATGCCATCTACCTAACTGTCCTAAATCCAATTCACACTTGGCATTGCCATTCTCCTCACTCTGCCTCCATGCACATTTTGCCACCCTCTATCCTAACATTCGCTTCACACTTTGTACATGTGCACTATTACCCTCTATCCTAACATTCGCTTCACACTTTGTACATGTGCACTATTACCCTCTATCCTAAAATTCGCTTCACACTTTGTACATGTGCACTATTACCCTCTATCCTAACATTATCTTCACACTTTGTACATGTGCACTACTACCCTCTATCCTAACATTATCTTCACACTTTGTACATGTGCACTATTACCCTCTATCCTAACATTATCTTCACACTTTGTACATGTGCACTATTACCCTCTATCCTAACATTATCTTCACACTTTGTACATGTGCACAATTACCCTCTATCCTAGCATTATCTTCACACTTTGCACATGTGCACTATTACCCTTTATCCTAACATTATCTTCACACTTTGTACATGTGCACTATTACCCTCTATCCTAACATTAGCTTCACACTTTGTACATGTGCACTATTACCCTCTATCCTAACATTCGCTTCACACTTTGCACATGTGCACTATTACCCTCTATCCTAACATTATCTTCACACTTTGTACATGTGCACTATTACCCTCTATCCTAACATTCGCTTCACACTTTGTACATGTGCACTATCACCCTCTATCCTAGCATTATCTTCACACTTTGCACATGTGCACTATTACCCTCTATCCTAACATTCGCTTCACACTTTGTACATGTGCACTATTACCCTCTATCCTAAAATTCGCTTCACACTTTGTACATGTGCACTATTACCCTCTATCCTAACATTTGCTTCACACTTTGTACATGTGCACTATTACCCTCTATCCTAACATTTGCTTCACACTTTGTACATGTGCACTATTACCCTCTATCCTAACATTATCTTCACACTTTGTACATGTGCACTATTACCCTATATCCTAACATTCGCTTCACACTTTGTACATGTGCACTATTACCCTCTATCCTAACATTTGCTTCACACTTTGTGCATGTGCACTATTACCCTCTATCCTAACATTATCTTCACACTTTGTACATGTGCACTATTACCCTTTATCCTAACATTAACGTCACACTTTGTACATGTGCACTATTACCCTATATCCTAACATTCGCTTCACACTTTGTACATGTGCACTATTACCCTCTATCCTAACATTATCTTCACACTTTGTACATGTGCACTATTACCCTCTATCCTAACATTATCTTCACACTTTGTACATGTGCACTATTACCCTTTATCCTAACATTATCTTCACACTTTGTACATGTGCACTATTACCCTCTATCCTAACATTCACTTCACACTTTGTACATGTGCACTATTACCCTCTATCCTAACATTCACTTCACACTTTGTACATGTGCACTATTACCCTCTATCCTAACATTATCTTCACACTTTGTACATGTGCACAATTACCCTCTATCCTAGCATTATATTCACACTTTGCACATGTGCACTATTACCCTTTATCCTAACATTATCTTCACACTTTGTACATGTGCACTATTACCCTCTATCCTAACATTAGCTTCACACTTTGTACATGTGCACTATTACCCTCTATCCTAACATTCGCTTCACACTTTGCACATGTGCACTATTACCCTCTATCCTAACATTATCTTCACACTTTGTACATGTGCACTATTACCCTCTATCCTAACATTCGCTTCACACTTTGTACATGTGCACTATTACCCTCTATCCTAACATTTGCTTCACACTTTGTACATGTGCACTATTACCCTCTATCCTAACATTATCTTCACACTTTGTACATGTGCACTATTACCCTATATCCTAACATTCGCTTCACACTTTGTACATGTGCACTATTACCCTCTATCCTAACATTTGCTTCACACTTTGTGCATGTGCACTATTACCCTCTATCCTAACATTATCTTCACACTTTGTACATGTGCACTATTACCCTTTATCCTAACATTAACGTCACACTTTGTACATGTGCACTATTACCCTATATCCTAACATTCGCTTCACACTTTGTACATGTGCACTATTACCCTCTATCCTAACATTTGCTTCACACTTTGTACATGTGCACTATTACCCTCTATCCTAACATTATCTTCACACTTTGTACATGTGCACTATTACCCTATATCCTAACATTCGCTTCACACTTTGTACATGTGCACTATTACCCTCTATCCTAACATTTGCTTCACACTTTGTGCATGTGCACTATTACCCTCTATCCTAACATTATCTTCACACTTTGTACATGTGCACTATTACCCTTTATCCTAACATTAACGTCACACTTTGTACATGTGCACTATTACCCTATATCCTAACATTCGCTTCACACTTTGTACATGTGCACTATTACCCTCTATCCTAACATTATCTTCACACTTTGTACATGTGCACTATTACCCTCTATCCTAACATTATCTTCACACTTTGTACATGTGCACTATTACCCTTTATCCTAACATTATCTTCACACTTTGTACATGTGCACTATTACCCTCTATCCTAACATTCACTTCACACTTTGTACATGTGCACTATTACCCTCTATCCTAACATTCACTTCACACTTTGTACATGTGCACTATTACCCTCTATCCTAACATTATCTTCACACTTTGTACATGTGCACTATTACCCTCTATCCTAACATTCACTTCACACTTTGTACATGTGCACTATTACCCTCTATCCTAACATTCGCTTCACACTTTGTACATGTGCACTATTACCCTCTATCCTAACATTCGCTTCACACTTTGTACATGTGCACTATTACCCTCTATCCTAACATTCACTTCACACTTTGTACATGTGCACTATTACCCTCTATCCTAACATTCGCTTCACACTTTGTACATGTGCACTATTACCCTCTATCCTAACATTCGCTTCACACTTTGTACATGTGCACTATTACCCTCTATCCTAACATTATCTTCACACTTTGTACATGTGCACTATTACCCTCTATCCTAACATTCACTTCACACTTTGTACATGTGCACTATTACCATCTATCCTAACATTCGCTTCACACTTTGTACATGTGCACTATTACCCTCTATACTAACATTATCTTCACACTTTGTACATTGGCAGTGTCACCCGCCTATGCCTGCCCCAGTATCCACAGATTTTGGATTTACTGTGAAATAATCCAGTCTGGATAAAGAGTAAATAGAACTATTTATAGACACATCAAAGAGACCGAGAGAACAAGGAGCTAAACGCTGCAGGGAGAGAGAATTCCTGTGTGTGCCAGGCTGTGAGGGGGGCAGGCTTGTACCAGGAGGTGCTCGTGGGAAGCAGGGTGGAGGAGGGATCTTATTTACAGACAGCTGCTCTCCTAACTCATGATGCTGACTGTGCCATGGGCACAGAGGTGACACCAATCCCTTGAAGATACACAAATTGATGTGCGGGGGACACAAGGGGTCATCACAAGAGTAAAATCTGCCCATAACCAATACAGTCATGTCCCCCTACAGCCCAGGCTTCAAAGGGAACAGACAATGCCAGAAAATCCTCTTAGCAGAAAGTGTGAATTCAGTAGAGAGCTGTGTGCCTTGCTGAGAGATAAGAAGAGCTCACAAAGAGCCGCAGGACTTGAATCTGTGCACTGGGACAGAGGAGACTGGGACATGGAGAGTGAGGGAGAGCAGGCAATGAGGATCAGGAGAGCACAGAGTATTGGGAGAATAGCACTGCAAACAGGGGGAGGGTGGGGACACTGTAAAGGGAAAGCAGAGGTCACTAAGAATGGACATAAGAGGGGGGTACTAGAAACAGGGGAGAAGGGGAAAGGGGAGAGGAGGCAATGAGAGTCAGGAGAGCACCGAGAACAGGTAAAGGATGGGGGTACTGTAAAGGGAAAGCAGAGGTCACTAAGAATGGACATAAGAGGGGGGTACTAGAAACAGGGGAGAAGGGGAAAGGGGAAAGGAGGCAATGAGAGTCAGAAGAGCACTGAGAACAGGAAAAGGATGGGGGTACTGTAAAGGGAAAGTAGAGGTCACTGGGAATGGGCATAAGAGGGAGGTACTAGAAACAGGGGAGAAGGGGAGAGGAGGCAATGAGAGTTAGGAGAGCACTGAATACAGGAAAAGGATGGGGTACTGTAAAGGGAAAGCAGAGGTCACTGAGAATGGGCATAAGAGGGAGGTACTAGAAACAGGAGAGAAGGGGAGAGGAGGCAATGAGAGTCAGGAGAGCACTGAGAACAGGAAAAGGATGGGGGTACTGTAAAGGGAAAGCAGAGGTCACTGAGAATGGGCATAAGAGGGAGGTACTAGAAACAGGGGAGAAGGGGAAAGGAGGCAATGAGAGTCAGGAGAGCACTGAGAACAGGAAAAGGATGGGGGTACTGTAAAGGGAAAGCAGAGGTCACTGAGAATGGGAATAAGGGGGAGGTACTAGAAACAGGAGAGAAGGGGCGAGGAGGCAATGAGAGTCAGGAGAGCGCCGAGAACAGGAAAAGGATGGGGGTACTGTAAAGGGAAAGCAGAGGTCACTGAGAATGGGAATAAGGGTGAGGTACTAGAAACAGGAGAAAAGGGGAGAGGAGGCAATGAGAATCAGGAGAGCGCCGAGAACAGGAAAAGGATGGGGGTACTGTAAAGGGAAAGCAGAGGTCACTGAGACTGGGCATAAGAGGGGGGTACTAGAAACAGGGGAGAAGGGGAAGGGGAAAGGTGGCAATGAGAGTCAGGAGAGCACTGAGAACAGGAATAGGATGGGGGTACTGAAAAGGGAAAGTAGAGGTCACTGAGAATGGGCATAAGAGGGAGGTACTAGAAACCGGGGAGAAGGGGAGAGGAGGCAATGAGAGTCAGGAGGGCACTGAGAACAGGAATAGGATGGGGGTACTGTAAAGGGAAAGCAGAGGTCACTGAGAATGGGCATAAGAGGGGGTACTAGAAAAAGGGGAGAAGGGGAAGGGGAAAGGTGGCAATGAGAATAAGGAGAGCAATGAGAACAGGAAAATGATGGGGGTACTGTAAAGGGAAAGCAGAGGTCCCTGAGAATGGGAATAAGATGGAGGTACTAGAAACAGGGGGGTAGGGTGAGGAGGCAATGAGAGTCAGGAGAGCGCCGAGAACAGGAAAAGGATGGGGGTACTGTAAAGGGAAAGCAGAGGTCACTGAGAATGGGCATAAGAGGGAGGTACTAGAAACAGGAGAGAAGGGGAGAGGAGGCAATGAGAGTCAGGAGAGCGCCGAGAACAGGAAAAGGATGGGGGTACTGTAAAGGGAAAGGAGAGGTCACTGAGAATGGGCATAAGAGGGGGTACTAGAAACAGGGGAGATGGGGAAAGGAGGCAATGAGAATAAGGAAAGCAACGAGAACAGGAAAAGGATGGGGGTACTGTAAAGGGAAAGCAGAGGTCACTGAGAATGGGCATAAGAGGGAGGTACTAGAAACAGGGGAAAGGGGGGAGGAGGCAATGAGAGTCAGGAGAGCACTGGAAGATAAGCACTGAAATGGGGGCACTGTAAATAAAAAAAACAGACGACACTAAGAATGGAGGAGAGATCACTGAGAATGGGCAAAAGAGAGAGGTACTAGAAACAATATAAGGGGGCACATCACTGAGAATGAGAAGGTGTGTGGAGAAGGGAGAGAAGGGGCACTGGGAATAGAGAGAAACTGGGCATTTGAAATAGAAATAGGGGCTCTGAGATTGTGGAGATGTTAGAGGGAAAGAGAATAGGGCCAGCAATGGGGATACAATGGGGGCACTGGAAATGAGGGAGGAGAGGGCCACTGAGAATATGGAAATTATTGTGGTACTGAGAATGGGGAGATGTGGGGGCACTAAGAATGGGGAGAGGTGGGGGCACTGAGAATGGGGAGATGTGGGGGTACTGAGAATGGGGAGGTGTGGGGGCACTAAGAATGGGGAGAGGTGGGGGCACTGAGAATGGGGAGATGTGCCGGCACTGAGAATGGGGAGATGTGGGGGCACTGAGAATGGGGAGATGTGGGGCACTGAGAATGGGGAGATGTGGGGGCACTGAGAATGGGGAGATGTGGGGGCACTGAGAATGCGGAGATGTGGGGGCACTGAGAATGGGGAGATGTGCCGGCACTGAGAATGGGGAGATGTGGGGGCACTGAGAATGGGGAGAGGTGGGGGCACTGAGAATGGGGAGATGTGGGGGCACTGAGAATGGGGAGATGTGCGGGCACTGAGAATGGGGAGATGTGGGGGCCCGTGAATGGGGAGATGTGGGGGCACTGAGAATGGGGAGAGGTGGGGGCACTGAGAATGGGGAGGTGTGGTGGCACTGAGAATGGGGAGATGTGCCGGCACTGAGAATGGGGAGATGTGCCGGCACTGAGAATAGGGAGATGTGGGGGCACTGAGAATGGGGAGGTGTGCGGGCACTGAGAATGGGGACATGTGGGGGCACTGAGAATGCGGAGAGGTGGGGGCACTGAGAATGGGGAGAGGTGGGGGCACTGAGAATGGGGAGATGTGGGGGCACTGAGAATGGGGAGATGTAGGGGCACTGACAATGGGGAGATGTGGGGGCACTGAGAATGGGGAGATGTGCCGGCACTGAGAATGGGGAGATGTGGGGGCACTGAGAATGGGGAGATGTGGGGGCACTGAGAATGGGAAGATGTGCGGGCACTGAGAATGGGGAGATGTGGGGGCACTGAGAATGGGGAGGTGTGGGGGCACTGAGAATGGGGAGATGTGGGGGCACTGAGAATGGGGAGATGTGGGGGCACTGAGAATGGGGAGATGTGCGGGCACTGTGAATGGGGAGATGTGGGGGCACTGAGAATGGGCATAAGAGGGGGGTACTAGAAGAAGGGGAGAAGGGGAAAGGAGGCAATGAGAATAAGGAGAGCAACGAGAACAGGAAAAGGATGGGGGTACTGTAAAGGGAAAGCAGAGGTCACTGAGAATGGGCATAAGAGGGAGGTACTAGAAACAGGGAAGAAGGGGAAAGGGGGGAGGAGGCAATGAGAGTCAGGAGAGCACTGGAAGATAAGCACTGAAATGGGGGGACTGTAAATAAAAAAAACAGACGACACTAAGAATGGAGGAGAGATCACTGAGAATGGGCAAAAGAGAGAGGTACTAGAAACAATATGAGGGGGCACATCACTGAGAATGAGAAGGTGTGTGGAGAAGGGAGAGAAGGAGCACTGGGAATAGAGAGAAACTGGGCATTTGAAATAGAAATAGGGGCTCTGAGATTGTGGAGATGTTAGAGGGAAAGAGAATAGGGCCAGCAATGGGGATACAATGGGGGCACTGGAAATGAGGGAGGAGAGGGCCACTGAGAATATGGAAATTATTGTGGTACTGAGAATGGGGAGATGTGGGGGCACTGAGAATGTAGAGATGTGGGGGCACTAAGAATGGGGAGATGTGCCGGCACTGAGAATGGGGAGATGTGGGGGCACTGAGAATGGGGAGATGTGGGGGCACTGAGAATGCGGAGATGTGGGGGCACTGAGAATGGGGAGATGTGCCGGCACTGAGAATGGGGAGATGTGGGGGCACTGAGAATGGGGAGAGGTGGGGGCACTGAGAATGGGGAGATGTGGGGGCACTGAGAATGGGGAGATGTGCGGGCACTGAGAATGGGGAGATGTGGGGGCCCGTGAATGGGGAGATGTGGGGGCACTGAGAATGGGGAGAGGTGGGGGCACTGAGAATGGGGAGGTGTGGTGGCACTGAGAATGGGGAGATGTGCCGGCACTGAGAATGGGGAGATGTGCCGGCACTGAGAATGGGGACATGTGGGGGCACTGAGAATGCGGAGAGGTGGGGGCACTGAGAATGGGGAGAGGTGGGGGCACTGAGAATGGGGAGATGTGGGGGCACTGAGAATGGGGAGATGTAGGGGCACTGACAATGGGGAGATGTGGGGGCACTGAGAATGGGGAGATGTGCCGGCACTGAGAATGGGGAGATGTGGGGGCACTGAGAATGGGGAGGTGTGCGGGCACTGAGAATGGGGAGATGTGGGGGCACTGAGAATGGGGAGATGTGGGGGCACTGAGAATGGGGAGATGTGCGGGCACTGAGAATGGGGAGATGTGGGGGCACTGAGAATGGGGAGGTGTGGGGGCACTGAGAATGGGGAGATGTGGGGGCACTGAGAATGGGGAGATGTGCGGGCACTGTGAATGGGGAGATGTGGGGGCACTGAGAATGGGCATAAGAGGGGGGTACTAGAAGAAGGGG
The DNA here is from genome assembly GCA_027410445.1 of Discoglossus pictus. Taxonomy (NCBI): domain Eukaryota; kingdom Metazoa; phylum Chordata; class Amphibia; order Anura; family Alytidae; genus Discoglossus; species Discoglossus pictus. The sequence continues at coordinate 505,738 of CM050174.1, forward strand.
AGAAGGGGAAAGGAGGCAATGAGAATAAGGAGAGCAACGAGAACAGGAAAAGGATGGGGGTACTGTAAAGGGAAAGCAGAGGTCACTGAGAATGGGCATAAGAGGGAGGTACTAGAAACAGGGGAGAAGGGGAAAGGGGGGAGGAGGCAATGAGAGTCAGGAGAGCACTGGAAGATAAGCACTGAAATGGGGGGACTGTAAATAAAAAAAACAGACGACACTAAGAATGGAGGAGAGATCACTGAGAATGGGCAAAAGAGAGAGGTACTAGAAACAATATGAGGGGGCACATCACTGAGAATGAGAAGGTGTGTGGAGAAGGGAGAGAAGGAGCACTGGGAATAGAGAGAAACTGGGCATTTGAAATAGAAATAGGGGCTCTGAGATTGTGGAGATGTTAGAGGGAAAGAGAATAGGGCCAGCAATGGGGATACAATGGGGGCACTGGAAATGAGGGAGGAGAGGGCCACTGAGAATATGGAAATTATTGTGGTACTGAGAATGGGGAGATGTGGGGGCACTAAGAATGGGGAGAGGTGGGGGCACTGAGAATGGGGAGATGTGCCGGCACTGAGAATGGGGAGATGTGGGGGTACTGAGAATGGGGAGATGTGGGGGCACTAAGAATGGGGAGAGGTGGGGGCACTGAGAATGGGGAGATGTGCCGGCACTGAGAATGGGGAGATGTGGGGGTACTGAGAATTGGGGAGATGTGGGGGCACTAAGAATGGGGAGATGTGGGGGCACTGAGAATGGGGAGATGTGGGGGCACTGAGAATGGGGAGATGTGGGGGCCCGTGAATGGGGAGATGTGGGGGCACTGAGAATGGGGAGAGGTGGGGGCACTGAGAATGGGGAGTGGTGGGGGCACTGAGAATGGGGAGATGTGGGGGCACTGAGAATGAGGAGATGTGCGGGCACTGAGAATGGGGAGATGTGGGGGCCCGTGAATGGGGAGATGTGGGGGCACTGAGAATGGGGAGAGGTGGGGGCACTGAGAATGGGGAGGTGTGGGGGCACTGAGAATGGGGAGATGTGCGGGCACTGAGAATGGGGAGATGTGCCGGCACTGAGAATGGGGAGATGTGCGGGCACTGAGAATGGGGAGATGTGGGGGCACTGAGAATGGGGAGGTGTGCGGGCACTGAGAATGGGGAGATGTGGGGGCACTAAGAATGGGGAGAGGTGGGGGCACTGAGAATGGGGAGATGTGCCGGCACTGAGAATGGGGAGATGTGGGGGGTACTGAGAATGGGGAGATGTGGGGGCACTAAGAATGGGGAGAGGTGGGGGCACTGAGAATGGGGAGATGTGCCGGCACTGAGAATGGGGAGATGTGGGGGTACTGAGAATTGGGGAGATGTGGGGGCACTAAGAATGGGGAGATGTGGGGGCACTGAGAATGGGGAGATGTGGGGGCACTGAGAATGGGGAGATGTGGGGGCCCGTGAATGGGGAGATGTGGGGGCACTGAGAATGGGGAGAGGTGGGGGCACTGAGAATGGGGAGTGGTGGGGGCACTGAGAATGGGGAGATGTGGGGGCACTGAGAATGAGGAGATGTGCGGGCACTGAGAATGGGGAGATGTGGGGGCCCGTGAATGGGGAGATGTGGGGGCACTGAGAATGGGGAGAGGTGGGGGCACTGAGAATGGGGAGGTGTGGGGGCACTGAGAATGGGGAGATGTGCGGGCACTGAGAATGGGGAGATGTGCCGGCACTGAGAATGGGGAGATGTGCGGGCACTGAGAATGGGGAGATGTGGGGGCACTGAGAATGGGGAGGTGTGCGGGCACTGAGAATGGGGAGATGTGGGGGCACTGAGAATGGGGAGATGTGGGGGCACTGAGAATGGGGAGATGTGGGGGCACTGAGAATGGGGAGATGTGGGGCACTGAGAATGGGGAGATGTGGGGGCACTGAGAATGGGGAGATGTGCGGGCACTGAGAATGGGGAGATGTGGGTGCACTGAGAATGGGGAGATGTGGGGGCACTGAGAATGGGGAGGTGTGGGGGCACTGAGAATGGGGAGATGTGCGGGCACTGAGAATGGGGAGATGTGCCGGCACTGAGAATGGGGAGATGTGCGGGCACTGAGAATGGGGAGAGGTGGGGGCACTGAGAATGGGGAGATGTGCGGGCACTGAGAATGGGGAGATGTGGGGGCACTGAGAATGGGGAGATGTGGGGGCACTGAGAATGGGGAGATGTGGGGGCACTGAGAATGGGGAGATGTGGGGGCACTGAGAATGGGGAGATGTGGGGGCAGTGAGAATGGGGAGATGTGGGGGCACCGAGAATGGGGAGGTGTGCGGGCACTGAGAATGGGGAGAGGTGGGGGCACCGAGAATGGGGAGATGTGGGGGCACTGAGAATGGGGAGATGTGGGGCACTGAGAATGGGGAGATGTGGGGGCACTGAGAATGGGGAGATGTGCCGGCACTGAGAATGGGGAGATGTGGGGGCACTGAGAATGGGGAGATGTGGGGGCACTGAGAATGGGGAGATGTGGGGGCACTGAGAATGGGGAGATGTGGGGGCACTAAGAATGGGGAGGTGTGGGGGCACTGAGAATGGGGAGATGTGGGGGCACTGAGAATGGGGAGATGTGGGGGCACTGAGAATGGGGAGATGTGGGGGGCACTGAGAATGGGGAGATGTGGGGGCACTAAGAATGGGGAGGTGTGGGGGCACTGAGAATGGGGAGGTGTGGGGGCACTGAGAATGGGGAGATGTGCGGGCACTGAGAATGGGGAGATGTGGGGGGCACTGAGAATGGGGAGATGTGCGGGCACTGAGAATGGGGAGATGTGGGGGCACTGAGAATGGGGAGATGTGGGGGCACTGAGAATGGGGAGATGTGGGGGCACTAAGAATGGGGAGGTGTGGGGGCACTGAGAATGGGGAGGTGTGGGGGCACTGAGAATGGGGAGATGTGGGGGCACTGGGAATGGGGAGATGTGCGGGCACTGAGAATGGGGAGGTGTGGGGGCACTGAGAATGGGGAGATGTGCGGGCACTGAGAATGGGGAGATGTGGGGGCACTGAGAATGGGGAGATGTGGGGCACTGAGAATGGGGAGATGTGGGGGCACTGAGAATGGGGAGATGTGCCGGCACTGAGAATGGGGAGATGTGGGGGCACTGAGAATGGGGAGATGTGGGGGCACTGAGAATGGGGAGATGTGGGGGCACTGAGAATGGGGAGATGTGGGGGCACTAAGAATGGGGAGGTGTGGGGGCACTGAGAATGGGGAGATGTGGGGGCACTGAGAATGGGGAGGTGTGGGGGCACTGAGAATGGGGAGATGTGGGGGCACTGAGAATGGGGAGATGTGGGGGCACTGAGAGTGGGGAGATGTGCGGGCACTGAGAATGGGGAGGAGTGCGGGTACTGAGAATGGGGAGATGTGGGGGCACTGAGAATGGGGAGATGTGCGGGCACTGAGAATGGGGAGATGTGGGGGCACTGAGAATGGGGAGATGTGGGGGCACTGAGAGTGGGGAGATGTGCGGGCACTGAGAATGGGGAGGAGTGCGGGCACTGAGAATGGGGAGATGTGGGGGCACTGAGAATGGGGAGATGTGGGGGCACTGAGAATGGGGAGGTGTGGGGGCACTGGAAATGTGGGAGGAGAGGGCCACTGAGAATGGGGAGATGTGGGGGCACTGAGAATGGGGAGATGTGGGGGCACTGAGAATGGGGAGGTGTGGGGGCACTGGAAATGTGGGAGGAGAGGGCCACTGAGAATGCAGAAAGAAGGGGTGCATTGAGTAGAGGGAGAGAAAAGTGAAAATCGAGACTAGAGCGAGGAGGTAATGCTGAGAATGGGGATAAGGAGGAGGACAATCAGAAAGATGGGTCCCTACTGTACCACATACAAACTTCAACCTTTAGACTGTAAGTCTCAATCCTGCGCGGTGCTTTAGGGAAAGCGCTATGGACACCGGATTCCAAGCTCAAAGACAGGGCCCCCCATTCATTGCAATGTGTGAATCTTGAACTTGTCATTGCCTGTAACTTATGTATAGCGCTACGGAATATGTTGGCGCGTTACAAATAAACAATAATAAAAGAAAGGGAGTGGAGGGGGGCATGGAGATGTGGCATGGAGAATAGGGAGGGGGTAGGACACGAAAGATGGAGATAGGATCAGTCAAGTTTGCAGTATTTATCTATAAATATTACATTACATTAATACCTGATTGTATGATTGGCGGCTCAGTGGAGCAGCAGTAATGTAATCATTATTGGGACAGTGGGGCTTTATATTATTATCACATTTTTGGCAGTCTTACACTCAATATAAAAATGACCCGAACACTACTCGTGTGATTAGATCACTTCTAATTGGCAGACATTTAATGTGACACTTTCCTCTACTAGCTCCACCAGATCTCATTAGGTGCCACTGGTTCTGATAAAGATGAAGGCGCGTGATCTGTAGCCCCTCTGTGTAATGAGAGCCCACCCTGTATCTGCTGCTATTGTCTTCAGTGACTAGCTGGTTAGATAATGACTCCTCAAGAGTGGCTGCAGAGTCCCAGGGGGTAATAAGCAATCATTGGCAACAATCTGCAACCATTAAGAGCTACAGTTAGTGGGTGGATCAGAAAGGCTAAATGACAGTTAAAATAGCAAACATCAGTGTTTACTATAAAGTGCATTTTTCTTAATTACATTCAGATAATACAGTACTTGTTATTGTCTATAGTTATAACCCATCCCATGTTTGGACGCTCATTGCCCTGTCAGTGGGATCCTGGCACTAACATCCCTTATCATTGCAGGACCTAAGACATCACGTGCTTCCTGTCTGGTTTTCATGGTAACAGACCCATGCCTTCCTGGTGACCAATTCCTGAAGCGCCGGAACTGACTGAGAGCGCAGTGCATGCTGGGCGACGCAGCGGTCCGGGTGTTTACGCTGCATGAACATGGCGGCTTCCTCAGCAACAGCGAGTGGTTCAGGGGCCTCTGGCTCTGGAAACCCGACTGGAGCCTCGGGGCTCACAGCCTCCATCACTGGCACCATGAACAAGAAGAAGAAACCATTTCTTGGCATGCCGGCCCCGCTGGGATATGTGCCGGGGCTGGGGAGAGGGTGAGTGATGGGGAGAGACTGGAGAGAGCCTGGGGGATAGGATCAGGGACTGGAGAGAGCCTGGGGGATAGGATCAGGGACTGGAGAGAGCCTGGGGGATAGGATCAGGGACTGGAGAGAGCCTGGGGGATAGGATCAGGAACTGGAGAGAGCCTGGGGATAGGATCAGGGACTGGAGAGAGCGTGGGGGATAGGATCAGGGACTGGAGAGAGCCTGGGGGATAGCATCAGGAACTGGAGAGAGCCTGGGCGGATAGGATCAGGAACTGGAGAGAGCCTGGGGGGATAGGATCAGGAACTGGAGAGAGCCTGGGGGATAGTACCAGGGACTGGAGAGAGCCTGGGGGATAGTATCAGGGACTGGAGAGAGCCTGGGGGATAGTATCAGGGACTGGAGAGAGCCTGGGGGATAGTATCAGGGACTGGAGAGAGCCTGGGGGATAGTATCAGGGACTGGAGAGAGCCTGGGGGATAGGATCAGGGACTGAAGAGAGCCTGGGGGATAGGATCAGGGACTGGGAAGAGCCTGGGGGATAGGATCAGGGACCGGGGAGAGCCTGGGGGGATAGGATCAGGGACCGGGGAGAGCCTGGGGGATAGGATCAGGGACTGGAGAGAGAGCCTGGGGGATAGGATCAGGGACTGGAGAGAGAGCCTGGGGGATAGGATCAGGGACTGGAGAGAGAGCCTGGGGGATAGGATCAGGGACTGGAGAGAGCCTGGGCGGATAGGATCAGGAACTGGAGAGAGCCTGGGGGGATAGGATCAGGAACTGGAGAGAGCCTGGGGGGATAGGATCAGGAACTGGAGAGAGCCTGGGGGATAGTATCAGGGACTGGAGAGAGCCTGGGGGATAGTATCAGGGACTGGAGAGAGCCTGGGGGATAGTATCAGGGACTGGAGAGAGCCTGGGGGATAGTATCAGGGACTGGAGAGAGCCTGGGGGATAGTATCAGGGACTGGAGAGAGCCTGGGGGATAGTATCAGGGACTGGAGAGAGCCTGGGGGATAGGATCAGGGACTGAAGAGAGCCTGGGGGATAGGATCAGGGACTGAAGAGAGCCTGGGGGATAGGATCAGGGACTGGGAAGAGCCTGGGGGATAGGATCAGGGACCGGGGAGAGCCTGGGGGATAGGATCAGGGACTGGGGAGAGCCTGGGGGATAGGATCAGGGACTGGAGAGAGAGCCTGGGGGATAGGATCAGGGACTGGAGAGAGAGCCTGGGGGATAGGATCAGGGACTGGAGAGAGCCTGGGGGATAGAATCATGGACTGGGGAGAGAGCCTGGGGGATAGGATCAGGGACTGGGGAGAGAGCCTGGGGGATAAGATCAGGGAATGGGGAGAGAGCCTGGGGGATAAGATCAGGGAATGGGGAGAGAGCCTGGGGGATAAGATCAGGGAATGGGGAGAGAGCCTGGGGGATAAGATCAGGGACTGGGGAGAGAGCCTGGGGGATAAGATCAGGGACTGGGGAGAGAGCCTGGGGGATGAGATCAGGGACTGGGGAGAGAGCCTGGGGGATACGATCAGGGACTGGGGAGAGAGCCTGGGGGATAAGATCAGAGCCTGGGGGATAAGATCAGAGCCTGGGGGATAAGATCAGAGCCTGGGGGATAAGATCAGAGCCTGGGGGATAAGATCAGGGCCTGGGGGATAAGATCAGGGACTGGGGAGAGCCTGGGGGTTAGGATCAGGGACTGGGGAGAGCCTGGGGGATAGGATCAGGGACTGGGGAGAGCCTGGGGGATAGGATCAGGGACTGGGGAGAGCCTGGGGGATAGGATCAGGGACTGGGGAGAGCCTGGGGATAGGATCAGGGACTGGGGAGAGCCTGGGGGATAGGATCAGGGACTGGGGAGAGCCTGGGGGATAGGATCAGGGACTGGGGAGAGCCTGGGGGATAGGATCAGGGACTGGGGAGAGCCTGGGAGATAGGATCAGGGACTGGGGAGAGCCTGGGGGATAGGATCAGGGACTGGGGAGAGCCTGGGGGATAGGATCAGGGACTGGAGAGAGCCTGGGGGATAGGATCAGGGACTGGAGAGAGCCTGGGGGATAGGATCAGGGACTGGGGATTGATGGGGAGAGAGTCTGGGGGATAGGATCAGGGACTGATGGGGAGAGAGCCTGGAGGATAAGATCAGGGACTGGGGAGTGATGGGGAGAGCCCGGGGGATAGGATCAGGGACTGGGGAGTGATGGGGAGAGCCCGGGGGATAGGATCAGGGACTGGGGAGAGAGCCCGGGGGATAGGATCAGGGACTGGGGAGAGAGCCCGGGGGATAGGATCAGGGACTGGGGAGAGAGCCCGGGGGATAGGATCAGGGACTGGGGAGAGAGCCCGGGGGATAGGATCAGGGACTGGGGAGAGAGCCCGGGGGATAGGATCAGGGACTGGGGAGAGAGCCCGGGGGATAGGATCAGGGACTGGGGAGAGAGCCCGGGGGATAGGATCAGGGACTGGGGAGAGAGCCCGGGGGATAGGATCAGGGACTGGGGAGAGAGCCCGGGGGATAGGATCAGGGACTGGGGAGAGAGCCCGGGGGATAGGATCAGGGACTGGGGAGAGAGCCCGGGGGATAGGATCAGGGACTGGGGAGAGAGCCCGGGGGATAGGATCAGGGACTGGGGAGAGAGCCCGGGGGATAGGATCAGGGACTGGGGAGAGAGCCCGGGGGATAGGATCAGGGACTGGGGAGAGAGCCCGGGGGATAGGATCAGGGACTGGGGAGAGAGCCCGGGGGATAGGATCAGGGACTGGGGAGAGAGCCCGGGGGATAGGATCAGGGACTGGGGAGAGAGCCCGGGGGATAGGATCAGGGACTGGGGAGAGAGCCCGGGGGATAGGATCAGGGACTGGGGAGAGAGCCCGGGGGATAGGATCAGGGACTGGGGAGAGAGCCCGGGGGATAGGATCAGGGACTGGGGAGAGAGCCCGGGGGATAGGATCAGGGACTGGGGAGAGAGCCCGGGGGATAGGATCAGGGACTGGGGAGAGAGCCCGGGGGATAGGATCAGGGACTGGGGAGAGAGCCCGGGGGATAGGATCAGGGACTGGGGAGAGAGCCCGGGGGATAGGATCAGGGACTGGGGAGAGAGCCCGGGGGATAGGATCAGGGACTGGGGAGAGAGCCCGGGGGATAGGATCAGGGACTGGGGAGAGAGCCCGGGGGATAGGATCAGGGACTGGGGAGAGAGCCCGGGGGATAGGATCAGGGACTGGGGAGAGAGCCCGGGGGATAGGATCAGGGACTGGGGAGAGAGCCCGGGGGATAGGATCAGGGACTGGGGAGAGAGCCCGGGGGATAGGATCAGGGACTGGGGAGAGAGCCCGGGGGATAGGATCAGGGACTGGGGAGAGAGCCCGGGGGATAGGATCAGGGACTGGGGAGAGAGCCCGGGGGATAGGATCAGGGACTGGGAGAGAGCCCGGGGGATAGGATCAGGGACTGGGGAGAGAGCCCGGGGGATAGGATCAGGGACTGGGGAGAGAGCCCGGGGGATAGGATCAGGGACTGGGGAGAGAGCCCGGGGGATAGGATCAGGGACTGGGGAGAGAGCCCGGGGGATAGGATCAGGGACTGGGGAGAGAGCCCGGGGGATAGGATCAGGGACTGGGGAGAGAGCCCGGGGGATAGGATCAGGGACTGGGGAGAGAGCCCGGGGGATAGGATCAGGGACTGGGGAGAGAGCCCGGGGGATAGGATCAGGGACTGGGGAGAGAGCCCGGGGGATAGGATCAGGGACTGGGGAGAGAGCCCGGGGGATAGGATCAGGGACTGGGGAGAGAGCCCGGGGGATAGGATCAGGGACTGGGGAGAGAGCCCGGGGGATAGGATCAGGGACTGGGGAGAGAGCCCGGGGGATAGGATCAGGGACTGGGGAGAGAGCCCGGGGGATAGGATCAGGGACTGGGGAGAGAGCCCGGGGGATAGGATCAGGGACTGGGGAGAGAGCCCGGGGGATAGGATCAGGGACTGGGGAGAGAGCCCGGGGGATAGGATCAGGGACTGGGGAGAGAGCCCGGGGGATAGGATCAGGGACTGGGGAGAGAGCCCGGGGGATAGGATCAGGGACTGGGGAGAGAGCCCGGGGGATAGGATCAGGGACTGGGGAGAGAGCCCGGGGGATAGGATCAGGGACTCGGGAGAGAGCCCCGGGGATAGGATCAGGGACTGGGGAGAGGGTGAGGGATGGAGAATAGCCTAGAAGAGACGGGTCCGAGACGGGGCAGAGGGTCCGAGACGGGGCAGAGGGTCCGAGACGGGGCAGAGGGTCCGAGACGGGGCAGAGGGTCCGAGACGGGGCAGAGGGTCCGAGACGGGGGAGAGCCTATAGTAGAGGCTCAGAAACTGAGGAAAGGATGAGTGATGGGGAAGAGAGCCCAGAGGAGAGGGTGAGTTTGGGCCCATTGGGATGTGTGTCTGGACCGAGGAGAGGCTAAAAAAATGGTGGGGGGAGGGCTCCTACATAAGTAAGTGCAAGGTCTTTGGAAAGGAACAGTGAGGTATATGTTTTCCTGTAGACAAATATGTGAGAGACCTCTTTCCTCTTTTGGACGTGTGATGTTGATATTCTGCCTCCTCCTTTAGTGCCACAGGTTTCACCACTCGCTCGGATATTGGTCCTGCCCGTGATGCTAATGATCCTGTGGATGACAGACATGCCCCACCTGGGAAAAGAACCGTGGGTGACCAGATGAAGAAAAACCAGGCAGATGATGATGATGAAGATTTGAATGACACCAATTATGATGAGGTAATGTCAGGATATATTAGATTTACCATGTGCAGAATGCACCATGGCCATATGGTTAGGCAGCCATAGCATGCATTTTATGTTTGTTTTCTGGTTAAGGTAGAAAGACTGATCTGGGGAAGGTCAAAACACATGGTCTTCGCAATGAAGCCATACATTTGTGTTGAATGCCTATAGGGTGAAGAATGCTTATATACATCTTTGGTATTGTATTAGTGGATAGTATATTGAGGAGCTAGACATCTTGTCCTATTGCCTCTCCTTCTCTTGTCTGCTGGGTACCACCTCCGATGTCTGGTTATTGCAGTGGGGGAATGTGAAGATCCTGCTGGTGTGGCCAGTGGGAGAATTGCTGGGGCTACCATTGGCTGGTCAGCTATTATCATGGCTCAAATACCCTCTAAAAGAGATTAGACTTTTTATTTTTTAAATAATGGTTATGTTGGGGGAAGGGGTGACTTCTTTCTCATGTGGCTATGATGTCTATATGCAATGTGTAACTGCAACCATCAGGGGTGCTACAGGCAGGTCCAGCCTATGATTAAAGGTCAGCTGACCAGGTATGGCTGGACCCTATCCAACCCCCACCAACCTATCCCTATTACCCTGCCCCACTAGTAGGAATATCTCCTTGTCTGGCCAGCAGCCATTGTGTGTATAACTAAGTTGCCACTGATGAGCCAGTCGTGCTGACCAGGTATTGTTCTAGATAGACTTGGTGCCGCCGGCTACCCCTTAGGAAGCCATATTTACTTATGTTATTGTTTTATTGTATGTGCTGGGGTATAAAGAGGAGTTATTGGGAATACAGATCATGCTGTCTGTGGAACACCTAGTGATGGTGTGTTTTATTGAGGGAAAATAACGGTTGACGCTTTGTATCCTGTTATTCATTAGCCGTCCTGTGTGGGCGGTATAACCCACAGGTTCAGTTCTGCGGGTAGGATTGACCCCGCTGACCTTTTCAATCCCAGCGAAAAGTAGATCATGGCAGGGAATGTCTGGTGGGGACTCAACGATGGTACTGAAAGGGCTTGGCCTCTTCCTCTCTGTCTGAGGGGGAGAATAAGCACCCACCACAGTACAAGCTACAGGAGATTAGGGGAGTCCTCATGGACACGCCCAGCTTTACTTGTGGTATCCTGCCCACACGATGAGGGCCAGCACAGATAGTCCGCACTGCCTGTTGGATCTCGGAGACTAATATCACCCAGTAATTAAATATAAGGTTATCAGACCCCAGCCAAGCTGCTTGGGTCATCTCCTTATAAGGTCATGTAGGATATGGGAGCAGTTATCTCTGGAGGCAGAGCTAAACGGTCAGACACAAGCTTGTGTCTAAACAACATGAAACCATTGTTGGGCCTAGTTTGGTGAGCACAGTCCTAGATTTCAGTATCTCCCTGAAATGCTGAGCTAGTCAAACTGAGGCAGTGATTACAGCAAGGAAATACTGAAAGCAGGACTGTGTGTGGCACTTCAGAGACGTCTACATGGTCTTGGCTGCAGACCATCAGGGGTCCTCTATATACCAAACCTGGAGACTATCTCCTATTAGATGAGCAGCTTGGCTGGAGACTGCAAACATGGCGTGTACTATTGGATACCCATGAATAGGAACATTACTACTAATCAGACCATGTGACCCTCATTGTATCGCATTATATCACAGTGGCACATAATCTGTCCAAATACGGTATCAATGAAAACTACAGATAATAACAAGCCAGCTTGTAATGGATTGATTTCACCGATCGCTTTCCTACAGATGATCTGTAGCCCCTCTGTGTAATGAGAGCCCACCCTGTATCTGCTGCTATTGTCTTCAGTGACTAGCTGGTTAGATAATGACTCCTCAAGAGTGGCTGCGGAGTCCCAGGGGGTAATCAGCAACAATCTGCAACCATTAAGAGCTGCAGTTAGTGGGTGGATCAGAAAGGCTAAATGACAGAATAGCAAACATCAGTGTTAGTTTACTATAAAGTGCATTTTTCTTAATTACATTCAAATAATAAATAAATATTGTAACCCTTTCTGCTTCTTTTAGTTTAATGGATATGCAGGGAGTTTGTTCTCCAGCGGCCCATATGAGAAAGATGATGAAGAAGCGGATGCCATCTATGCTGCCCTGGACAAGCGTATGGATGAGAGGAGGAAGGAGAGGAGGTAAATTGTGTATGAGTTGCATTTCTTTGCCCCATTTGCAATAATTGCCTCTGTACCCACATAGTTTTCTGTCCAATGACCTCACGGTGTGGCTTTTGTGTCACTCGGTGTCTTTATCCTCATCTAGGAATCGGCCTAACGGTTGTTTTACTTTTTCAGGGAGCAAAGGGAGAAGGAGGAGATCGAGAAATACCGTATGGAGAGACCCAAGATCCAGCAACAGTTCTCTGATCTGAAGGTAAGTTTAGCTTTGCTCCTGATCTCACAGAATCTGGTGCTTTCCATCAGTCCAAAAAGACATTTGCGTTCGCAATGATGGTGGCTCTGTAATTGTGAGCAATGATACAAAACTTCTGTATTCCTTCAATCACGATATTACAGTATTTTTATGGACAATATGGTTGACCATAAAACAAAAGGCTCTCTATTTTTAAAACTCAACTTTTAATACGATTGTAAAATAATCATATACACGGGAATTGTTATAGTTGTGAAGATAAAATGCATTTAGATTTGTACAATCACTTAGGCCTGAAAAATAACACTTACATCTCAGGAACTTCAAACTGCCTAATAATTTTGTTGCCAGTATAAAGTGAGTGTTGTTGCTACACAGTACAGATAAAGTCCTCCATGTTGCATACTGTTGTTTTGGGTCACAATTCCCCTATATGTAATTATTTTACTTCAATCATGTTAAAAGTTAAGATTTAAGAATAGAGTCTTTTGTTTTTATGGTCAACTGTATTGTCCATAAAAATATTGTAATATTTTGTATCTACTCATATATATATATATATATATATATATATATATATATATATATATATATATATATATATATACCAAAGATGTTTTGGCATCTCCACATAATTAATTGTTTCCTGTATCAGTCAGCCTTTTTTGTTGTGATTATTTGGTTTTATTTTTTTCTAACCATGGCAGTAAATATATTACAGACAATCGTGGTAGAGAATCCCCTCTTAAACATGAGGAGAGAAAGAACCATATGTAAAACTTAGAATATGTGCATATGCCTCTGCTATTTTAACTAGCTTATGTACAGGTCGTCTATCATGTGTATATGTCATTATCTACTGTATCTGATTCCAGATATCTATATAAAGGGCTATTTGCAGCTTACTTAGAAAAATGTCTATCACTGGCACCTTGTGGAGTTACTTTCTGCTGAATTTAGTTTCTTAAAGAACTTTTGTTTGTTTCATCAGAGAAAACTTGCAGAGGTGACAGAGGAGGAGTGGCTGAGTATCCCAGAAGTTGGAGATGCTCGCAACAAGCGCCAGAGAAACCCTCGTCATGAGAAGCTAACCCCCGTCCCGGACAGCTTCTTTGCAAAGCACCTTCAGACAGGCGAGAATCACACAAGTGTGGATCCACGGCAGCCCGTAAGTGACACGGAAAGTAAATGTCTCTTCTGTTACGTCTCCAATCACCACTGCAAGGAGACACTTTGAAGGGGTGAATGGTGTCAAGAGGAGTCAAGCACCGTCCTTGAAATTGTGGTTTTCATATAAGTGTTATGTCCAGAAGGTCCCGTTTAGATATCTGACCTATTACATACACAAAAATAGGGGCTTTGCTGATCAGTGATTTTATTCCCTTTGTATATAATGGCATAACACAATTTATTGGCTCCCCTGCCCTTGTGTTCTGCAGTTTGGAGGTTTGAACACGCCTTTCCCAGGAGGTCTGAATACCCCCTATCCTGGTGGCATGACTCCCGGACTGATGACCCCAGGAACTGGAGAGCTTGACATGAGGAAGATCGGACAGGCCAGGAACACACTAATGGATATGAGGCTGAGCCAGGTGAGTAAATGTCTGCTCTGCTTGTATTTTTCAGGCCAAATTTTGCTTTATTTAATGCACATTTGTCTCTCAGGTTTCAGACTCTGTGAGTGGTCAGACAGTGGTGGATCCCAAAGGTTACCTCACAGACTTGAACTCTATGATTCCCACACATGGAGGAGACATCAAGTGAGTGTGAGCTCTCTGCACCCACACAACTCCCCAGATGAGGCCAAATATTTAATTACTTATCTTGAGTGGGCTGATCCTCCATTGCCACAGCCCCCGGGACCTTCCCTTTCCCTCTCAAGTTGGAGCCTCTGCCCATCACAGAGTTTAGTTCTTTGGTATTTTATGATATTTCACTTTGTGGCTGATAGCAGTCAAATCACTAGTTGATTATCACATGAAAATTATTTATTATTTGTGATATATTTAAAAGAGCCCTGTACAATGAAAAATATGTTTGAAAACATGGAATATTGCTAATATCATAATTAGACAAGGAAAAGTCATAAAGCTAGTATTTAAGTAAAAAGGATATTTTGGTGCCTCTACTGGACCTTTAGAGACATACATGGTACTTTTGTATAGTGTGTGTGGCCCTGACATTTTTGGGGAGCAGTGCTTGCATCTACTGTTTTCTTCTTGGCCTGTGAGGGGGAAAGGGGTGGTTTCAGTATCCGCTGGACCTAGTTATCTAACAATTTTTCTGGATCTCTTCCCTTCTCTACCACCCCTCCCTCCACTGATTGATTAAAATGCACTCTCAATGGTTCAGCTTTCAGAAAGTGATGCAACAAAGTTCTAATTCTCTATTCAAAAACTCAAATTTTGCTCTAAAAATGATGTTATTTACAGCTGCTAATGTCTTTAGTTTGTTACATACTTTACAAATATATTGCCAAAATATTAGCCATCCCTAGTTGTCTGGTGCAGGAGATATCCGACTGCTTCTGCATCTTACCATAGACAAATTAATATACATCCTACGAGTCTGCCAGAATATTGAGGAGCCATTCGAGGAAGGGATTATATATAGAAATGTTCATATAAGGCCTAAAATGTTAGGGCCTGTGGCTTCCAGATAAAACACTGCTGTAACCCTTACACTTGTATAGTGGGAAAGATTGGGGCGCCAGGCAATGCATTGTTACAACACTAACAATATTTCCTTCATTAGTGACATTAAGAAAGCCCGTCTCCTGCTGAAGTCTGTTCGTGAAACTAACCCCCACCACCCTCCTGCATGGATCGCCTCTGCCCGTCTGGAGGAGGTGACAGGCAAGCTGCAAGTAGCTCGAAATCTGATAATGAAAGGGACAGAGATGTGTCCTAAGGTAAGATCCAAATTACACAAATATGCACCCAACTAGGAAAAGTGATGAGATGTTCCTTTATCTGCAGAATGGAATAACTATGTCATTGTACTGAAGCTACAAGCAACTTATTATGGATAGCATGCTAAAATGGATCAAAATACTGCTGGGGATTAAACATTCGACGTATTCTCTTTTGTTCTTCTCTTCCAGAGTGAAGATGTATGGCTGGAAGCAGCACGTCTACAGCCAGGGGACACTGCAAAGGCGGTAGTTGCCCAAGCTGTACGTCATCTCCCACAGTCAGTGCGCATCTACATCAGGGCTGCAGAGTTGGAGACTGATCTCCGAGCCAAGAAACGCGTCCTTCGTAAAGGTTAGGGCAACTCTGCTTCTGTCATTAAACATAATGCAGATTCCTTTATATGTCGTTGTGCTCTAACCAATAAATCCCCTTTCTGCTGAGCAGCTTTGGAGCATGTCCCAAACTCAGTGCGATTGTGGAAGGCAGCTGTAGAGTTGGAGGAGCCAGAGGATGCTAGGATCATGTTGAGTCGTGCTGTGGAGTGCTGTCCAACTAGTGTAGAGGTGAGTTCTGTGTGCCAGATGCAACCTATCCCTGTGTTTTTTGTATTCTTCCATTGGCAGTCCTGTCCTTAAGCCACATAAGTGATGTCTTGGTCATTTTTCTCCTTCTGTCTAGCTGTGGCTGGCTCTCGCCAGACTGGAGACCTATGAGAACGCTCGTAAGGTCCTGAACAAGGCTCGAGAGAATATTCCCACAGACAGACACATCTGGATCACAGCTGCAAAGCTCGAGGAGGCAAATGGGAACACACAGATGGTGGAGAAGATTGTGGACAGAGCCATCACTTCCCTGAGAGCCAATGGAGTGGAGATCAACCGTGAGCAGTGGATCCAGGTACCAGCAGGGTGTGGGAGGTTTGGAACATGAGGGAATATGAAAGCCATGAGCAAAAAATCTTTTCTAGAAAAAACTTGGTATTAGCAAATTCTGCATGAGTTTGTAGATTTTTATGTTG
This sequence comes from Discoglossus pictus, assembly GCA_027410445.1. Lineage (NCBI taxonomy): Eukaryota > Metazoa > Chordata > Amphibia > Anura > Alytidae > Discoglossus > Discoglossus pictus. Next base: position 521,941 of record CM050174.1, read on the forward strand.
GACTGCTTCATTTATTTAATCATACTTTTAAGTACCATAACAGTGTTGCTGTCTTACAGTATAACCGAATAGATATCTTATTTGCAGAAAGGCATGATAACAGGTGACTAATTGCCATGTAAATTTAAATGGAATTGTGTAATTAAAAATTATAGTTTAACATTTTCTAAAAACAATTTGTAAAGTTGTCCTGTTTTTTTAAAAGGCTTTTTAGCCCTCCAGTGGTTCTGTAACCTCTCTGTCCCTTTTAGGACTCAGAAGAATGTGACAAAGCGGGCAGTGTGGTGACATGCCAAGCTGTCATAAGGGCAGTGATTGGCATTGGAATAGAAGAGGAGGATCGGAAGCACACGTGGATGGAAGATGCAGACAGTGTGAGTGTGCGAGTGGTAACCAGCGAATGTGCAGAGACAAGGTCTGTGCTGTTACGTTTAGCTGACTGTCACATTCTGTTTGCAGTGCGTCTCTCACGGTGCCTTGGAGTGTGCGCGCGCTATTTATGCTCACGCGCTGCAAGTGTTCCCCAGTAAGAAGAGCGTTTGGCTCCGGGCAGCTTATTTTGAGAAGAATCACGGAACTCGGTAAATATTATGGGATCAACTTCCATTCATTACAGTGCACCCAAAACTTGTCAGACTGTTTATGTGTTTATTAAATGACTTCCTTGAGCTGGATGTAGGGTTTTTTGTATTGACTATAGAAGAAGGGGTGCAAGAGGAGATAGCAGGGAGGAGTATGTAGGCTGTGTTAAATAATTGGATAAGTATTCATATGTCTGTGAGAAGTCTATCTTGTATTGCTGCTTTTCAGATTTATAATTAAATCGCATAGTAGTGATTGTACTCTACAGTATCTATAAACACAACTGTCTCACTCTGTGCCAGTGTTTGACAAGAATCTTCTATATACAGTAAATGTATGTTTGGAGCATTGATGAATTATGCTAGTGTGGCACAGAGTGTGATGGGTTTTGGTTTAATTTTGTGTTTATCGCAGGGAGTCACTGGAGACGCTACTGCAGAGAGCTGTTGCCCACTGTCCTAAAGCTGAAGTATTGTGGTTGATGGGAGCCAAGTCAAAGTGGCTGGCGGGCGATGTGCCGGCTGCTAGGAGTATCCTTGCCCTGGCGTTTCAGGTGTGTGAGCATAGAAATGTTGTTTATGTTTCTTATATGTAAATGGATAGTACATGCAGCTGAGAATCCACATGATCAGAAATGTCTTGTTACACTTTCATGTGTCTTACAAATGTGTCTTCTAAACAGGCTAATCCTAACAGTGAGGAGATCTGGCTGGCAGCCGTGAAACTGGAATCTGAAAACAACGAATACGAGAGAGCGCGGAGACTGCTGGCCAAAGCCCGGAGCAGTGCGCCGACCGCCAGGGTAACCTATTCTCATACTCTCAACTGGGCATTCTGTCCCCAGCTGCTCACATTACCCTGCCTCTAGCCCCCATACTTGCTACTGTTGAGGTGGCCTTGGATTATTGTACCTGTGCCTCGTATTTGCTCTAAAGCTATGTACATGATCTCTATTGTATAAAGAACACAAAAAGCTGGAATGTGAAATAATACTATTCTGAGTAAAAGACTACATTTGCAACTTAATCTTTATTTCAACCAGAATGTGTATACTTCTGTGATATGGACACACAAGAGTTTTATCAAATAAAAAGGAGAGTACCTGGTGATTGCTAATAATTTGAGTATATATCTTTTTATTACATGGCGTATATACAAACGAGAGTGTTTGGTACAAATTGAGTGCATAATTAAAAGTGTACTAAGTGCATACTCTAAAATGATATTAAACATAAAATATAGTTTTTGAAAAATAAACAACTCTAAAAGAAGCAATTGTGTAAGAGGAATAGAATTAAGGAGAGAGAACACAAGTAATGAACTAGAATATTATAAACAGAAAATATATAAGAATAAGTAATCGTGCAAATATGCCTATAATTATATATAAATTACAATTACATTCCCTGGCATGTATATATAAGAAAGAGAATCCTATTTTGATGGAACCTCAGAGCGTGGATCAGACGGGAGACCTTGTGCATAATATCGTGCAGTGTAATTAGTAGATTTGAGTTTCCACTCCCACTGTTACATTGTCGTCTCATACTGATGTGACTATGGAGGAGTACGGTCTATTGAGGATTAAGGGTATCTGATAATAACCTTTATATATCCCTGAGAGAGAAGTCTTTAATATACATTTATATTAGTGATGATATACGTTCTCTTACTACTGTCATGTATCCCACTCAAGAGACAGCGTATTGGTCTTGTAATATGGTTTATTCATCATATTTTGTTTCTATTTTTACATTTAAGTTTTTTTTTTTTTTAAATGGGATTTAAATAAAGATTACGTTTTAAAATTAGTCCATTTACACAGAATCGGATTATTCAACATTCATGTGAATTTCAGCCTTTTTGGTGTTCTTTTTAACACTTAGCTGAATTTACATTATTTGATCTGTCATTTGAGTTCTGTGCACTATATATTAAGATCTCTCTCTCCGTTCTCTAGGTATTTATGAAATCTGTGAAGTTAGAGTGGGTACTTGGGAACATTGAAGCTGCTCAGGACCTTTGTGAGGAGGCCCTCAGACACTATGAGGACTTCCCTAAACTGTGGATGATGAAGGGACAGATAGAGGAGCAGCAACAACAGGTGGAGAAAGCCAGGGATGCATACAATCAAGGGGTACGTGTAATACCACATCATGCAGTGTGCCTGTATGACACCGCGAGGGTGCCAATTTGTTGCTGGTTTTTGCCTCTTCTCTTTTATGTTTTGATCTCCAATCTATAATATAAATGTATAAATATGTAATAGCTCTGTTTATTCCACTTCTGCCCTAAAGAGTTGATTTACTATTGGTGATTGTGAGTAAGAAATGTTTAACTACACTGCTGTATATCAGTTTTGCATACTACCATATCCATAACAAATGTTTCACTCCGCTCCATCTATACATAACAAACCCACAGACAGATGCAGCTACCTTCATAGCTCCAGTTTCATAACCCAGAAAATCACTTCTGCTACTAAAACACCCCTTTTAAAACCTATTTAAATGCAAAACAAAATAAACCAATTAACACACACCTCTAGTGACCAGATAGCGTCCGATGTAGAAATAGTATAGAAAACAATCAACGATTTACAACCACTACTATCTGATGATCAATTAAATATATATCCTAAACCTCCAAATTTTGCACTTCAACGACCACCAAACCTGAAACAAAAACTTGTCAGCATGAGATTGTTCAATGAGCAGCTGAGCAGAAAAACTAAACGTTGTAACAGAAGTCTGTAAATGATGCCAACATAGGGCCTCATTCAATTGCGATTTGGCCAATTGAATAGGGCTCTATATAAGCACAGAGCATATTTATTTTACAGAAGTTTTTAGTTAGTGAACTTCTATCCAAAAGCAAGGTCTTTACTAACTAAAAACATCTGTAAAAAATATACTCTGTGCTTTATATATTCAATTGGCCAAATCGCAATTGAATCAGGCCCGTATTTGTGAGGTTAACAAGACCTATAACGTCAGAGGGTCGTATTCAAGTACTTCATCTATTGTGCTTTACATAATACATTCTAATTATATATATATATATATATATATATATATATATATATATATATATATATATATATATATATATATTGTATTGCTGTGTACAGTGATACCCTTTTTATTGGTCAGATGTTTTATTTAGTGACCTCACTTTATAAAGCTTAAATCAATACTAACGATAAATACAACTTGACGCTTGGATCTAATCCGTGATGCAGAGAAAGTGGAAACAGTAACATCATGGGATAAACATACATAGAGACAACTAATATAATATTCTATAGGAAACGCACACATTATGTATACATTAATCTATAAATGAAAGCATCAGAGTATTGCAGTTCAGTGATACCCTCCTATTGGACAAAGACTTCACTAAGAGTGACAGCCTGTTATAGTGAAACAACAAAAAAATGATAAAGTCGGAGGCAGAATCATAAGACATATTGATAGTTTGAGAAAGTCAAGTCCATGTTAAGTCCGGTATGTTTAGTGTAAAAGAAAGTGATCATTTTTATTTCAAATGTTTTTCTTTCCTGGGTGTTTTCAAAATGCTCTCAATAACCGTTTTAATTTTATTTTAATAGGATATCTATGTAGAGTAATTTTTAAGGACAGTTTCCCCAATGTAAAAGCTCATTTTATATTATATATGTAATATAAAATGATGGAAATGATCAATGCAGTAATGTGGGTACTCGCTCACTGACTGGCCCAATAACTTTATATGCTGCTGTATCATACAGGGTGAGCCCTCGTATACTATGATATGGCGTGTTCAACTGCATCCCCCATGAACAGTAAGAAGTCCTGTATTGTTCTTATGTGTAACCTTTATCTTTGGAACAGCTAAAGAAATGTCCTCACTCCACCCCACTGTGGCTGCTTCTTTCCCGACTGGAGGAGAAGGTTGGACAGTTAACAAGAGCCAGAGCAATCCTGGAGAAATCTCGACTGAAAAATCCCAAGACCCCAGAGTTGTGGTGAGTCCCTTCATCTCACCTCCCTGTTTGCTGTGCAAGCTCGGTGAACATGACCGGTCTGAACACATCCTTTGTTCCGTTTTTGTGCTTCTAATTGCACCTAGATGGGAAATATCTACCCCAAGTAGTTCTCAAAGGCTTGAAAGACATTTTAAAATTCAAAACTATTGTTCTATTGCATGATGGTATTTTAGTTTTTGCTCCTTTAAAACAAAATCTTCATGTGTATTTGGTCTTAATGTCACATGACTTGTAAGCTTTGGGGTCTCTCTTCTAATCTCTGACTTGTTCTGTAGGCTGGAATCTGTGCGCCTGGAGTTCAGAGCCGGACTGAAGAACATCGCCAACACACTGATGGCCAAGGCACTGCAGGAATGTCCCAATTCAGGTGGGTGTTGTCAGTTTCGCCCCTGAAGCACTCTGTGTTTGAGCACAATTGGGGTACCCCACTTGTGACAATACAGGGGAGGTGTTAGCTTTTTAACATTTTGATCATTTGATATATGATTACATATGTTTGTTTGCAGACTTAAATTCTATTTTTGTACAGTTTTTTTCTTTTAAGTATTTTTTTTTTTTTTTGTTTATTATTATCAATATTCTAGAATTTAATGTATTTTCAGGACAGGGACAGTCTGAACAAACTGACAGATACTGACCGCCACGGCTCCTAAAATATTACTGCTCGCTTCTAAGTCTTGTTGCTGGCTCCCAAAGATTCTGGCTGGTTCCTAGGTTTCATATAAATTTGTCAACCTCCGGACAGTCTCTTCTCTATTTCTTGTTTAAAAACCATCTACCCTTTAATATTCCATTTGCAAATTTACAGTAAGATTTCAATTTTTTTGGCAAAGATTCTTCTATCCTGCCCATTACACGTCTTCTCGTGTTCATAGTTTGTGACCAGTACAGATATGCACCATCTTACTTGGGTACAATATTCTGGGCTTCTTGTCAAAATATGAAGATGAATATTTGTTATTAGGAGAGACTATACTGGAGACGTCATACTGTAAGAAACTCCTATATTGGAGCAAACAATGGAAATCTTTCTAACACCGTGCGCAACAAATAATAAGTCACCAGGTTGCCGTGGCGCCTAAATGTAAGATGTCATCTCTCGGCTGTAACATAACATCCCCTCCAGCTTTATGCATTGAAATATGGCATTCTGATGAGGAACAGTTTCTTTCTGGTGCCACTCGTATACTCAAATGGTGCCCTCTTGTGGAGCCTGTACTAATGGCAGGCTGCTGTCCATGCACAGGTGGACTCTGTTGGGTAGTTAACCATGTAACCAATTTTGACTGTTTCCTAATTTATTTATTTTTATTTTAGTTTTTTTTTTTTTTTTTAATCCAACTCTGTTCTTGCATTTTGTATGAAAATAATGATGCAGACAATGTGTGTGTTAGGTGGATCTGCTGTTGTGGGATCTTTGTTAGTTGTAATATGCCATTGTCTTAACTCACTTTATGCATGATGGATCTCTAACGCTCTGGTAGTCTGTCTCTGCCGTGCTAACTCTCTCTGTCATGTTCAGGCATTCTCTGGTCAGAGGCCGTGTTCCTGGAGGCCAGACCCCAACGTAAGACCAAGAGTGTGGATGCCTTGAAGAAGTGTGAGCATGACCCCCATGTGCTCCTGGCCGTGGCTAAGTAAGTGCTGAATATGTTACGCCGCTTTACAGGAGGATTATCAAATGGTTTTCTCTTCTCAAAAAGAGTGTCTATAATATGTGGAAATCCGTTAAACATTCTGGGATGATGGTTACATAGTAAGTGGATGTTTGTACCTGTTCCAGTTATCTAACATAGCCTGAAGTTTGAGATAAAACTGTTAGATCATAGTCTGATATACTGATTTCTGAGCGAATTCAGACCATCATATATTTCTCTCGTCTTTTTTTTTTTTTATCGCGTTTTCTGACCCACTTCCTCCTGACTTGCTCCACAGACTATTCTGGAGCGAGCGCAAAATCACAAAGGCCCGGGAATGGTTCCATCGCACTGTAAAGATTGACTCGGACCATGGAGACGCATGGGCTACTTTCTACAAGTTTGAACTGCAACATGGCACAGAGGTAATGAACACGGATACTTCTACTTGTTGGCTGTATTTGTCTTATATTACCAGGATGTCTGTTTTATATCATTATAATCTTGCTCACACATCCTTTATCTGGATCCCTTATTGGTTTTAGGAGCAGCAAGAGGAGATCAGGAAGCGCTGTGAGAATGCAGAGCCTCGTCATGGTGAGCTGTGGTGTGAAATATCCAAGGACATTAAGAACTGGCAAAAGAAGATAGGGGAAATTCTCATCTTGGTAGCCGGCCAGGTGAAGAACACATTCTGAGGTGGCACCGTTCTGTACTTACCACCCGGAGAAATTGGCAGCGCATGCTGAACTGGCCTGTTCTCTGCGCTATCAATCCCTCTATGATTTTATTTTTTATATTTGTTTTTTTCTCTCTTTTTTTGTTTGTTTTATTAACCCTATACTACTCCTTATTATGGGCACTCACTCCATAAAGGATTGAGAAGAATTTGAATGGTCTATTCAATTCAAGCTTAGGAGTCCTGAGATGAATTAGGGATTTTCTGTGAAAATTCCACATGATTTGAACTGTTCTGTACAAACGACACTGGGACATGAATGGTAACTCTGCATATTATACAGCTGGCATTGCAGCCTGGGTCACATCAGTAGCGGCCCCCAAACACACTGCCCCTCCTCTGCATCATCAGCAATGTGCACATACTCAGTACCTGCCCTTAGATCTAGTCACTGTGCAGTGAGACCCTTCTACTGGTTCTTGTTCCAAACATGTAAACTCGTGATGTGGATATTGCAAATACAGAAGTGTTGTGTATAACCTTGTGGGCTGATTCTTTACTGCTTGGAAGTAGTGACTGGTGTTTGGGTCTTTATGAACCCTGGGCACAGTATGTAATGAACAGACCAGTGATAGAGATCATTGGTTCTTAGGGTCTTAGCTGATCCAGTCCTCAGAGATGAAGATAGAGAGCCTAACACTTTACACATACCACTGCTGTTAGTCCGTTATAGCTAATATCATCCATCTATCTGCAGTTACAATCCATGCAAAGCTGGATGACTAGTGTGTGCAGTATCATCCTATTCAATGATTCAATGGAGTCGATCCCCACATTTAAAAGCTTGATAACCACTGATGTATACCATATTCTTGCAAACCCATCGGCTGTAGGACAGATGTTGATTGTCATGTCACTCGCACCAGGATACAGTCAGTTATTGCCTTTGCTATTGACGCTCTAGGTTGCAAGTTCTACAGTTCTCCACTAAGTGGCGCCAACACAGCAATCTAGCGCAGTATACGTCTTATTGTCTGACAGACCTCATCCAGTTTGTTGTAAACATGCCATGAATGTGGGGTGCTGCTGGATGGGGGGGGGGGAGCTCTGGAATGTCTTTAAAACGCATATTCCCTCCAAATCCCCTTTGTCATTTCTGGTTTAGGAGACTCTTCTCTATATAAGGAAAGTGAAGACTGGATTTTTACTGCTTTGTGTAACCTTTTTCTGTCATGCATTTAAAAGATTAATAAAATAATTAGATATTTTCTTAAAAAACATTACCTTTTTTTCTATCAAGTAGAAAAGTTTTGATAAGGTGGAGCAGGAGGTGTTGTTGTCATCATCATCATCTTCTCTCCTTGTCATGACACAAGGCAGTAAACGTAAACTTGTGAGTCCTTGTACTGCAACGACCTTGTGTGTGTTTTACATACATACATACATGCATACATACATACAAACATACATACATAATTGTTTTGAATGTGAATCCGATTTGAAAACACAGATAAGAGGCTCTTTACACCTCCTCAGGTTGCTTTCAGGTCATATACAGATTTTTGTTTCTTTGTGTTCTGTTTTATGTTTATTACATTTAATTTTCCATTAAATCATAAAACGTGAACTTTAAATGCCCAAAGAAAATTGTGAGACTGCAAGGGATCTTTTAACCCTTTACTTTAATGCAATTCACTGCAGAGCTCACCTATTCTATGTACTGCGGAGCTCACCTATTCTATGTACTGCGGAGCTCACCTATTCTATGTACTGCGGAGCTCACCTATTCTATGTAGAGATTGCAATCTGCATTTTCATGAAGACGGATCTTGTTCTGTTTTTCCTCTGAGTGACCGGCCCCTCTTGCAGGGTTGGATCTTTCCATGCCGGTAGTACATTAAAGTTGACAGTTTCAACAATTACAGTCATTTATTTGTGGAGACAATGATAATTCCTGTGTACCAGACGCTTATTAATATGTTTTCAGTAGCACCCCAGGCTTTTGTTCCCCAAAACAAAGACTAGAAGGGAGGGTATAGTCAGTGACCAAACATGGAAGAAATGAGGCAGGATGGGAAGGGGAATTTAGAAAAGGAAGGAAGGAGGAAATGCAAAGAAATAGGGTGAGATCATAAACTGGGAGAAATCCGAGAAAAACAAGCGGAAAATGGTGGCTAAAAATAGTGTGTGGAGGGGTAAAAAACATACACTGTATCACAGCCTCCTCTGTCTAGTAGAGCAGGAAAATCAGGTCTTGGGGGTGGAGATGGATATATTAGGGTTATAGGGAATGTAAATTAATTGACATGATGGAAGGGATAGTGCTGAGGATGAAGGGAGTGGAGGGTACAACAAAGGGCTATGGAGAGAGCATGGGATGAGCAAGAAAAACTGGCATCAGGGACAAACTATATCTAGTAAGGGGTGTACACACACATACACATATATATATATATATATATATATATATTACACACACCCGACGTCACCTCTCCTGGTCCCTCCACTTGTGGTGACCCAGTCTGACCCTGCTTCTTGCAGTTGACCTCCAATGTCCCTCTCGCCAGGTTACATTGGACCTTTCCCGTCTTACATTTTAGGTTCTTTAAAGAGCATCAACAACATTATACATTACCTTTTAGTCCAATAAAGTCTTGAGAGGCTTGGAGGGCCACAATATTCTCATTAGTGGTGCAGTGGGTGAATGAAGAAACAGACTTGGACACGGACAGATTATTTTTGGCCACCACCGAGCATAATGTAATCCAGTGTGCCCCTTCCCATTCAGTGCTTTATCTGGTGTATTACCTGCAGTATAGCTCCATTATCACTCATCTATACAGTTTGTCAGTAGGAGTTTAGATCCGGACTCAGACTCTGCTATACAGTGTTTATTCACAGTAACATACAGTACATTAATATTTATACAATGGGAGCTGCCTTTCCCTCTCTGCCCCTACTGTTCTTGTTTGTGTCCCTGGTATTTTCTTCTCCTTTATCTGCAGCATCGTAAAAATGCAGAATCAGAAGAGATTATCAGTTCATTTCTGGGTTAATATTTTACTAGATAGATGAATGGAAAATAACTGAGGTAGGGTCTCTGGATGGTTTACGTGCATGGAGTGTCCCCAAGTTACCAGCAGTGGTGCAAATAATGAAAACCAACGCCTGCAGCTCAATCCTGCTCTCATTTTTGCACATTTTGTTTTATTAAAGCTGTGTAATCTGAGGTTTTATCCTGATGTGTAAATAAAGGGAAGTTACAAAATCACAGCAGTGTAGATATCTGCGATATTTGGAGGCCTTTTTTATGTATTATATACTGCTTATCTTCTCTGTTGCATAGCTCTTTTTCGAAGGCTTAAATCTATAAATGAAGGAGCACAGATAGTGTCTGGTAGTCAAAGTAAGGAAATCAGAAAAAAAAGCAAAGCTTACCAGCATATTGCATCTAAAATTTCCAGCCAGCAACTGTCCTATAATTAGACAAAATTGTGTATATTTAAACAAGATGTACATTCTGGTAGGGGAGCTCAGTATATCCATCACTGCGGGTGGGACACTTGGGTGTTTATCTATATCTGGTGAACGCTGTATCCGGACTGCTAGAAATCACATTATTCATGGGGTAGGTGCTAGAGATCTGGGTTCTTGGTGGGCCAGATGGTAGAGATTAGTTGCCAGCTGAAGTGAGGGTTTATGTCCTAGTCATGTTGGGAATGGTAGGTCTGTGCTCTGGTTGATGTAGGTTTAGGGTCATAGTAGATAAAGGCTAGGTCTGTGTCATGTATTGTATGGGTCTATTCTGCAGGTCTCCTTGGTGTTAAAGGGTAATGTCCCTGGCATGTAGTGGAAAGCTGTTTCCTGTGTTATTTTGGATGTGATAGGTTTGCAAGGTGTCTAAAAGATGATATGATGGTTCTGCAGATTGATAGATGTCTATGCCCTTGTTGGGTAAGGGATAACAGGAGTCCATAACATATGTCTGACAGTAATGCAATGTCTATACCTGTTTTAATGGAATTAATATGTCTTTCTCAGATTTAACTTTTGATATCCATTTGTCCTCAAACTCTTCAGGTATCTGGAAATATGGCTGGTCATCAAAGCAGGATTCATTGGAGGGATGAATAAGACATGGGAGTTTTAGTAGCAGCCCTGTTAAATAACCCCCAATTAGTGATATCCCAAAGGTGACCCCAAGAGCTGATGCTTGACGCAGAGCCTGGTCTGTAGCACTACATAGTAGTCTGTCCTCAAATTTCCCAAAAAGAGCTCTCTCACCATTCACAGTATCCTGATCGAGGATATCTGGCAAGCCAGAGCTACGATTAATCACTGGTCCAAATAGTATTGCCACAATGCTACCAAGAGCACCAATGATTCCTGGTAGCCCATGTAGGTTGTTGATTCCACATTGGTCCTGCACCTTCAACTTCCTTGCCAAGAGTGGGGACAAATATCGGAAGCCAAGGATACAGAACAAGGAGCCCACAAAACCCAAGCCAATTGCTCCAGCCGGGGTGATTATCATATCTGCAGTAGCTCCAACAGCCACTCCTCCAGCCAAGGTGGCATTTTGAAGATGTACCAGGCTGATTCGGCCTCTCTTGTCCAGCATACTGGATAGAACAAAGGTGGTGAGAGCACTGGAGCTGAGAGCAAGGAATGTGTTGAGTACCGCACGATGCTGAGCATCTCCTGTCTTGGCCACGACAGAATTGAAGCTTGGCCAGAAAATCCAGAGAAAGAGAGTTCCAAGTAGGGACAAGAGATCTGAAGTGGGGGTTGTGACTTCTTTTTGGTGACCTGTCCGTAATGCTGGTCTGTACAAAATGCGGGAGACCCCCAACCCAAAGTAACAAGAGAAGACGTGGATGGCAACAGTGCCCCCAACATCAATAATGTGGAAGTACTCATTTATAAGCCAGTCATTGAGTACAAAGAGGGGGATCTCCACTAACGAAAGAAAAAGGAGCTGCACCGGGCTAGTCCTTCCCAGGACTGCTCCAGCTGAAATCATAACGGTGACCGCTGCAAACTCTGCACTCAGCACGTTTTCCAGGCCCAATCGGATCTTCCCATCCCTGTAATGGTAGAGGAATCCTTGTACTACAAGAGCCCACTGGATAGAAAAGTTGCCCATCAAAAAGTTGAAGGCCATGGCACTAAAGCCGTAATGCTTAAGGAATGCCAACATGAGGCCGAGTCCCACAAATAGCATGAGCTGGACATCTTTAAACAGGGGGAATACAGAGTACAAGCGGTTTTCTTCTGCCACTGTTGTATTTGATATGGAAGAAGAACTGGATTGGTCATCATAGTTCATAAACAGGACAAAAACCACCAGTAGTGCCACCTGCAGGAAGGCGAGGAGCACTGGCAGCTGGCATCGGAGGCTGGACTTGAACACGACCGTCATTCTGTGTGAGACAGAGCTGGAAGAGCACAGCTCCCATGAGATGTATGATGGGGCAATTTATACCTTGTCACCAATTGGTTGAGCAGCCGTCCTTGTGCTCTGACCTTTGTGCTGCGGTAATAGGTATTGATTAAATATTACCTTTTATTAGCAAGTTACACGCTGTGTTTACATCCAGTACGCCTCATTTACCACCGTCCTGAGTCTTGAAGTGATCCTCAGCCAGTGAGCTGAGTCTGTATGTAGAGACGTGAACACCCAAACCAGTCAGGCAGGTCATTGCTCCTCGATTTAGTATCGCCAGGGGGGTGAGAAGGGAGATCTGCAGAGATGTATGTCAAATTTACCCCCAGGGTCTTGTCACGTGTGTGTATATAAATGTAAAAAGCAGCAGTACTGTGGGGCACTGCAAAGACCAAACATGTAAAAAAAAGTACTACAGCAATAACTTGCCCATATTGTTATATTTATTGGAACTGTACTTTAGACAAATAGGCCACATTTTGGGCCAACCCTAAAGGTGTGAACACATTTTATGTGGTTACAAGAAGGAGGCGTCCAAATTGGGAACCGATCCCAAAACAAGTCACCTGACCCAAATAACAAAGTAACCATAGTAACAAATTAAATGGGAGCTTTGTCTTGTAAGGCAGTGCAGTTGATCTCAAAAGTTTGCATACCCCAGCAAAAATTGGGACATTTTGGCATTTATTTTGAAAATATGATTGATAATGCAAAAACAATATATATATTTTATTGAAGGATAGTGATCATATGAAGCCATTTATTATCACATAGTTGTTTGGCTCCTTTTTAAATCATAATGATTACAGAAATCACCCAAATGGCCCTGATCAGAAGTCTACATACCCTTGAATGTTTGGCCTTGTTACAGACATACAAGGTGACACACATACACACACAAGCTAAAATGGCAATTAAAGGTTAATTTTCCACACCCGTGGCATTTTAAATTGCAAATTAGTGTCTGTGTATAAGAAGTCAATGAGTTGGTTAGCTCTCACGTGGATGCACTGAGCAGGCTAGATACTGAGCCATGTGTAGCAGAAAAGAACTGTCCAAAGACCTGCGTAACAAGGTAGTGGAACTTCATAATGATGGAAAAGGATATAAAAAGGTATCCAAAACCTTAAAAAAAGGCCAGTCTAAACTGTTCAATCACTTATCAAGAAGTGGGAAATTCAGGGATCTCTTAAATACCAAGCCAAGGTCAGGTAGACCAAGAAAGATTTCAGCCACAACTGCCAGAAGAAAAACCCACAGGTAACCTCAGGAGAAATACAGGCTGCTTTGGAAAAAGATGGTGTGGTTGTTTCAAGGAGCACCATACGATGATACTTGAACAAAAATGAGCTGCATGGTCGAGATGCCAGAAAGAAGCCTTTACTGCGCCAATGCCACAAAAAAGCCTGGTTACAATATGCGTGACAACACCTGGACACACCTCACAGCTTCTGGCACACTGTCATTTGGAGTGACGAGACCAAAATAGAGCTTTATGGTCACCGCCATAAGTGCTATCTTTGGAGAGGGGTCAACAAGGCCTATAGTGAAAAGAATACCATCCCCACTGTGAAGCATGGTGGTGGCTCACTGATGGTTTTTTTTTTGCGGGGCGGGGGAGGCTCTAAAGGCACGGGGAGTCTTGTGACAAGTGATGGCAAGATGAATGCAGCATGTTATCCGAAAATACCGCCAAACAATTTGTATTCTTCTGCACGATGGCTGCGAATGGGACGCTCTTGGACCTTCCAGCATGACAATGACCCTCAGCACAAGGCCAGGTTGACCCTCCAGTTGTTTTGATCAGGGTCATTTCATTTTTTTTTCTTTTTTACCATGTTATGTTTAATGATTGTGCCATTCTGTTATAACCTATAGATGAATATGAATCACATAAGAAGTAAAAGCAATGTGTTTTGTCTGCTCACTCATGTTTTCTTTAAAAGTGGTACATATATTGCCAATTCGCAGAGGGGTATGCAAACTTTTAAGCACAACTATATATGCAAAAATTACAATACATGATTTAACAATATGAAAGTCATCCATAAGTATACATGATGCGGGTTCCCTTATTGTATTTATACATTATTATAGTATGTTTTTAAATAATTACTGAAGTAAAATTTAGGATGTGAGTAAAACGTTAAATCATATTCCTTGCTCCTATATAGCATAACATATCTAGCATAACGCCACAACTGCACGTTGTAAACAAAAATATATAAAATGTTATATATATATATATATATATATATATATATATATATATATATATATAGTTATTTTATGTTGCCATACTCCCAATATTAATGATAGCACAACTTTAGCAGCGACATCTAGTGGATGCTCACCGCCACTCCTGCCTGTACTGGCAGCCTGCCGGCGCACTCATAAAAGGAAAGGACCAAGATACAACATGGGGTCCCCTCTAGCTGATGACAACCAACATGAAGTCACAGCACATTATATATTATTATTATGATAGTTTATTTGTAGCGCGCCAACATATTCCGTAGCGCTATACATATGTTGTGATCAAGGCGAAGCAATATTAACACATTACAGAGATGGAGGGCCCTGTCTTTGAGCTTAGACTCCAGTCAAAAGTCAAAAGGGTATCTCCATGTAAACTAATGCACTTTCAAGTGGTTTAACTGTTACATTCCTATTATATAGGTAGAAACTTCCTCTGCATGCAAAGTCTACTTCCAGCGATCAGCAGAAAAGAAAACGCTAGCTTCCAATGCAGCATAATCTCATTTAAAAGGTAATAAAAAAACTGTATTATTATTTTTGGCATTTTAAATACATTTCAAGTCTGCAAAATGTTGTATTTGACATGTATGACCACATCCCTATAGTTTGCAGCTTCTTAATGATAGTAAAACAGTTAACCATTGCCCTTATCTTATCATAGTACTTGTAAATCTGCTCTATTAATCTTCACATATTTCAGTTTACTTATTCCAAGAAGTGTATAGTCACCTCTATACTTGCTATAGACCAATGATAGGCCGGCTCCAGCGATATTATCTAGCCTCGATAATGGTGAGGCCAGGTAACAGCCTCAGTCTGGAGGTGCTTGTCCTCAAGTCTGGACCCTCAGTACATAAACAGTGATTTCGGGATCTCCCCGTCACATGCTCAGAAGGCCTCAGTCACACGCGATGCGCCCTCATCTGCCTCCTGTCATGGCAGTTACTATGGACTAGCAGAGTCTGCTAAAACTAAATAAATATTATAGCAAACTGTTTCACAATTGCACATCACACACTATGTGTCACTGACTTTGCACATATAATATGTCACATTATGTTATCAGCTTTATGACATCTAGACGGATACCTCAGAAAGTATTTACAAGAAAGAAATCATGTACCAAGATACAAACTGTTCTCTGGTGTCCAGTTATGCTGTGTTTTTATTTTTATATTTTTTCAGCTATATATGTTTGGGATTTTCCTATTACCTTTATGTACTTATTGTTAAATTTGAGATAATGTATACTTTTAGGAAATAATGTATACTCTTTAGGATAGTCTTGTGTATGACAAATGAGCTATTGCTATTGAATCTTCTTTTTTCCTGAAGTGTCCAGTAGGAGTTATTCTGGTCGGTTGGTTTAGGGCCACATTACCTCTTTACAAACATTGCTGAGCTCAGCGTTCGATTGCTGCTACAGTCCATTAAGCAATACAATAAACATATACCCAGAACATTAGTCACTATGCCCTAGCTGTGGGTCCTCCAGCCACAGGATGCAGTCGGGAAGGGTTGGGTAGTGCCATATACCAACAGGAAGGTCAACAAACAAATGCAGAGCTCGAGGACTGAAATGTAGCGGAGACTGCATTTGTTGTGGAGTGTAGAGAATGCAACTGGGGGGATAGAGTCAGCTACACCCTCTTAATACCATCACACACTGACTCTCCATGTAACTCCCCATCACCAGACTGAGGCCCTCTCCATGTAACTCCCAATCCCCAGACTGAGCCCCCTATACATGTAACTCCCCATCACCAGACTGAGGCCCTCTCCATGTAACTCCCCATCACCAGACTGAGGCCCTCTCCATGTAACTCCCCATCACCAGACTGAGGCCCTCTCCATGTAACTCCCCATCACCAGACTGAGGCCCTCTCCATGGAGCTCCCTATCACCAGACTGAGCCCCCTATACATGTAACTCCCAATCACCAGACTAAGGCCCCCTCCATTAAAATCCCAATCACCAGACTGAGACCCCTCTCCATGTATCTCCCCATCACCAGACTGAGACCCCTGTCCACGTATCTCCCCATCACCAGACTGAGACCCCTGTCCATGTATCTCCCAATCACCAGACTGAGACCCCCTATCCATGTACCTCGTCCCTTGGCTGAGTCCTCTCTCCCTTAACGCCATGTCCCTAGGCGGAGTCCTCTCTCTCTTAACCCCCCGACCCTAGCCTGAGCTCTCTCTCCCTGAATCCCCCCATCCCTAGGCTGAGTCCTCTCTCCCTTAATCCCTCCATTCCTAGGCGGCTGAGTCCTATCTCCCTTGATCTCCCCCTCCCTAGGCAGAGTCCTCTCTCGCTGAATCCCCCTGTCCCTAGGCTGAGTCCTCTCTCCCTTAACCTCCCGTCCCTAGTCGGAGTCCTCTCTCCCTTAACCCCCGTCCCTAGGCGTAGTCCTCTCTCCCTTAACCCCCTCGTCCCTAGGCTGACACTTCTATCCCTTAACCCCCCCATCCCTAGGCTGAGTCCTCTCTCCCTGAATTCCCCGTCCCTAGGCGGAGTCCTCTCTCCCTTAACCCCCCATCCCTAGGCGGAGTCCACTCTCCCTTAACCCCCCGTCCCTAGGCGGAGTCCTCTCTCCCTGAATCCCCCCGTCCCTAGGCTGAGACTTCTATCCCTTAACCCCCCATCCCTAGGCTGAAGCCTTCTCTCCCGGAATCCCCCCTTCCCTAGGCGTAGTCCTCTCTCCCTGAATCCCCCCGTCCCAAGGCGGAGTCCTCTCTCCCTTAACCCCCCGTCCCTAGGCGGAGTCCTCTCTCCCTGAATCCCCCCGTCCCTAGGCTGAGACTTCTATCCCTTAACCCCCCCGTCTCTAGGCGGAGTCCTCACTCCCTTAACCCCCCCGTCTCTAGGCTGAGTCCTCTCTCCCTTCATCCCCAGTCCCTAGGCGGAGTCCTCTCTCCCTTAACCCCCCGTCCCTAGGCGGAGTCCTCTCTCCCTTAATCCCCAGTCCCTAGGTGGAGTCCTCTCTCCCTTAACCCCCCTCCCCAAGGCGGAGTCCTCCCTCCCTTAACCCCCCGTCCCTAGACTGAGTCCTCTCTCCCTTAACCCCCCCGTCCCTAGGCTGAGTCCTCTCTCCCTTAATCCCCAGTCCCTAGGCGGAGTCCTCTCTCCCTTAACCCCCCGTCCCTAGGCGGAGTGCTCTCTCCCTTAACCTCCCGTCCCTAGGCTGAGTCCTCTCTCCCTTAATCCCCAGTCCCTAGGCGGAGTCCTCTCTCCCTTAACCCCCCTCCCCAAGGCGGAGTCCTCCCTCCCTTAACCCCCCATCCCTAGGCTGAGTGCTCTCTCTCTTAACCTCCCGTCCCTAGGCTGAGTCCTCTCTCCCTTAATCCCCAGTCCCTAGGCGGAGTCCTCTCTCCCTTAACCCCCCGTCTCTAGGCGGAGTCCTCACTCCCTTAATCCCCCCGTCTCTAGGCTGAGTCCCTCTCCTGAAATCCAGATCACCAATCTAAGGTTCCCTCTTACTGAGTCATTTTATAATCCCCCATCACCAGACTGAGTCTTCTTTCAATCTACCCATCGCCAAGCCAAGGCCTCTCTTTATGTCTCCCTACCTCACTAAGCCAAGGCCTCTCTTTATGTCTCCCTACCTCACTAAGCTGAGGCCCCTCTTTATGTCTCCCTACTTCACTAAGCTTGGGCCCCTCTTCCTAAATCTCCCATCACCAGAGTGAGCTCCTTTTCATGCCCTACATTACAAGGTCTCCGCCTACCTTCTAGCCTTATCCTGGGACCCCTTACCCTGCCATCCCCCATCACCAGGTACAAATACATCACCACCAAACGGAGCCATCTCTGTTATGAGTCCCTCTCCTCACCAGGCTGAGACCTCTCTCCCTGCTCCTTCCCCATCATCAGACTGAACCCCCTGATTCCTGCATCTCCCCTCCCGTGGTCGGGCTGAGTCATCTCTCTCCTGGTCTCCATTTCACATAACCATTCACATGACTAGCTTACATGAGTAGGCTGCCTTCCCCATCATCAGGCTTAATTCTCTCTCCTTCTCACCCCAAACTCCACACTGAGCCCCCTTTCCATATCACTCCCCTCCCCTTTTGTGTGCCTTTGGGAATCTATCCAGCTGCTTGTTGTTGTGGAAGGGTCCTGTGGCGAAGAGATAAGCTGAGAGAAGCAGGGAATTTCCTGGCTGTTTCCGGCTCTCTGGACCTCTCGCTCCCATATCCCAGTTTCCCGGCTCGGAGCCTGGCTGAGAGCTTCCTGTTTGTTCTGATTCCCGCACATTACACGAGCAAAGGACCTGCACTGAGAACAATGCTGCTATTAACCCTCTCAGGGGACCAGGGCCTGGCAACTTGTAGTCAGGTACAAGTATAACCTATTGGTCCATGGTGCACTGTCACCTTAAGATGCAGCCAATCCCTAGAGGACAGGATAAGAAGAGGCATCCACAGTGTGGTCCAGTGCGTAACATACAGGCATAGGGGTACACATATGTACCATACACTTGTACAGGCATCATTCCAACACATAACATGCAGCTGACTCTGTGACCTCTCCAATTCCTATATTATTCCAAATTGGAAAAATCACTTTAGTGAGTAGGAAGCCCAGGATAACATAGACATTAGACAGTTCTGGCATTTATAGACCAAGCACAATGGAGGTGACGCACTGATATAGTGTGCACCCTTCTGCATCTGTGTAGAAGGGCCCTGGAGTCCAGAGATGGAGGGCAGACACATCAATCTCACTGAATTAGGACAAAGCCAGATAAATAAGCCAAGAGCCCCAGAGACAAAGTGATAGGTATAAATAATGTGACAGATAGAATCAGGTGTGGGATGTAGTGATGCAGAGAATGTCTTGCCCCATTAGATTGACCCCTGCTGAGTGTTTAGTGAATGTGGCCCTGTAATGCCGCTCATATCTCTGTAACCTGCTTGTTATTTTGGGTGTCCCAGTCTCGTTTACTTCCTGACAAGTTTCGCTTGTTACGTCCACCTGTTTGTTCAGGGACAGTTTGTTGGGGGCTTAGCATAGGAAGCAGAGAGAAGGGGGAGATAAGAAGCGCAGGGAAGTCAGGTGATGGCAGGTGATCCACATGCTACTGGCGATCCACTAACATGTACATACATGTCTCAGTTATGCGTATGTGTGCCTGTGCGTGCAGATGTTTGTACTCATGCCTGTGTCTTCCTATACCCGCCTGTCTCTGCCCCCGGTACGAAAGTGCCACACATGGGAGAGGTGAAAAGAAATTATTGCCCCTGAAAAACTTTGTTCTGCCCCATTGCTGGAGTTTTAGGGAATGTCACACATCTCCAATAGTCGCCTGTGTGTCTGTCACAGCCGCAGGAAGCTGGCACACACATGGAGTCATGTCACAGCGTGTGTGTGCATCTGTCTGCCAGCATGTGTGTCTAACAAACTCCCTGTCTGTCTGTCCCTGTCTATGTCTGTCTCTTTTTATCCTTGTCTGTTTTTTTGGTCTCTGTCTCTCTCCTTGTATTTCTCTCACTACCTTTCTATATTTATCTTACTGTCCTTTTCTGTTGTTTCCCCCCTTTCTGACGCTCTCTGTCCCTCTCTGTTTTTGTCCTTTCCTGCCTCAGTCTTGCTCTGTCCTGTCAGTATCTGTCACGATGTCCGTATCTCTGGCCCGTATCTGTTTCTGTGTATTTGCCTCTTGCTCATGTCCCATTCTGTCTCTTTCTTAGTCACGCGGGGACCATTTTATCTTCCTTCCTCACTCTGTCCCTATCCGTTCCTACCTGTATCTCTCACCTTGTCTATACATTGCACTCTGTTTCTCTCTGCCCCGTCTGTCTCTTTCCCCCCGTCTGTTTCTCTGCCCCATCTGTCTCTCTGCCCCCTTCTGTCTCTCTCGCCCCCTTCTGTCTCTCGCCCCCTGGCTGTCTTTCTGTCCCTGTCTGTCTCTGGGTCCCCGTCTGTCTCTCTGCCCCCTTCTTTCTCTCTCCCCCCTTCTGTCTCTCGGCCCCTGTCTGTCTCTCTGTCCCAGTCTGTCTCTCGGCCCCTGTCTATCACTCTCTCCCGGCCGGCTCTCTGCCCCCTTCTGTCTCTCGGCCCCCGTCTGTCTCTCTGCCCCCTTCTGTCTCTCGGCTCCCGTCTGTCTCTCTACCCTCGTCTGTCTCTCTGCCCCCGTCTGTCTCTCTCCCCCACTTCTGTCTCTCGGCCCCTGTCTGTCTCTCGTCCCCGTCTGTCTCTCTGTCCCCGTCTGTCTCTCTGGCCCCGTCTGTCTCTCTGGCCCCGTCTGTCTCTCTGGCCCCGTCTGTCTCTCTGGCCCCTGTCTGTCTCTCTGTCCCCGTCTGTCTCTCTGCCCCCTTCTTTCTCTCTCCCCCTTCTGTCTCTCGCCCCCTGGCTGTCTCTCTGTCCCTGTCTGTCTCTCTGCCCCCGTCTGTCTCTCTGCCCCCCGTCTGTCTCTTCCCCCTTCTGTCTGTCTCCCCCCCGTCTGTCTCTCTGCCCCCGTCTGTCTCTCTGTCCCCGTCTGTCTCTCTGCCCCCGTCTGTCTCTCTATCTCAGTGTGCACTGTATGGCTGTTGTCTCGGTGGCACTAGAGGAGGGTTCACCCTTTCATTCCTGGCCATGACCAGCCCAGGGTTTGGTTGGAAGCCCTGCAGTCTCTTTCCTCCAGCATGGCGGGGGTTAAGCGGTGCCTTCCTGAGCTGTCACCAAAACACAAAATATATATTGAGAACAGGAAAGTGGTCAGGATTCCAGCGCTCGAGGACAATCATGAGAATATCACTGCGCGCATCCCCCCGTGTGTCCTAGGGGGGCTTCCCCTGCACAATGCTGGAGGGGGGGGGGGGAGAGCTCGGATCTAAAACACAATTTCTCTTTTTTTGGTATTTTTGTTGTTTGCTTCCAATTAGCACAAAGTCTGGTTTCAGTTAAAGTCATAAAATGATTCAGGACAGAAATGTATAAAAATAATAAAAAGGGGACAAGTAAAGAGGGAGAGGGAGGACAAGAAAAGAGAGGGGAGAGAGGAGCAGAGAGAGAAGAGGAGGGACGAGAGGGGGAAAGAGATGGGGGAGCAGAGAAAGACAAGGGGAGAGAGAGAGAGGAACAAAGAGGGCCAGGAAGAGAGGAGCAGAGAGAGAGAGAAGAGGAGGGAAGAGAGGGGGAAAGAGATGGGGGAGCAGAGAAAGAGAAGGGGAGATACAGAGAGGAACAAAGAGGGCCAGGAAGAGAGGAGCAGAGAGAGAGAGAGAAGAGGAGGAAAGAGAGGGGGAAAGAGATGGGGGAGCAGAGAAAGAGAAGGGGAGAGAGAGGGACAAAGAGGGCCAGGGAGAGAGGAGCAGAGAGAGAGAGAAGAGGAGGGAAGAGAGGGGGAAAGAGATGGGGGAGCAGAGAAAGAGAAGGGGAGATACAGAGAGGAACAAAGAGGGCCAGGGAGAGAGGAACAGAGAGAGAGAGAAGAGGAGGAAAGAGAGGGGGAAAGAGATGAGGGAGCAGAGAAAGAGAAGGGGGAGAGAGAGAGAGGAACAAAGAGGGCCAGGAAGAGAGGAGCAGAGAGAGAGAAGAGGAGGGAAGAGAGGGGGAAAGAGATGGGGGAGCAGAGAAAGAGAAGGGGAGAGAGAGGGACAAAGAGGGCCAGGAAGAGAGGAGCAGAGAGAGAGAGAGAAGAGGAGGGAAGAGAGGGGGAAAGAGATGGGGGAGCAGAGAAAGAGAAGGGGAGAGAGAGAGAGGAACAAAGAGGGCCAGGAAGAGAGGAGCAGAGAGAGAGAGAGAAGAGGAGGGAAGAGAGGGGGAAAGAGATTGGGGAGCAGAGAAAGAGAAGGGGAGAGAGAGGGACAAAGAGGAGCAGAGAGAGAGAGAGAGAACAGGAGGGAAGAGAGGGGGAAAGATATGGGGGAGCAGAGAAAGAGAAGGGGAGAGAGAGAGAGGAACAAAGAGGGCCAGGAAGAGAGGAGCAGAGAGAGAGAGAGAAGAGGAGGGAAGAGAGGAGGAAAGAGATGGGGGAGCAGAGAAAGAGAAGGGGAGATACAGAGAGGAACAAAGAGGGCCAGGGAGAGAGGAACAGAGAGACAGAGAAGAGGAGGAAAGAGAGGGGGAAAGAGATGGGGGAGCAGAGAAAGAGAAGGGGAGAGAGAGAGAGGAACAAAGAGGGCCAGGAAGAGAGGAGCAGAGAGAGAGAGAGAGAAGAGGAGGAAAGAGAGGGGGAAAGAGATGGGGGAGCAGAGAAAGAGAAGGGGAGAAAACGAGAGAGAGAGGGACAAAGAGGGCCAGGGAGAGAGGAACAGAGAGAGAGAGAAGAGGAGGAAAGAGAGGGGGAAAGAGATAGGGGAGCAGAGAAAGAGAAGGGGAGAGAAATAGAGAGAGAGAGGGACAAAGAGGGCCAGGGAGAGAGGAACAGAGAGAGAGAGAAGAGGAGGAAAGAGAGGGGGAAAGAGATGGGGGAGCAGAGAAAGAGAAGGGGAGAGAGAGAGAGGAACAAAGAGGGCCAGGAAGAGAGGAGCAGAGAGAGAGAGAGAAGAGGAGGAAAGAGAGGGGGAAAGAGATGGGGGAGCAGAGAAAGAGAAGGGGAGAAAACGAGAGAGAGAGGAACAAAGAGGGCCAGGAAGAGAGGAGCAGAGAGAGAGAGAGAAGAGGAGGAAAGAGAGGGGGAAAGAGATGGGGGAGCAGAGAAAGAGAAGGGGAGAGAACGAGAGAGAGAGGGACAAAGAGGGCCAGGGAGAGAGGAACAGAGAGAGAGAGAAGAGGAGGAAAGAGAGGGGGAAAGAGATAGGGGAGCAGAGAAAGAGAAGGGGAGAGAACAAGAGAGAGAGGGACAAAGAGGGCCAGGGAGAGAGGAGCAGAGAGAGAGAGAAGAGGAGGGAGAGAGAGGAACAAAGAGGCCAGAGGAAAGAGATGCAGAAAGAGAGAGAGAAGAGGAGGGGGAGAGAGAGGAACAAAGATGGCCGAGAAGAGAGGAGCAGAGTGAGAGAGAGAGAGAGAGAGAGAGAAGAGGAGGGGTAGAGAGGAACAAAGAGGGCCGAGAAGAGAGGAGCAGAGAGAGAGAGAAGAGGAGGGGGAGAGGGGAACAAAGAGGGCCGAGAAGAGAGGAGCAGAGAGAGTGAGAAGAGGAGGTGGAGAGGGGAACAAAGAGGGCCCGAGAAGAGAGGAGCAGAGAGAGAGAGAAGAGGAGGGGGAAGAGGAACAAAGAGGGACGAGAAGAAAGGACCAGAGAGAGAGAGAAGAGGAGGGGGAGAGGGGAACAAAGAGGGCTGAGAAGAAAGGAGCAGACAGAGAGAGAAGAGGAGGGGGAGAGAGGAACAAGGAGGGCTGAGAAGAGAGGAGCAGAGAGAGAGAGAAGAGGAGGGGGAGAGGGGAACAAAGAGGGCCGAGAAGAGAGGAGCAGAGAGAGTGAGAAGACGAGGGGGAGAGAGGAATAAAGAGGGCCAAGAAGAAAGGAGCAGACAGAGAGAGAAGAGGAGGGGGAGAGAAAGGAACAAGGAGGGCTGAGAAGAGAGGAGCAGAGAGAGAGAGAAGAGGAGGGGGAGAGAGGAACAAGGAGGGCTGAGAAGAGAGGAGCAGAGAGAGTGAGAAGAGGAGGGGGAGAGAGGAACAAAGAGGGCTGAGAAGAGAGGAGCAGGGAGAGAGAGAAGAGGAGCGGGAGAGACGAACAAAGAGGGCTGAGAAGAGAGTAGAAGAGAGAGAGAGGAGAGGAGCACAGAGAGAGAGAGAAGAGGAGGGGGAGAGAGGAACAAAGAGGGGCGAGAAGAAAGGAGCAGGGAGAGAGAGAAGAGGAGGGGGAGAGAGAGGAACAAAGAGGGCAGAGAAGAAAGGAGCAGAGAGAGAGAAGAGGAGGGGGAGAGAGAGGAACAAAGAGGGCCGAGAAGAAAGGAGCAGAGAGAGAGAAGAGGAGGGGGAGAGAGGAACAAAGAGGGCCAAGAAGAGAGGAGCAGGGAGAGAAGAGGAGGGGGGGGTAGAGGAACAAAGAGGGCAGAGAAGAGAGGAGCAGAGAGAGAGAGAAGAGGAGGGGGAGAGAGGAACAAAGAGGGCCGAGAAGAAAGGAGCAGGAGAGAGAGAAGAGGAGGGGGAGGGAGGAACAAAGAGGGCCGAGAAGAGGTGAGCAGAGAGAGAGAAGAGGAGGGGGGGGAGGAACAAAGAGGGCGAGAAGAAAGGAGCAGAGAGAGAGAGAAGAGGAGGGGGAGAGAGGAACAAAGATGGCCAAGAAGAAAGGAGCAGGGAGAGAGAGAGAAGAGGAGGGGGAGGGAGGAACAAAGAGGGCCGAGAATAAAGGAGCAGAGAGAGAGAAGAGGAGGGGGAGAGAAAGGAACAAAGAGGGCAGAAAAGATAGTAGAAGAGAGAGAGAGAAGAGGAGGGGGAGAGAGGAACAAAGAGGGCCAAGAAGAGAGGAGCAGAGAGAGAAGAGGAGGGGGGGGGGGAGAGGAACAAAGAGGGCCGAGAAGAGAGGAGCAGAGAGAGAGAGAGAAGAGGAGGGGGAGAGAGGAACAAAGAGGTCCGAGAAGAAAGGAGCAGGGAGAGAGAGAAGAGGAGGGAGAGAGAGAGGAACAAAGAGGGCCGAGAAGAGAGGAGCAGAGAGAGAGAAGAGGAGGGGGAGAGAGGAAAAAAGAGGGCCGAGAAGAGAGGAGCAGAGAGAGAAGAGGAGGGGGGGGGGGGACAAAGAGGGCCGAGAAGAGAGGAGCAGATAGAGAGAGAGAGAAGAGGAGGGGGGAGAGAGGAACAAAGAGGGCCGAGAAGAAAGGATCAGAGAGAGAGAGAAGAGGAGGGGGAGAGAAAGGAACAAAGAGGGCAGAAAAGATAGTAGAAGAGAGAGAGAGAAGAGGAGGGGGAGAGAGGAACAAAGAGGGCCAAGAAGAAAGGAGCAGAGAGAGAAGAGGAGGGGGGGGGAGGAACAAAGAGGGCGAGAAGAAAGGAGCAGGGAGAGAGAGAAGAGGAGGGGGAGGGAGAGGAACAAAGAGGGCCGAGAAGAGAGGAGCAGGGAGAGAGAGAAGAGGAGGGGGAGGGAGAGGAACAAAGAGGGCCGAGAAGAGAGGAGCAGAGAGAGAGAGAAGAGGAGGGGGAGAGAGGAACAAAGAGGGCCGAGAATAGAGGAGCAGAGAGAGAGAGAGAGAAGAGGAGGGGGAGAGAGAGAAGAGGAGGGAGAGAGAGGAGCAGAGAGAGAGAGAGAGAGAAGAGGAGGGGGAGAGAGGAACAAAGAGGGCCGAGAAGAGAGGAGCAGAGAGAGAGAGAAGAGGAGGGGGAAAGAGGAACAAAGAGGACCAAGAAGAAAGGAGCAGAGAGAGAGAGAGAAGAGGAGGGGGAGAGAGGAACAAAGAGGGCCGAGAAGAGAGGAAGCAGAGAGAGAGAGAAGAGGAGGGGAGAGAGAGGAACAAAGAGGGCCGAAGAAGAAGAGGAGCAGGAGAGAGAGAAGAGGAGGGGAGAGAGAGGAACAAAGAGGGCCAAGAGAAAGAGGATGCAGAGAGAGAGAGAAGAGGAGGGGGAGAGAGGAACAAAGAGGGCCAAGAAGAGAGGAGCAGAGAGAGAGAGAGAAGAGGAGGGGGAGAGAGAGGAACAAAGAGGGCCGAGAAGAGAGGAGCAGAGAGAGAGAGAGAAGAGGAGGGGGAGAGAGAGGAACAAAGAGGGCCGAGAAGAGAGGAGAAGAGAGAGAGAGAAGAGGAGGGGGAGAGACGAACAAAGAGGGCTGAGAAGAGAGGAGAGGAGCAGAGAGAGAGAGAAGAGGAGGGGGAGAGAGGAACAAAGAGTGCCGAGAAGAGAGGAGAAGAGAGAGACGAGGAGGGGGAGAGGGGAAAAAGAGGGCATAGAAGAGAGGAGCAGAGAGAGAGACGAGGAGGGGGAGAGGGGAACAAGGAGGGCTGAGAAAAGAGGAGCAGAGAGAGAGAAGAGGAGGGGAAGTGAGAGAAACAAAGAGGGCCGAGAAGAGAGGAGCAGAGAGAGAGAGAAGAGGAGGGGGAGAGAGGAACAAAGAGGGCCGAGAAGAGAGGAGCAGAGAGAGAGAGAGAAGAGGAGGGGGAGAGAGGAACAAAGAGGGCCGAGAAGAGAGGAGCAGAGAGAGAGAAGAGGAGGGGGAGAGATAGGAACAAAGAGGGCCGAGAAGAGAGGAGCAGAGAGAGAGAGAAAGAAGAGGAGGGGGAGAGAGAGGAACAAAGAGGACCAAGAAGAAAGGAGCAGGGAGAGAGAGAAGAGGAGGGGGAGAGAGAGGGCCGAGAAGAGAGGAGCAGAGGGAGAGAGAAAAGGAGGAGGAGAGAGAGAAGAGGAGCAGGGAGCGAGAGGAACAAAGAGGGCCGAGAAGAGAGGAGTAGAGAGAGGGAGAGAACAGGAGGAGACAGGCCAGTTCTTAGTTGGAAAACACCAACAGATTTGCCAGATTGAGTGAAACTGTTGGTGATGTCCATTCAGGAATGGCAATGCCAGATAGAGCTGTTCCCTCTAACAGCCAGTCGAACAACTCTACTAGAGGAGAGGGAGGACAGCATAGGCAGAGCAACAGGCAGGTTTTGGTGGTAGGGGACTCTATTATTAGGAAGGTAGACAGGGTGATTTGTCACCCAGATCCCAGCAATCGAACAGTTTGCTGTCTCCCGGGTGCTCGGGTTCGGCATGTTGTGGATCCGATAGACAAATTATTGGGAGGGGCTTGAAATGAACCGGCGGTCTTAGTACATATTGGTACCAATGACAAAGTTAGTGGAAGATGGAGTGTCCTAAAGAATGATTTTATAGAACTAGGAAATAAGCTGAAGGCAAGGACCTCCAAGGTAGTATTTTCTGAAATACTACTAGTGCCACATGCTAGCCCAGGGAGGCAGAAGGAGCTTAGGGAGGTTAATGTGTGGCTAAAGATGTGGTGCACTAATGGGGGGTATGGGTTTTTTGAGGACTGGGCTGACTTCTCACTTGGGTACAATCTCTACAGCAGGCATGGATTGCACCTTAATGATGAGGGAGCTTGTGGGCTAGGGGATAGGATGGTAGAAAGGCTGGAGGAAGTGGGGGGCTAGGTAGAAGTAATGGGGTAGAAAGTGTAGAGGGGGTAAAGAACACATTAACTAGTCATGGGGGAGGATATGGGTCAGGGTTAGTACAGTCAGTAGGGAGGTATTGCTAAGTAACTCAAGTTCAGTGGCAGGCACTTCAGAACTACAGACTCATAACATAAGGTGTATGCTCGCTAATGCCAGAAACTTACCAAGAAAAATAGGAGAGTTAGAATTATTAGCTGTTAATGAGAAATGGGATTTAGTAGGCATTACCAAAACGTGGTGGGATGAATCTCATGACTGGACTGTTAATCTGGATGGGTATAACCTATTTAGGAAAGATAGGGGCAATAGTAAAAGAGGAGGAGGGATCTGTCGGTATGTTAAGCTGGCATTTAAGAGAAGAGAGTGGGGGAAGACTGTATAGCACACAATCTGTAGTGTATGTGATCCGATTGTCACCTCTAATGACTCTTGTAAATCAGTTCTGAGATAGTGTGTCATACACTAAGTGCCAAATGCCCAATATATATTTTTTTGTGGGTCGGCTCGGGATAAGTATACCGAGGTGTATACTCTTACTCTCACTATCGCAAACGCTTGACAAGCACAAGACAACGGATTGAGTAAGAGTATACACCTCAGTATACTTATCCCGAGCCGACCCACAAAAAAATATATATTGGGCATTTGGCACTTAGTGTATGACACACTATCTCAGAACTGATTTACAAGAGTCATTAGAGGTGACCATCGGATCAGATACACTACAGATTGTGCGCTATACAGTCTTCCCTTGCATACTCTCTTCTTTTGCATACGTTTAAGACACCTGCGTGAACAGTGTCTTGGGAGACAGCGGCACACCTGCACACCATATATTAGTCATACACCCGCCCGGCACATCAAGTAACCGTCGCACCCAGCAGACCACAGTAACCACTACTGGAAGATCAACCTTAGATCAGATTGTGGTCTCATTGAACCCAATCACCGATCCTTTACAAGTCAGAATTTAAGCCTATAGTCAGAGAGTCAAAGATATTTATGCTGGAACTAGCGGTAATGTTGAATGTTTGTGGGTAGAGTTAAATAGCGGAGCAGCAAATTAAAAAAGAATATTAGTAGGAGTATGCTATAACCCCCCAAATATAGCTGAAAGTGAGGAAATACAACTATTGTTACAGATTGGAAATGCAGCTAAGCACGGGCAAGTTCTAATAATGGGAGATTTTAATTACCCTGAAATAAACTGGATAAATGAGACCAGCAGCTCAGCAAAGGGGAGCAGGTTCTTGAGTACACACAGGGATCATTACCTGGCCCAGGTTATACAAGAGCCTACTAGAAATGGGGCCATCTTGGATTTAGTCATTACAAATAATATTGATATTGTATCAAATGTTGAAATAGGGCAACCTTTGGGAAACAGTGATCACAACACAGTCTCATTTGAGATTGAATTAAAAAAACAACATTTTAAGGGGCCAACAAAAACTCTTAATTTTAAAAGGGCAGATTGTAACGGTCTAAGGGCAGCAATACAAAGTATAGACTGGGACAGAGAACTGATAGGTAAAAACACTGAACATAAATGGACAACATTTAAATCCTTACTAAATATACATACACATCGGCATATACTGCGTGGGGATAAAAGTAAAAGGAGTAAATCACATCCCATGTGGCTTAACAATGATTTAAAGATCAAGATACGGAGTAAAAAACAGGCATTTAAATTATACAAACAAGAGGGGACAGAGACTGCTTTACGGGAGTACAAGGAAATCAACAAGGCAGCAAAAGAGAGATTACACTGGCTAAAATAGAAAATGGCAAGTTATATGTAATGGAGAGTAAGACTAACCCTAAACATGTGTATAAGTATATTACTGGGAAGAAGGCGAGGAAGAAAGCTATAGGAACATTACAATGTGAAACAGTCTGTCTGAAAATTAATGACCAGGAAAAGGCAGATGAGCTAAATAAGTTATTTTCTTCGGTATACACAAGGGAGATACCAGTGGTTGGGACACGGCAACATAATGGGGCTACACTACCTGTAACAAATAATTGGTTAACGCAGAAGGAAATCCAAAAGAGATTGGAGAAAATAAATGTTAATAAAGCCCCGAGTCCTGATGGAATACATCCAAGGGTACTAAGGGAACTGGGTTCTGTAATAGCCAAACCATTATATGTAATCTATCAAGATTCACTCAACACAGGGTCTCTACCAGATGACTGGAGAAAAGCTGATGTGATTCCTATATTTAATAAGGGAGCAAGAGCAAATCCGGGGAATTATAGACCAGTGAGCCTCACTTCTGTAGTGGGGAAGCTTTGAGAAGGGTTAATAAGGGATAATATACAAGAATATGTCTATTTGAAGAGGATTATAAGGAGGTGGTGACAGCGGATTTGATAGATAATGTTAAAAAGGGATTGGATATATTTTTAAATAAAAAGGGCATTAAGGGCTATCCTGGATAAATAGAGAGGGAGTATTGATCCAGGGATGAATCCGATCGCCAGTATCTGGGGTCAGGAAGGAATTTTATATATTTTTCCCTGTTGAGACAATTGGCTGCTTCACTGCGGTTGTTTTCTTTTTGCTTCCTCTGGATCAATTAACAATAAACCTGCGTATTGCAGATCAGATGAGATCTAAAAAGGCTGAACTTGATGGACTAAAGTCTTTTTTCAACCTAAATTACTATGTAACTATGTAACATGTAAACACGCCAGTAGTACATGTAAGCACGATGGTTGTGCATTCCGGTCGTACATGTAAACACACCGGTAGTAGATATAAGCACGTCGGTAGTACATAAAAGGGGGTTGTTGGTGGTACATATAAGCACGCCGGTTGTACATATAAGCACGCCGGTTGTATATATAAGCATTCTTGTAGTACATATAAGCACGCCGGTTGTACATATAAGCACGCCGGTTGTATATATAAGCATTCCGGTAGTACATATAAGCATTCCGGTAGTACATGTAAGCATTCCGGTAGTACATATAAGCATTCCGGTAGTACATATAAGCATTCCGGTATGTAAGCATTCCGGTAGTACATATAAGCATTCCGGTAGTACATGTAAGCATTCCGGTAGTACATGTAAGCATTCCGGTAGTACATATAAGCATTCCGGTAGTACATGTAAGCATTCCGGTAGTACATATAACCATTCCGGTAGTACATGTAAGCATTCCGGTAGTACATATAAGCATTCCGGTACTACATGTAAGCATTCCAGTAGTACATATAAGCATTCCGGTAGTACATGTAAGCATTCCGGTAGTACATATAAGCATTCCGGTAGTACATGTAAGCATTCCGGTAGTACATATAAGCATTCCGGTAGTACATGTAAGCATTCCGGTAGTACATGTAAGCATTCCGGTAGTACATATAAGCATTCCGGTAGTACATGTAAGCATTCCGGTAGTACATATAAGCATTCCGGTAGTACATTGCCTATCTAACGCCTCTGTTAGTTGAATTGATATCTCTGGCAGGGAGGGGGTCGCTCTTTGGTTGGTGCTGACACTCTAATCTAGGCCCAGCACATGTCACCCATTGTCAGAGTCACAAGGAGAGGCTTTCAGGAGAGTGTGAGATGGAGTCAGGGCCCCAATATACAGAAAAGGTGAGGGGTACAAGGAAGAGACTGCCCAGAGATGGGTGACTAGTCTGTAGTGTGTGAGACAGTCTCTCTTACACAGTGTGGCATTGTCTCTCTGCACTTTCTGGGATTATCTCTAATCCAGTGTTTGTGTCGCTCTTTATTTCTGACACTGTGGCTTCCTCTCTTGTACAATATTTTAGAGTTCACACTCCCTCCCTCTCACTTCAGCAGTATGTGGGGCCCTCTCATGCACTGCGTGTCTCTCTCACACTCTCTCTTCATCTTGCAGTTTGTGGCTCTATCTTGCTGTCTATCTCTCCCTTTTTGCATTCTCTTTTATATACTTTTCTATTTTGCATTGTGAGGGTCTCTTCATTTCCTTGTGTACCTCTCTCCTTCTTGGAGTATGTGGAGCAGTCTTTTTTTGCACTGTAGCAGTGTGTGGTATGACTTTAGATGGGACCCTCTTTTGCTCCTGTACACTGTGGTGCGCTCTCTTGCTCTTTGTGTGCTGCTTTTTCATGCCCAGTGTGTTGCTCTCTCCCTTGCACTGTGGGACTCTCTCTAGCACCTGGCAGTTTCTTGACACTCTCTTGATGTGTTTAGTGATATCAGTGGCGTTTAGGCCACAGAGTGTCTCAGAGGAACTGGGCTGGGGGTCTCACTGCTGCAAATAGAAGCCCTAGCAGAATGTATGACAGACAGTTGGGAGAGAGTGGGTGGAAGACGTGAGAGAGAGTTGGAGGGGATAGAGTCTGAGATGGAGCATGACAGAGGAGAGAGAAAACATGGGGGTGATAGTTGGGGAGAGTGTTCTGTAGGGGAGATAGAGGATGAAGTAAGGACAAAGGGGTGAGTCTGAGACAGAGAGAAAGTACTGGAGGGAGCAGAGATCTGAGGTGTGTGATAGCCAGAAAGGAGAGAGTGCTAGAAAGGCGAGAGAATGTGGCAGGTAGAGGGAAGATAATGTGTAGACATAGAGGAGTTAGGAGACAGTCCCAGGCTGAGTCCTCTATAGAGGAGATACCGACATACACCAATGGGGGAGCGTGGGTAATAAGAACAGACTGAGACTGAGTCCTGTGAAACACTTTATTATCTCCTTGAGGAAGCTCTCTCTGCATCAGTGCCAAGCACACACTGGTCCAGGCTGGTGCAGTGAGAGACGGGCGCTGTCTGCTGCACCAATGGCAGAGCCTCGTTATGTATTAGGGAGAAGTGGAGCAATTCAGGTCTAAGATACCAGCATTATAGGAGAGAATCATTAGGACTGTCTCAGACACTTACAGTCACTGCCCTAATGTCCCTAACTGGGGGAGGGGGGGGGCAGTAAACATGGCACCAGCTCGCTACAATGAGACGGCCACTAATGCCTGTAGAATGAGACGGTAACTGTTAGTGTGTATTGTCACGTCTGTGGTCTGTGGGTGCCTCTGTCAGTGTGTGTCCCTAGGTAACTGTCAGTGTGTATTGTCACGTCTGTGGTGTGTGGGTGCCTCTGTCAGTGTGTGTCCCTAGGTGACTGTCAGTGTGTATTGTCACGTCTGTGGTCTGTGGGTGCCTCTGTCAGTGTGTGTACCTAGGTGACTGTCAGTGTGTATTGTCATGTCTGTGGTGTGTGGGTGCCTCTGTCAGTGTGTGTCCCTAGGTGGCTGTTAGTGTGGGTTCCATGGTGAATATGTCAGCGTGTCTCTACCATTGTGGGTCCCTGGGTGACTGTGTCAGGGTGTCTCTGTCCTTGTGTGTCCCTAGGTGACTGTGTCAGTATTTCTCTGTCCTTGTGTGTCCCTGGGTGACTGTGTCAGGGTGTCTCTGTCCTTGTGTGTCCCTAGGTGACTGTGTCAGTATTTCTCTGTCCTTGTGTGTCCCTGGGTGACTGTGTCAGGGTGTCTCTGTCCTTGTGTGTCCCTAGGTGACTGTGTCAGTATTTCTCTGTCCTTGTGTGTCCCTGGGTGACTGTGTCAGGGTGTCTCTGTCCTTGTGTGTCCCTAGGTGACTGTTTCAGGGTGTCTCTGTCCTTGTGTGTCCCTAGGTGACTGTGTCAGTGTGTCTCTGTCCTTGTGTGTCCCTGGGTGACTATGTCAGTGTGTCTCTGTCCTTGCGTGTCCCTGGGTGACTGTGTCAGTATGTATCTGTCCTTGTGTGTCCCTGGGTGACTGTGTCAGGGTGTCTCTGTCCTTGTGTGTCCCTAGGTGACTGTGTCAGGGTGTCTCTGTCCTTGTGTGTCCCTAGGTGACTGTGTCAGTGTGTCTCTGTCCTTGTGTGTCCCTAGGTGACTGTGCCAGGGTGTCTCTGTCCTTGTGTGTCCCTGGGTGACTGTGTCAGTGTGTCTCTGTCCTTGTGTGTCCCTGGGTGACTGTGTCAGGGTGTCTCTGTCCTTGTGTGTCCCTAGGTGACTGTGTCAGTGTGTCTCTGTCCTTGTGTGTCCCTAGGTGACTGTGTCAGGGTGTCTCTGTCCTTGTGTGTCCCTAGGTGACTGTGTCAGTGTGTCTCTGTCCTTGTGTGTCCCTGGGTGACTATGTCAGTGTGTCTCTGTCCTTGTGTGTCCCTAGGTGACTGTGCCAGGGTGTCTCTGTCCTTGTGTGTCCCTGGGTGACTGTGTCAGTGTGTCTCTGTCCTTGTGTGTCCCTGGGTGACTGTGTCAGGGTGTCTCTGTCCTTGTGTGTCCCTAGGTGACTGTGTCAGTGTGTCTCTGTCCTTGTGTGTCCCTAGGTGACTGTGTCAGGGTGTCTCTGTCCTTGTGTGTCCCTAGGTGACTGTGTCAGTGTGTCTCTGTCCTTGTGTGTCCCTAGGTGACTGTGCCAGGGTGTCTCTGTCCTTGTGTGTCCCTAGGTGACTGTGCCAGGGTGTCTCTGTCCTTGTGTGTCCCTGGGTGACTGTGTCAGTGGTACAGAGGCTCTGGGCCTGCTCTGCTCTTACAAAGATGGGCGCCCATCATATTCCTCCTTACGGCTCCACACCATCCTCTATATTTTCTTAGAAAAATAACAAATAAAAAAAACATAAGAAATAACTTTGAGATTAGACACATTCCTGTCAGTACAGGAAGAAACCTGGAATACAGTATATATCACTAGGATAGCCCGGCATAGCAAGGGGTTAATATGGGCCGGCTAGATCTGGCACATGACTAGTACAGTCTGGAGTCACAGTAAAAGGGAAGGATGTGAGGGCTTCTTGGAGATGGAGTGATTGGAGGATGTGTGTTGGGGGTCCTGGCATCAGAGGGAAGATGTGGGGACTTCTTGGAGATGGAGTGATTGGAGGATGTGTATTGGGGGTCCTGGCATCAGAGGGAAGATGTGGGGACTTCTTGGAGATGGAGTGATTGGAGGATGTGTGTTAGGGGCCTTGCATCAGAGGGAAGATGTGGGGACTTATAGGAGATGGAGTGATTGGAGGATGTGTATTGGGGGTCCTGGCATCAGAGGGAAGATGTGGGGACTTCTTGGAGATGGAGTAATTGGAGGATGTGTGTTGGGGGTCCTGGCATCAGAGGGAAGATGTGGGGACTTCTAGGAGATGGAGTGATTGGAGGATGTGTATTGGGGGTCCTGGCATCAGAGGGAAGATGTGGGGACTTCTAGGACAGGAGGGAGGATTGGAGGATGTGTGTTGGGGGTCCTGGCATCAGAGGGAAGATGTGGGGACTTCTTGGAGATGGAGTGATTGGAGGATGTGTGTTGGGGGTCCTGGCATCAGAGGGAAGATGTGGGGACTTCTTGGAGATGGAGTAATTGGAGGGTGTGTGTTGGGGGTCCTGGCATCAGAGGGAAGATGTGGGGACTTCTTGGAGATGGAGTGATTGGAGGGTGTGTGTTGGGGGTCCTGGCATCAGAGGGAAGATGTGGGGACTTCTTGGAGATGGAGTGATTGGAGGATGTGTATTGGGGGTCCTGGCATCAGAGGGAAGATGTGGGGACTTCTTGGAGATGGAGTGATTGGAGGATGTGTATTGGGGGTCCTGGCATCAGAGGGAAGATGTGGGGACTTTTGGAGATGGAGTGATTGGAGGATGTGTGTTGGGGGTCCTGGCATCAGAGGGAAGATGTGGGGACTTCTTGGAGATGGAGTGATTGGAGGATGTGTGTTGGGGGTCCTGGCATCAGAGGGAAGATGTGGGGACTTCTTGGAGATGGAGTGATTGGAGGATGTGTATTGGGGGTCCTGGCATCAGAGGGAAGATGTGGGGACTTCTAGGACAGGAGGGAGGATTGGAGGGTCCCCAACAGGAGTGATGGGTGTTTGGGGGGATTATGTCAGGGTTTCCAAAGGAGTGTTGGTGGGTGCATGGGGTGCTACATTACTGGCAGAAACCCCAGCATGGCCTAGCAGAAGAAGGGGTTAACTCTGAACATAGTCCTTAGAAAAGTAGCATTAATTGTAACCTATGAAGTGAAGCCATAAAACTGAGTTGTAATTAACACCAGTTGAAAATAACGAGCTGCCTAGAACAACATAGTTATTGGTAAATGTGCCCAGCAGTACGATGCCCTCTGCACCCGCCATACATGGTCCCAGACTGCACCAGTCATATTAGCCCTGTGCCCGGCCCTCTACCCAGTGATACAAGGGGTGTAGTACATAGCAGTACTGGCATCGGAGAGAGCCGAGATCAGGCTGCTCTCCTCGCAGGGTATAGTCCTAGCGGAGCCCAGCCTGGACATTTGCAGGTGATAACCAGACCCAGTCCTGCTCATGTTCAAGTACTGGTCAAACTCATTGCGGTCAACATCAGCCCACAGCTCAGCCTGGTTGAGGTGATCCATGCTGTCCAGCTGAGGCCCCTCGGGTGGTGGTGAAAGTTGCCCCAAAGGAGCACAAGCTGGGCCTACACCATGAGGGCCATAGTAGAAAGCAGATGGTGGGGGAGTCCTGAGGACATTGCCCATGTTTGTGGGAGAGGGAGTGTAAGACAAGGACAGCTCCCTCAAGGTCTTCTCCTGGCCAAAGTCCAAGCTTGGCTGGTAGGACCTGAAGTTTGGTGGGTTGGAGTCCTCTCGCATATGAGTGGGAAAGAAAGCCGGTTCGCTCTGCTCCAGCACATCTAGAGGGGACATTTCCGGGGTGGGCAGCCCATAGCTCTCAAGCTCAGTGGTGCCAAGGGGATGCAGCTCACGGAAGTGGGTAAGGCTTGAGGTGGTGTGACCTCGTGTGTACCCCGACTCCACTCTCTTCATCTTCTTGGACTGCTTCTTCCTGCGGGGGCGATACTTGTAGTTGGGATGATCCTGCAGGTGCTGAACCCTCAGCCGCTCTGCTTCCTCAACAAACGGGCGCTTCTCACTGCCACTCAGGCTCTTCCAAGACTGACCTGGGAAATGACACTTCAGAGGTCAATATCAATTAGGTCAAGAGAAAAATGCACTCACAAAGCACACACTCAGCACACAGCACACAGAATGCAACACAAAGCACACATTTAGGGCATGCACAGAGCACTTAGCACACATAACAAGCACTAAGTACACACTCAGCTCACAGCACACAGAATTCAACACAAAGCACACTCAAGGGATGCACAAAGCACTTAGCACACATAACAAGCACTAAGTACACACTCAGCTCACAGCACACAGAATGCAACACAAAGCACACTCAAGGGATGCACAAAGCACTTAGCACACATAACAAGCACTAAGTACACACTCAGCTCACAGCACACAGAATTCAACACAAAGCACACTCAAGGGATGCACAAAGCACTTAGCACACATAACAAGCACTAAGTACACACTCAGCTCACAGCACACAGAATTCAACACAAAGCACATTTAAGGCATGCACAGAGCACTTAGCACACATAACAAGCACTAAGTACACACTCGGCTGACAGCACACAGAGTTCAACACAAAGCACATTTAAGGCATGCACAGAGCACTTAGCACACATAACAAGCACTAAGTACACACTCAGCTCACAGCACACAGAATTCAACACAAAGCACATTTAAGGCATGCACAGAGCACTTAGCACACATAACAAGCACTAAGTACACACTCAGCTCACAGCACACAGAATTCAACACAAAGCACATTTAAGGCATGCACAGAGCACTTAGCACACATAACAAGCACTAAGTACACACTCAGCTCACAGCACACAGAATTCAACACAAAGCACATTTAAGGCATGCACAGAGCACTTAGCACACATAACCAGCACTAAGTACACACTCAGCTCACAGCACACAGAATGCAACACAAAGCACACTCAAGGCATGCACAGAGCACTTAGCACACATAACAAGCACTAAGTACACACTCAGCACACGGCACACAGAATGCAACACAAAGCACACTCAAGGCATGCACAGAGCACTTAGCACACATAACCAGCACTAAGTACACACTCAGCACACGGCACACAGAATGCAACACAAAGCACACTCAAGGCATGCACAGAGCACTTAGCACACATAACAAGCACTAAGTACACACTCAGCACACGGCACACAGAATGCAACACAAAGCACACTCAAGGCATGCACAGAGCACTTAGCACACATAACCAGCACTAAGTACACACTCAGCACACGGCACACAGAATGCAACACAAAGCACACTCAAGGCATTCACAGAGCACTTAGCACACATAGGCACACAGAATACAACACAAAGCACACTCAGTGCACATTCATAGAACATACTAGGAACACTCACAAACAACAAACCACACTCACTAGTCACTCAGCACACATATTACATTCAGCAGACATGCAAAGCCAGCACACAACAAAAAGCACTCATCAGACATAGAAAGTACACGCACCACACAAAGCACAAAGCATCACTCCGTGCCAGTCACCTCACCCAAGTATCCGCGGCAGTCTTAACTCTACTCTATCGCCCTCTTCATTCTGTTACTCTGCTGTCACCATTCTCCCTGACAGTCACCATACTCTCCACACTCTCCTTATGCCAGTTTGCCTCTTTACTCCCCAAGCCATCCTTTGTTCCAATCTGCAGTCTGCCGTCCTACTGTCCAGGTGCAGATAAGATCCCCACTGTCCATGCCAGCTGTCCTACTGCTTGTGCCACTGCATCATCATGTCCATTTACCTTCCCACTGATTCTCCATGCCAGACTGCTGTCCTACTGCTTGTGCCACTGCATCTCCATGCCCATCTACTGTCATACTGTTTGTCCCTCTCTGCCCTCTTTCTATATGCCAGTCTGCTGTCCTACTGCTTGTGCCACTGCATGTCCATGCCGTCTATCGTCCTACTGTTTGTGCCTCACTGCCCTCTTTCTATATGCCAGTCGGTTTTCCTACTGCTTGTGCCACTGCATCTCAATGCCCATCTACTGTCCTACTGTTTGTAACTCTCTGCCCTCTTTCTCGATGCCAGTCTGCTGCCCTACTGTTCATGTCAGTTTGTCCTCTGTTTATTCCATGCAAAGCTGAGCGACCCTATGCCCAGTCTGTCAGTCTGCTGCCCTACTGTTCATGTCAGTTTGTCCTCTGTTTTTTCCATGCCAAGCTAAGCTACCCTATGCCCAGTCTATCAGTCTGCTGCCCTACTGTTCATGTCAGTTAGTCCTCTGTTTATTCCATACCAAGCTGAGCGACCCTATGCCCAGTCTGTCAGTCTGCTGCCCTACTGTTCATGTCAGTTTGTCCTCTGTTTTTTCCATGCCAAGCTAAGCTACCCTATGCCCAGTCTATCAGTCTGCTGCCCTACTGTTCATGTCAGTTAGTCCTCTGTTTATTCCATACCAAGCTGAGCGACCCTATGCCCAGTTTGTCAGTCTGCTGCCCTACTGTTCATGTCAGTTTGTCCTCTGTTTTTTCCATGCCAGGCTGAACTACCCTATGCCCAGTCTGTCAGTCTGTTGCCCAGTCCACATGTCTTTCGCCTCACCCAGCATCTTGCTCAGGACAGCATTGTGCAGGTCTGGGTTCTGCTGTGCCAGCCGTTTGCGCTCATCCTTTGCCCACACCATAAATGCGTTCATGGGCCGCCTGATGCGGGGGTCCCCAGGCTTCTCGTCGCAGGAGCTGTATCCATATCCAGTTGTAGGGCTCGGGGTAGGACTATCTGTGGTGACAGGAGAGCTGGAGGTCAGGCCAGGCTCAGAGGCAGCGGCCGGAGGGACCCATGAACTGCCGCCCCCTTGACCCTGAGAATTCTCTGTGCAGTAACTCGACTCAGACCTATGCATTCCAGCTGGGCAGCTCCTCTGGGCAGAAGTGGGCACACAGAGAGATAGGAGGGGTCCTGTATATATCTTATATAGGTCTGGGATCTGTGCCTCTCTGTCCCCTGCCTCTGTCTGTCACTCAGCATACAGCTGTTTGGATAACTTTCAGCAGTGGGGACCAAATATAGAAACATGCCACCAATCAGCTACTGGAGGGGAGGAGACGGAGGGAGCCGGGAGAGTGGGGTGGGATCCTGTGCAGGTTACAGTGCTGTATAAGAATGATTGGGGGTCTGTGAGTGTGTGAGGTGGGATGTTGTGCAGGTTACAGTGCTGTATAAGAATGAGTGGGAAGTCTGTGAGTGTGTGGGGTGGAATGTTGTGCAGGTTACAGTGCTGTATAAGAATGAGTGGGGGTCTGTGAGTGTGTGGGGTGGGATGTTGTGCAGGTTACAGTGTTGTATAAGAATGAGTGGGAGTCTGTGAGTGTGTGGGGTGGGATGTTGTGCAGGTTACAGTGCTGTATAATACTGAGTGGGGGGCTGCGGGTGTGTGGGATGGGATGTTGTGCAGGTTACAGTGCTGTATAAGAATTAATGGGGGTCTGTGAGTGTGTGGGGTGGGATGTTGTGCAGGTTACAGTTCTGTATGAGAATGAGTGGGGAACTGCGAGTGTGTGGGGTGGGATGTTGTGCAGGTTACAGTGCTGTATAATACTGAGAGGGGGGCTGCGGGTGTGTGGGGTGGGATGTTGTGCAGATTATAGTGCTGTATAAGAATGAGTGGGAGTCTGTGAGTGTGTGGGGTGGGATGTTGTGCAGGTTACAGTGCTGTATAAGAATGAGTGGGGTCTGTGAGTGTGTGGGGTGGGATGTTGTGCAGGTTACAGTGCTGTATAAGAATGAGTGGGGTCTGTGAGTG
Source organism: Discoglossus pictus (assembly GCA_027410445.1). Classification (NCBI taxonomy): domain Eukaryota; kingdom Metazoa; phylum Chordata; class Amphibia; order Anura; family Alytidae; genus Discoglossus; species Discoglossus pictus. Next base: position 562,201 of record CM050174.1, read on the forward strand.
TGTGGGGTGGGATGTTGTGCAGGTTACAGTTCTGTATGAGAATGAGTGGGGTTCTGCGAGTGTGTGGGGTGGAATGTTGTGCAGGTTACAGTGATGTATAAAAATGAGTGGGAGTCTGTGAGTGTGTGGGGTGGCATGCTGTGCAGATTATAGTGCTGTATAAGAATGAGTGGGAGTCTGTGAGTGTGTGGGGTGGGATGTTGTGCAGGTTACAGTGCTGTATAATACTGAGTGGGGGGCTGCGGGTGTGTCGGGTGGGATGTTGTGCAGGTTACAGTTCTGTATGAGAATGAGTGGGGGTCTGCGAGTGTGTGGGGTGGGATGTTGTGCAGGTTACAGTGATGTATAAGAATGAGTGGGAGTCTGTGAGTGTGTGGGGTGGACTTCCTGTGCAGATTATAGTGCTGTATAAGAATGAGTGGGAGTCTGTGAGTGCATGGGGTGGGGTGTTGTGCAGGTTACAGTGCTGTACAAGAATGAGTGGGAGTCTGTGGGGTGGGATGTTGTGTAGGTTACAGTGCTGTATAAGAATGAGTGGGAGTCTGTGAGTGTGTGGGGTGGGATGTTGTGCAGGTTACAGTGCTGTATAATACTGAGTGGAGTGCTGCAGGTGTGTGGGGTGGGATGATGTGCAGGTTACAGTGCTGTATGAGAATGAGTGGGGGTCTGTGAGTGTGTGGGGTGGGATGCTGTGCAGATTATAGTGCTGTATAAGAATTAGTGGGAGTCTGTGAGTGTGTGGGGTGGGATGTTGTGCAGGTTACAATGCTGTATAATACTGAGTGGGGGGCTGCGGGTGTGTCGGGTGGGATGTTGTGCAGGTTACAGTTCTGTATGAGAATGAGTGGGGGTCTGCGAGTGTGTGGGGTGGGATGTTGTGCAGGTTACAGTGATGTATAAGAATGAGTGGGAGTCTGTGAGTGTGTGGGGTGGACTTCCTGTGCAGATTATAGTGCTGTATAAGAATGAGTGGGAGTCTGTGAGTGCATGGGGTGGGGTGTTGTGCAGGTTACAGTGATGTATAAGAATGAGTGGGAGTCTGTGAGTGTGTGGGGTGGACTTCCTGTGCAGATTATAGTGCTGTATAAGAATGAGTGGGAGTCTGTGAGTGCATGGGGTGGGGTGTTGTGCAGGTTACAGTGCTGTACAAGAATGAGTGGGAGTCTGTGGGGTGGGATGTTGTGTAGGTTACAGTGCTGTATAAGAATGAGTGGGAGTCTGTGAGTGTGTGGGGTGGGATGTTGTGCAGGTTACAGTGCTGTATAATACTGAGTGGAGTGCTGCAGGTGTGTGGGGTGGGATGATGTGCAGGTTACAGTGCTGTATGAGAATGAGTGGGGGTCTGTGAGTGTGTGGGGTGGGATGCTGTGCAGGTTACAGTGCTGTATAATACTGAGTGGGGGGCTGTGGGTGTGTGGGGTGGGATGTTGTGCAGGTTACAGTGATGTATAAGAATGAGTGGGAGTCTGTGAGTGTGTGGGGTGGCATCCTGTGCAGATTATAGTGCTGTATAAGAATGAGTGGAAGTCTGTGAGTGTGTGGGTAGGGATGTTGTGCAGGTTACAGTGCTGTATAATAATGAGTGGGGGGCTGCGGGTGTGTGGGGTGGGATGTTGTGCAGGTTACAGTGCTGTATAATACTGGGTGCGGGTGTGTGGGGTGGGATATTGTGCAGGTTACAGTTCTGTATGAGAATGAGTGGGGTTCTGCGAGTGTGTGGGGTGGAATGTTGTACAGGTTACAGTGATGTATAAGAATAAGTGGGAGTCTGTGAGTTTGTGGGGTGGCATCCAGTGCAGATTATAGTGCTGTATAAGAATGAGTGGGAATTTGTGAGTGTGTGGGGTGGGATGTTGTGCAGGTTACAGTTCTGTATGAGAATGAGTGGGGGTCTGCGAGTGTGTGGGGTGGGATGTTGTGCAGGTTACACTGATGTATAAGAATGAGTGGGAGTCTGTGAGTGTGTGGGGTGGGATGTTGTGCAGTTTACAGTTCTGTATGAGAATGAGTGGGGGTCTGCGAGTGTGTGGGGTGAAATGTTGTGCAGGTTACAGTGCTGTATAAGAATGAGTGGGAGTCTGTGAGTGTGTGGGGTGGGATGTTGTGCAGGTTACAGTGCTGTATAATACTGAGTGGGGGGCTGCGGGTGTGTGGGGTGGGATGTTGTGCAGGTTATAGTTCTGTATGATAATGAGTGGGTGTCTGCGAGTGTGTGGGGTGGGATGTTGTGCAGGTTACAGTGATGTATAAGAATGAGTGGGAGTCTGTGAGTGTGTGGGATGTTGTGCAGGTTACAGTGCTGTATAACACTGAGTGGGGGGCTGCGGGTGTGTGGGGTGGGATGTTGTGCAGGTTACAGTTCTGTATAATACTGAGTGGGAGTCTGTGAGTGTGTGGGGTGGGATGTTTTGCAGATTACAGTGCTGTATAATACTGAGTGGGGGGCTGCAGGTGTGTGGGGTGGGATGTTGTGCAGGGTACAGTGATGTATAAGAATGAGTGGGAGTCTGTGAGTGTGTGGGGTGGCATCCTGTGAAGATTATAGTGCTGTATAAGAATGAGTGGGAGTCTGTGATTGTGTGGGGTGGGATGTTGTGCAGGTTACAGTTCTGTATGAGAATGAGTGGGGGTCTGCGAGTGTGTGGGGTGGGATGTTGTGCAGGTTACAGTGATGTATAAGAATGAGTGGGAGTCTGTGAGTGTGTGGGGTGGGATCCTGTGCAGGTTATAGTGCTGTGTAAGAATGAGTGGGTGTATGTGAGTGTGTGGGGTGGCATGTTGTGCAGGTTACAGTGCTGTATAAGAATGAGTGGGGTCTGTGAGTGTGTGGGGTGGCATCCTGTGAAGATTATAGTGCTGTATAAGAATGAGTGGGAGTCTGTGATTGTGTGGGGTGGGATGTTGTGCAGGTTACAGTTCTGTATGAGAATGAGTGGGGGTCTGCGAGTGTGTGGGGTGGGATGTTGTGCAGGTTACAGTGATGTATAAGAATGAGTGGGAGTCTGTGAGTGTGTGGGGTGGGATCCTGTGCAGGTTATAGTGCTGTGTAAGAATGAGTGGGTGTATGTGAGTGTGTGGGGTGGCATGTTGTGCAGGTTACAGTGCTGTATAAGAATGAGTGGGGTCTGTGAGTGTGTGGGGTGGGATGTTGTGCAGGTTACAGTGCTGTATAAGAATGAGTGGGGGTCTGTGAGTGTGTGGGATGGAATCCTGTGCAGTTACAGTGCTGTATAAGAATGAGTGGGGATCTGTGAGTGCGTGGGGTGGGATGTTGTGCAGGTTACAGTGCTGTGTAAGAATGAGTGGGGATCTGTGAGTGTGTGGGGTGGGATGTTGTGCAGGTTACAGTGCTGTGTAAGAATGAGTGGGGATCTGTGAGTGTGTGGGGTGGGGTATTGTGCAGGTTACAGTGCTGTATAAGAATGAGTGGGGATCTGTGAGTGCGTGGGGTGGGATGTTATGCAGGTTACAGTGCTGTATAAGAATGAGTGGGGTCTGTGAGTGTGTGGGGTGGGATGTTGTGCAGGTTACAGTGCTGTGTAAGAATGAGTGGGGATCTGTGAGTGTGTGGGGTGGGATGTTGTGCAGGTTACAGTGCTGTATAATAATGAGTGTGGGTTGTGGGTGTGGGATCCTTTGCAGGTTACAGTGCTGTATTATACTTAGTGGGGTACTGTGGTTGTTTGGGGTGGGATATTGTGCAGGCTACAGTGCTGTATCATACTTCATGGGGGTCTGTGGGTGTGTGGGGTGGAATGTTGTGCAGGTTACAGTGCTGTATGAGAATGAGTGGGGTTCTGTGAGTGTGTGGGGTGGGATGTTGTGCAGGTTACAGTGATGTATAAGAATAGGTGGGGGTCTGTGAGTGTGTGGGGTGGGATGTTGTGCAGGTTACAGTGCTGTATAAGAATGAGTGGGGGTCTGTGAGTGTGTGGGGTGGGGTATTGTGCAGGTTACAGTGCTGTATCATACTGCATGGGGGTCTGTGGGTGTGTGGGGTGGAATGTTGTGCAGGTTACAGTGCTGTATGAGAATGAGTGGGGTTCTGTGAGTGTGTGGGGTGGGATGTTGTGGAGGTCACAGTGATGTATATGAATTAGTGGGAGCTGTGGGTTTGTAGGATGGGATCCTGTGCAGGTTTCAGTGCTGTGTAAGAAGAGTGGGGTCTGTGAGTGTGTGAGGTGGGATGTTGTGCAGGTTACAGTGATGTATAAGAATAGGTGGGGGTCTGTGAGTGTGTGGGGTGGGATGTTGTGCAGGTTACAGTGCTGTATAAGAATGAGTGGGGTCTGTGAGTGTGTGGGGTGGGGTATTGTGCAGGTTACAGTGTTGTATCAGAATGAGTGGGGAGCTGTGGGTGTGTGGGATGGGATCCTGTGCAGGTTACAGTGCTGTATGAGAATGAGTGGGGGTCTGTGAGTGTGTTGGGTGGGATATTGTGCAGGTTACAGTGTTGTATCAGAATGAGTGGGGAGCTGTGGGTGTGTGAGATGGGATCCTGTGCAGGTTACAGTGCTGTATGAGAATGAGTGGGGGTCTGTGAGTGTGTGGGGTGGGATATTGTGCAGGTTACAGTGCTGTATAATACTGCATGGGGGTCTGTGGGTGTGTGGGGTGGAATGTAGTGCACGTTACAGTGCTGTATGAGAATGAGTGGGGTTCTGTGAGTGTGTGGGGTGGGATGTTTGCAGGTCACAGTGATGTATAAGAATGAGTGGGGAGCTGTGGGTGTGTGGGATGGGATCCTGTGCAGGTTACAGTGCTGTGTAAGAAGAATGGGGTCTGTGAGTGTGGGAGGTAGGATGTTGTGCAGGTTACAGTGCTGTATAAGAATGAGTGGGGGTCTGTGAGTGTGTGGGGTGGGGTTTTGTGCAGGTTACAGTGTTGTATCAGAATGAGTGGGGAGCTGTGGGTGTGTGGGATGGGATCCTGTGCAGGTTACAGTGCTGTATGAGAATGAGTGGGGGTCTGTGAGTGTGTTGGGTGGGATATTGTGCAGGTTACAGTGTTGTATCAGAATGAGTGAGGAGCTGTGGGTGTGTGGGATGGGATCCTGTGCAGGTTACAGTGCTGTATGAGAATGAGTGGGGGTCTGTGAGTGTGTGGGGTGGGATATTGTGCAGGTTTCAGTGCTGTATAATACTGCATGGGGGTCTGTGGGTGTGTGGGGTGGAATGTAGTGCACGTTACAGTGCTGTATGAGAATGAGTGGGGTTCTGTGAGTGTGTGGGGTGGGATGTTTGCAGGTCACAGTGATGTATAAGAATGAGTGGGGAGCTGTGGGTGTGTGGGATGGGATCCTGTGCAGGTTACAGTGCTGTGTAAGAAGAATGGGGTCTGTGAGTGTGGGAGGTGGGATGTTGTGCAGGTTACAATGCTGTATAAGAATGAGTGGGGGTCTGCGAGTGTGTGGGGTTTGGATGTTGTGCAGGTTACAGTGCTGTATACGAATGAGTGGGGGTCTGTGTGTGTGTGGGGTGGGATGTTGTGCAGGTTGCAGTTCTGTATGAGAGTGAGTGGGGTCTGTGAGTGTGTGGGATGGGATCCTGTGCAGGTTACAAGTACTGTATAATACTTAGTGGGGGACTGTGGTGGTGGGGGGTGGGATGTTGTGCAGGTTACAGTGATGTATGAGAATGAGTAAGGGGTCTGTGAGTGTGTGGGGTGGGATGTTGTGCAGGTTACAGTTCTGTATAAGAATGAGTGGGGGTCTGTGAGTGTGTGGGATGGGATCCTGTGCAGGTTACAAGTACTGTATAATACTTAGTGGGGGACTGTGGTGGTGGGGGGCGGGATATTGTGCAGGTTACAGTGCTGTATCATACTGAGTGGGGAGATGAGGGTGTGTGGGATGGGATCCTGTGCAGGTTACAGTCCTTTATTTGACTGAGTGGGAGTCTGTGAGTGTGTGGTGTGGGATATTGTGCAGGTTACAGTGCTGTATAATACTGCATGGGGGTCTGTGGGTGTGTGGGGTGGAATGTTGTGCAGGTCATAGTGATGTATAAGAATGAGTGGGGAGCTGTGGGTTTATGGGATGGGATCCTGTGCAGGTTTCAGTGCTGTATAATACTGAGTGGGGGGCTGTGGGTGTGTGTGGTAGGATCCTGTGCCGGTTACAGTGCTGTGTAAGAAGAGTGGGAGTCTGTGAGTGTGTGGGGTGGGATGTTGTGCAGGTTACAGTTCTGTATGAGAATGAGTGGGGGTCTGCGAGTGTGTGGGGTGGGATGTTGTGCAGGTTACAGTGCTGTATGAGAATGAGTGGGGTCTGTGAGTGTGTGGAGTGGGATGTTGTGCGGGTTACAGTTCTGTATGAGAATGAGTGGGGGTCTGTGAGTGTGTGAGATGTTGTGCAGGTTACAGTGCTGTATAATACTGAGTGGGGGGCTTTGAGTGTGTGGGGTGGGATGTTGTGCAGGTTACAGTGCTGTATGAGAATGAGTGGGGGTCTGTGAGTGTGTGGGGTGGGATGTTGTGCAGGTTTCAGTTCTGTATGAGAATGAGTTGGGGTCTGTGAGTGTGTGGGGTGGGATGTTGTGCAGGTTACAGTGTTGTATAAGAATGAGTGGGAGTCTGTGAGTGTGTGGGGTGGGATGTTGTGCAGGTTACAGTGCTGTATAATACTGGGTGGGGGACTGCCGGTGTGTGGGATGGGATGTTGTGCAGGTTACAGTGCTGTATAAGAATTAATGGGGGTCTGTGAGTGTGTGGGGTGGGATGTGGTGCAGGTTACAGTGCTGTATAATACTGAGTGGGGAGCTGTGGGTGTGTGGGGTGGGATATTGTGCAGGTTACAGTGTTGTATCATACTGAGTGGGGGGGGCGTGGGTAAGTGGGGTGGGATCCTGTGAAGGTTTCAATGCTGTATCATACTGAGTGAGGGTCTGCGAGTGTCTGAGGTGGGATGTTGTGCAGGTTACAGTGCTGTATGAGAATGAGTGGGGGTCTGTGAGTGTGTGGGGTGGGGTATTGTGCAGGTTACAGTGTTGTATCAGAATGAGTTGGGAGCTTTGGGTGTGTGGGATGGGATCCTGTGCAGGTTACAGTGCTGTATAAGAATGAGTGGGGTCTGTGGGTGTGTGGGGTGGGATGTTGTGCAAGTTACAGTGCTGTAACATACTGAGTGGGGGGCTGTGGATTTGTAGAGTGGGATCCTGTGCAGGTTACAGTGCTGTATCATACAGAGTGGGGGGCTGTGGGTGTGTGGGATTAGATCCTGTGCAGGTTACAGTGCTGTATAATACTGAGTGGGGGGCTGTAGGTGTGTGGGGTGGGATATTGTGCAGGTTATAGTGGTGCATCATACAGAGTGGGGAGCTGTGGGTGTTTGGGATGGGATCCTGTGCAGGTTTCAGTGCTTCATTTGACTGAGTGGGGGATCTGTGTGTGTGTGTCGGGTGGGGTATTGTTCAGGTTACAGTGTTGTATCAGAATGAGTGGGGGTCTGTGAGTGTGTGGGTTGGGATCCTGTGCAGGTTACAGTGCTGTATAATACTGAGTGGGGGGCTATGGGTGTGTGGGGTGGGATCATGTGCAGGTTACAGTACTGTATAATACTGAGTGGGGTTGTGGGGTGGGATCCTGTGCAGGTTACAGTGCTGTATAATACTGAGTGGTGGGCTGTGGGTGTGTGGGGTGGGATATTGTGCAGGTTATAGTGCTGTATCATACAGAGTGGGGAGCTGTGGGTGTTTGGAATGGGATCCAGTGCAGGTTACAGTGCTGCATAATACTGAGTGGGGGGTTGTGGTTGTGTGGGATGGGATCCTGTGCAGGTTACAGTGGTGTCTAATACTGAGTGGGTAGCTGTGGGTGTGTGGGATGGGATCATGTGCAGGTTCAGTGCTTTATAAGAATTAGTGTGGGGTGTGTGTGTGGAGGGTGGGATGATGTGCAGGTTACAGTGCTGTATAATACTGAGTGGGTAGCTGTGGGTGTGTGGGATGGGATCATGTGCAGGTTCAGTGCTTTATAAGAATTAGTGTGGGGTGTGTGTGTGGAGGGTGGGATGATGTGCAGGTTACAGTGCTGTATAATACTGCGTGGGAGGCTGTGGGTGAGTTGGGTGGTATATTGTGCAGGTTACAGTGTACAGAGTGGGTAGTTGTGGGTGTGTGGGATTGGATCATGTGCAGGTTCAGTGCTTTATAAGAATTAGTGTGGTGTGTGTGTGGGGGGGGGGGGATGATGTGCAGGTTACAGTGCTGTATAATACTGAGTGGGGGCCTGTTGGTTCGTGGGTTGGCATATTGTGTGGGTGTGTAGGATCCTGTGCAAGCTAATTTGCTTTACTTGACTGAGTGGAGGTCTGTGAGTGTGTGGGGTGGGATGTTGTGCAGGTTACAGTGCTGTATAATACTGAGTGGGGAGCTGTGGGTATGTGGGTGGGATCCTGTGCAGGTTACAGTGCTGTATCATACTGAGTGGGGGTCTGTGGGTGTGTGAGGTGGGATGTTAGGCAGGTTACAGCGCTGTCTATTATTGAGAGAGGGGCTGTGGGGTGGGATCATGTGCAGGTTCAGTGCTTTATCAGAATGAGTGGGGGTGTTTGAGTGTGTGGGGTGGGATCATGTGCAGGTTACAATGCTGTATAATACTGAGTGGGGGGATGTGGGTTTGCAGGGTGGGATCCTGTGCAGGTTACAGTGCTGTAACATACTGAGTGGGGGGATGTGGGTTTGCAGGGTGGGATCCTGTGCAGGTTACAGTGCTGTAACATACTGAGTGGGGGGATGTGGGTTTGCAGGGTGGGATCCTGTGCAGGTTACAGTGCTGTAACATACTGAGTGGGGGGCTGTGGGTTTGCAGGGTGGGATCCTGTGCAGGTTACAGTGCTGTAACATACTGAGTGGGGGGCTGTGGGTTTGTAGGGTGGGATCTTGTGCAGGTGACAGTGTTGTAACATACTGAGTGGGGGGCTGTGGGTTAACAGGGTGGGATCTTGTGCAGGTTACAGTGCTGTAACATACTTAGTGGGGGGCTGTGGGTTTGCAGGGTGGGATCCTGTGCAGGTTACAGTGCTGTATAATACTGAGTGGGGGGCTGTGGGTGTGTGGGATGAGATCATGTGCCAGTTTCAGTGCTTTATCAGAATGAGTGGGGGGGTGTGAGTGTGTGGGGTGATATCATGTGCAGGTTACAGTGCTGTATAATACTGAGTGGGTGTGTGGGATGAGATCATGTGCAGGTTAAAGTGCTGTATAATACTGAGTGGGGGGCTATGGGTGTGTGGGGTGGGATCATGTGCCAGGTTCAGTGCTTTATCAGAATGAGTGGGGGTGTGTGAGTGTGTGGGGTGATATCATGTGCAGGTTACAGTGCTGTATAATACTGAGTGGGGGTGTGGGGTGGGATGTTGTGCAGGTTACAGTGCTGTATAATATTGAGTGGGGGGCTGTGGGTGTGTGGGGTGGGATCCTGTGCAGGTTACAGTGCTGTATAATACTGAGTGGGGGGCTGTGGGTGTGTGGGGTGGGATCCTGTGCAGGTTACAGTGCTGTATAATACTGAGTGGGGGGCTGTGGGTGTGTGGGGTGGGATCCTGTGCAGGTTACAGTGCTATGTAAGAAGAGTGGGGGTCTGTGAGTGTGTGGGATGGAATCCTGTGCAGGTTACAGTGCTTTATTTGACTGAGTGGGGGTCTGTGAGTGTGTGGGGTGGGATCCTGTGCAGGTTACAGTCCTGTACAAGATTGAGTGGGGGTCTGTGAGTGTGTGGGGTGGGATGTTGTGCAGGTTACAGTGCTGTATAAGAATGAGTGGGGTCTGTGGGTGTGTGGGGTGGGATGTTGTCCAGGTTACAGTGTTGTAACATACTGAGTGGGGGGCTGTGGATTTGTAGAGTGGGATCCTGTGCAGGTTACAGTGCTGTATCATACAGAGTGGGGGGCTGTGGGTGTGTGGGATTAGATCCTGTGCAGGTTACAGTGCTGTATAATACTGAGTGGGGGGCTGTGGGTGTGTGGGGTGGGATGTTGCTCAATTTACAGTTCTGTATGAGAATGAGTGGGGGTCTGTGAGTGTGTGGGGTGGGGTATTGTTCAGGTTACAGTGTTGTATCAGAATGAGTGGGGAGCTGTGGATGTGTGGGATGGGATCCTGTGCAGGTTTCAGTGCTGTATAATACTGAGTGGGGGGGCTGTGGGTTTGCAGGGTGGTATCCTGTGCAGGTTACAGTTCTGTAAAATACTGATTATGGTCTTTAGGTGTGTGGGGTGAGGTTACAGTGAAGGTTCAGAGGTCACGTGGTAGGTTATAGGACACATCAGTCTATAATCTGCCAAACTGGAACACAATAAGTTGCCCCCACAGACCCCCGGGTGCTGCCCCCACTGACCCCCGGGTGCTGCCCCCACTGTGGGGGTTGTCTCTGATTTACCTGGAGATGGTTGGGGCTCCTGGGCCACCCTGAGGCCTCTCTAAGGTGTATATGTGTATAGATAACACGCCCGGGCGCTAGACTCTGACACTGTGTGTCTGTGACATTGTATGTGCGTGACACTATATACGTGTGACTGTCTGTCCCTATCTACCTGTGAAACTGTGTGGAGTTATAGGTAGAGGTTATATGGAGCTCCATGTGGAGTTTTAGGTAGAGGTTATATGGAGCTCCGTGTGGAGTTATATGTAGAGGTTATGTGGAGCACCATGTGCAGTTATAGGTAGAGGTTATATGGAGCACCATGAGGAGTTATAGGTAGAGGTTATATGGAGCTCCGTGTGGAGTTATAGGTAGAGGTTATATGGAGCTGCATGAGGAGTTAGCAGTTATATGGAGTTCCATGAGGCGTTATAGGTAGAGGTTATGTGGAGCACCATGTGCAGTTATAGGTAGAGGTTATATGGAGCACCATGAGCAGTTATAGGTAGAGGTTATATGGAGCTCCGTGTGGAGTTATAGGTAGAGGTTATATGGAGCTGCATGAGGAGTTAGCGGTTATATGGAGTTCCATGAGGCGTTATAGGTAGAGGTTATGTGGAGCACCATGTGCAGTTATAGGTAGAGGTTATATGGAGCACCATGAGGAGTTAGAGGTTTTATGGAGCTCCATGAGGAGTTATAGGTAGAGGTTATATGGAGCTCCATGTGGAGTTATAGGTATAGGTTATATGGAGCTCCATGTGGAGTTATAGGTAGAGGTTATGTGGAGCACCATGTGGAGTTATAGGTAGAGGTTATATGGAGCACCATGAGGAGTTATAGGTAGAGGTTATATGGAGCTCCGTGTGGAGTTATAGGTAGAGGTTATATGGAGCTGCATGAGGAGTTAGCGGTTATATGGAGTTCCATGAGGCGTTATAGGTAGAGGTTATGTGGAGCACCATGTGCAGTTATAGGTAGAGGTTATATGGAGCACCATGAGGAGTTATAGGTAAAGGTTATATGGAGCTCCGTGTGGAGTTATAGGTAGAGGTTATATGGAACTCCATGAGGAGTTATAGGTTGAGGTTATATGGAGCTCCACAAGGAGTTATAGGTAGAGGTTATATGGAGCTCCATGAGGAGTTATAGGTAGAGGTTATATGGAGCTCTATGAGGAGTTATAGGTTGAGGTTATATGGAGCTCCATGAGGAGTTATAGGTAGAGGTTATATGGAGCCCCACAAGGAGTTATAGGTAGAGGTTATATAGAGCTCCATGAGGAGTTATAGTTGAAGTTATATGGAGATCGACAAGGAGTTATAGGTAGAGGTTATATGGAGCACCATGAGGAGTTATAGGTAAAGATTATATGGAGCTCCGTGTGGAGTTATAGGTAGAGGTTATATGAAGCTCCATGAGGAGTTATAGGTAGAGGTTATATGGAGCTCCATGTGGAGTTATAAGTAGAGGTTATGTGGAGCACCATGTGGAGTTATAGGTAAAGGTTATATGGTGCTCCATGTGGAGTTATAGGTAGAGGTTATGTGGAGCACCATGTGGAGTTATAGGTAGAGGTTATATGGTGCACCATGTGGAGTTATAGGTAGAGGTTATATGGAGCTCCATGAGGATTTAGAGGTTATATGGAGCTCCATGAGGGGTTATAGGTAGAAATTATATGGATCTCCATGTGGAGTTATAGGTATAGGTTATGGGGAGCACCATGTGGAGTTATAGGTAGAGGTTATGTGGAGCACCATGTGCAGTTATAGGTAGAGGTTATATGGTGCTCCATGTGGAGTGATAGGTAGAGGTTATATGGTGCACCATGAGGAGTTATAGTTAAAGGTTATATGGAGCTCCATGTGGAGTTATAGGTAGAGGTTATATGGAGCTCCATGTGGAGTTATAGGTAGAGGTTATATGGAGCTCCATGTGGAGTTATAGGTAGAGGTTATATGGAGCTCCATGAGGAGTTATAGGTTGAGGTTATATGCAGTCTTTGTGCCACTCTGGCTTCCACACACATCTCCACCAGTACCACAAAGGGTCACAGATGTTTTACATTTGCCTGGCGTGTGCCAGCTGCCCCCCCACGTTCCCTGCCACCCCCTGTGTGCGCCCCCGCCATGTGGGGGGTGACAGTCCTGAAATGTGACTCTACACATGAGGGGCGCGTGGGGGGGGGGGGGGGAATGTCACACGTCTGGAAATAATTTAGGGAAAATAAATAAAACATTGAGTCAGATCAACACAACTACACAACACTGATACACAACTGTGATACAACACAACCTCAAGTCTGCTACACAATTACACAACACTATAACACAACACTGATACACAACTGTGATACAACACAACCACAAGTCTGCTACACAACTACACAACACTATAACACAACACTGATACACAACTGTGATACAACACAACCACAAGTCTGCTACACAACTACACAACACTATAACATAACACTGATACACAACTATGATACAACACAGCCACAAGTCTGCTACACAACAATATAACACAACACTGATACACAACTGTGATACAACACAACACAACCACAAGTCTGCTACACAACTACACAACACTATGGCAACACTATGACATAACACTGATACACAACTGTGATACTACACAACACTATAACACAACACTGATACACAACTGTGATACAACACAACCACAAGTCTGCTACACAACTACACAACACTATAACATAACACTGATACACAACTATGATACAACACAGCCACAAGTCTGCTACACAACAATATAACACAACACTGATACACAACTGTGATACAACACAACACAACCACAAGTCTGCTACACAACTACACAACAATATAACACAACACTGATAAACCACTGTGATACAACACAATAGAACACAACACTACAAGAAACATAACATTGCAATGAACGCAACACCACATTACAACAATAAAACAGTAGTGTGTTACAGTACAACAGCAAAGCTACTGCAATTGAACACAATTCTACAGGGCAACACTGCGACAACACACACAACTGCACCAACAAACACTGCACTACAATACTGTATAGTGTTGTGAGGTTACCACATGGGCATGCTTGTCCTCCCTATCACATAACGGGGGTCACACAAGGAGGGTCTTTACTGTCCTTTGTGTTATTGTGGTGATTCTAGATGTGCTGTTTATACACATATTGGGGCTCAGCATCCGTTCAACTGATTCCATGCAGCAAGGGGCTAAATGTAGAGGGGTGCCCGGGCACAAGGGGCACGGGGTATCAGTACCAGAGGCAGGTGGTCGGGTGGGTCAGACACAGGAGCCCAGTATGAGATGCACCATGGCCCAACATGCAGAGAAAGTAATCACCAGGACAGTACAAACATGGCATAGATATAATGGGCACTAGAGATGGACCAGGACAGTACAAACATGGCATAAATATAATGGGCACTAGAGAAGGACGAGGGCAGTACAAACATGGCATAAATATAATGGGCTCCAGAGAAGGACAAGGGCAGTACAAACATGGCATAGATATAATGGGCTCCAGAGAAGGACGAGGGCAGTACAATCATGGCATAGATATAATGGGCTCCAGAGAAGGACAAGGGCAGTACAAACATGGCATAGATATAATGGGCTCCAGAGAAGGACGAGGGCAGTACAATCATGGCATAGATATAATGGGCACTAGAGAAGGACAAGGACAGTACAAACATGGCATAGATATAATGGGCTCCAGAGAAGGACCAGGACAGTACAAACATGGCATAGTTATAATGGGCACTAGAGACGGACAAGGGCAGTACAAACACGGCATAGATATAATGGGCACTAGAGAAGGACGAGGGCAGTACAAACATGGCATAGATATAATGGGCACTAGAGAAGGACAAGGGCAGTACAAACATGGCATAGATATAATGGGCACTAGAGACGGACAAGGGCAGTACAAAAATGGCATAAATATAATGGGCACTAGAGAAGGACAAGGGCAGTACAAACATGGCATAGATATAATGGGCGCTAGAGAAGGACGAGGGCAGTACAAACATGGCATAGATATAATGGGCACTAGAGAAGGACAAGGGCAGTACAAACACGGCATAGATATAATGGGCACTAGAGAATGATGAGGGCAGTACAAACATGGCATAAATATAATGGGCACTAGAGAAGGACCAGGACAGTACAAACATGGCATAGATATAATGGGCACTAGAGAAGGACAAGGACAGTACAAACACAGCATAGATATAATGGGCACTAGAGAAGGATGAGGGCAGTACAAACATGGCATAGATATAATGGGCACTAGAGAAGGACAAGGACAGTACAAACACAGCATAGATATAATGGGCACTAGAGAAGGATGAGGGCAGTACAAACATGGCATAGATATAATGGGCACTAGAGAAGGACAAGGGCAGTACAAACATGGCATAGATATAATGGGCACTAGAGACGGACAAGGGCAGTACAAAAATGGCATAAATATAATGGGCACTAGAGAAGGACAAGGGCAGTACAAACATGGCATAGATATAATGGGCGCTAGAGAAGGACGAGGGCAGTACAAACATGGCATAGATATAATGGGCACTAGAGAAGGACAAGGGCAGTACAAACATGGCATAGATATAATGGGCACTAGAGAAGGATGAGGGCAGTGCAAACATGGCATAAACATAATGGGCACTAGAGAAGGACCAGGACAGTACAAACATGGCATAGATATAATGGGCACTAGAGAAGGACAAGGACAGTACAAACACAACATAGATATAATGGGCACTAGAGAAGGATGAGGGCAGTACAAACATGGCATAGATATAATGGGCACTAGAGACGGACAAGGGCAGTACAAACATGGCATAGATATAATGGGCACTAGAGAAGGATGAGGGCAGTACAAACATGGCATAGATATAATGGGCACTAGAGAAGGATGAGGGCAGTGCAAACATGGCATAGATATAATGGGCACTAGAGACGGACCAGGACAGTACAAACATGGCATAGATATAATGGGCACTAGAGACGGACCAGGACAGTACAAACATGGCATAAACATAATGGGCACTAGAGACGGACTGAGACAGTACAAACATGGCATAGATATAATGGGCACTAGAGAAGGACGAGGGCAGTACAAACATGGCATAAATATAATGGGCACTAGAGAAGGACCAGGACAGTACAAACATGGCATAGATATAATGGGCACTAGAGAAGGACAAGGACAGTACAAACACAGCATAGATATAATGGGCACTAGAGAAGGATGAGGGCAGTACAAACATGGCATAGATATAATGGGCACTAGAGAAGGACCAGGACAGTACAAACATGGCATAGATATAATGGGCACTAGAGAAGGACAAGGGCAGGACAAACATGGCATAGATATAATGGGCACTAGAAAAGGACTAGGACAGTACAAACATGGCATAAATATAATGGGCACTAGAGAAGGATGAGGGCAGTACAAACATGGCATAGATATAATAGGCTCCAGAGAAGGACGAGGGCAGTACAAACATGGCATAGCTATAATGGGCACTAGAGACGGACAAGGACAGTACAAACACGGCATAGATATAATGGGCACTAGAGAAGGACGAGGGCAGTACAAACATGGCATAGATATAATGGGCACTAGAGAAGGACAAGGGCAGTACAAACATGGCATAGATATAATGGGCACTAGAGACGGACAAGGGCAGTACAAAAATGGCATAAATATAATGGGCACTAGAGAAGGACAAGGGCAGTACAAACATGGCATAAATATAATGGGCACTAGAGAAGGACAAGGGTAGTACAAACATGGCATAAATATAATGGGCACTAGAGAAGGACCAGCACAATACAAACATGGCATAAATATAATGGGCACTAGAGAAGGACCAGGACAGTACAAACATGGCATAAATATAATGGGCGCTAGAGAAGGACGAGGGCAGTACAAACATGGCATAGATATAATGGGCTGCAGAGAAGGACGAGGGCAGTACAAACATGGCATAAATATAATGGGCACTAGAGAAGGACCAGGACAGTTCAAACATGGCATAAATATAATGGGCGCTAGAGAAGGATGAGGGCAGTACAAACATGGCATAGATATAATGGGCACTAGAGAAGGACCAGCACAATACAAACATGGCATAAATATAATGGACACTAGAGAAGGACCAGCACAATACAAACATGGCATAGATATAATGGGCACTAGAGAAGGACCAGGACAGTACAAACATGGCATAAATATAATGGGCACTAGAGAAGGACCAGGACAGTACAAACATGGCATAAATATAATGGGCACTAGAGAAGGACCAGGACAGTACAAAAATGGCATAAATATAATGGGCACTAGAGAAGGACGAGGGCAGTACAAACATGGCATAAATATAATGGGCACTAGAGAAGGACCAGGACAGTACAAACATGGCATAGATATAATGGGCACTAGAGAAGGACCAGGACAGTACAAACATGGCATAAATATAATGGGCACTAGAGAAGGACCAGGACAGTACAAACATGGCATAAATATAATGGGCACTAGAGAAGGACCAGGACAGTACAAACATGGCATAGATATAATGGCCACTAGAGAAGGACAAGGGCAGTACAAACATGGCATAGATATAATGGGCACTAGAGAAGGACAAGGGCAGTACAAACATGGCATAGATATAATGGGCACTAGAGAAGGACGAGGGCATTACAAACATGGCATAGATATAATGGGCACTAGAGAAGGACAAGGGCAGTACAAAAATGGCATAGATATAATGTTTACGCTCAGTTGATGCCACTGCCCCTTGCCCTCTGGTTGCTCTCAGTTGTTGCCACCAACCCTTGCCTCTGTTTGCCCTCATTTGTTGCCATTGCCCCTTGCCTCTGGTTACCCCTCATCTCCTATGACTGCCCCTAGCCTATAGTTGCCATCAGTTGTTGTCACTGCCCCTTGCCTCTGGTTACCCTTTAGTTGTTGCCACTGCCCCTAGTTGACCTCAGTTGTTGCCACTGCCCCTTGCCCTCTGGTTGCTCTCAGTTGTTGCCACTGAGCGTAACCAGAGGCAAGGGGCAGTTGTTGCCACCGCCTCTTGCGTCTAGTTACCCTCAGTTGTTGCCACCGCCCCTTGCCCTCTGGTTGCCCTCAGTTGTTGCCACCGCCCATTTCTTCTGCTTACCCTCAGTTGTTGCGACTGCCCCTTGCCTCTGGTTACCCTTTAGTTGTTGCCACTGCCCCTAGTTGACCTCAGTTGTTGCCACTGCCCCTTGCCCTCTGGTTGCTCTCAGTTGTTGCCACCGCCTCTTGCGTCTAGTTACCCTCAGTTGTTGCCACCGCCCCTTGCCCTCTGGTTGCCCTCAGTTGTTGCCACCGACCCTTGCCTCTTGTTGCCCTCAGTTGCCACCGACCTTTACCTCTGGCTACCCTCAGTTGTTGCCACCGCCCCTTGCCTCTGGTTGCCCACAGTTGTTGCCACTGCTCCTTGCCTCTGGTTACCCTTAGTTGTTGCCACTGCCCCTATTTGACCTAAGTTGTTTCCACTGCCCCTTGCCTTCTAATTGCGCTCAGTTGTTGCCACTGCCCCTTGCCTCTGGTTACCCTCAGTTGTTGGCGCTACCCCTTGCCCTCTGGTTGCCCTCAGTTTTTGCCACTGCCCCTTGCCCTCTGGTTACCCTCAGTTGTTGCCAATGCCCCTTGCCTGTGGTTGCCCTTAGTTGTTGCCACCGCCCCTTGCCTCTGGTTACCCTCAAATGTTTCCACCGCCCCTTGCCTCTGGTTCCCCACAGATGTTGCCCTTTGCCTCTGGTTCCCCTCAGTTGTTGTTACTGCTCCTTGCCTCTGGTTGCCCTCAGATATTGCCCCTTGCCTCTGGTTACTCTCAATTGTTACCACCGCCCCTTGCCTCTGGTTACCCTCAAATGTTGCCACCACCCATTTCCTCTGCATACCCTCAGTTGTTGCCACTGGCCCTAGTTAACCTCAGTTGTTGCCACTGCTCTTTGCCTTCTGGTTACCCTCAGTTGTTGTCGCTACCCCTTGCCCTCTGCTGGCTCTCAGTTGTTGCCTCCAACCCTTGCCTCTGGTTGCCCTTATTTGTTGCCATTGCCCCTTGCCTCTGGTTACCCCTCAGCTCCTATCACTGCCCCTAGCCTCTGGTTGCCATAAGTTGTTGTCACCGCCCCAAGTTGACCTCAGTTGTTGCCACTGCCCTTGCCCTCTGGTTGCTCTTAGTTGTTGCCACTGCCCCTTGCCTCTGGTTACCCTCAGTTGTTGCCACTGCCCCTTCCCTTCTGGTTGCCCTCAGTTGTTGCCACTGCCACTGCCCCTAGTTGACCTCAGTTGTTGCCACTGCCCCTTGCCTTTGGTTGCCCTCAGTTGTTGCCACTGACCCTTGCCTTTGTTTGCCCTCAGTTGTTGCCACTGCCCCTTCCCTTCTGGTTACCCTCAGTTGTTGGCGCTACCCCTTGCCCTCTGGTTGCTTTCAGTTTTTGCCATTGCCCCTTGCCCTCTGGTTTCCCTCAGTTGTTGCCACTGCCCCTTGCCACTGGTTGCCCTCAGATATTGCCCCTTGCCTCTGGTTACTCTGAGTTGTTGCCATTGCCCCTTGCCTCTTGTTACCCTCAGTTGTTGTCACTGCTCCTTGCCTCTGGTTACCCTCAGCTCCTATCAATGCCCTTTGCCTCTGGTTGCCCTCAGTTGTTGCCACTACCCCTTGCCTCTGGTTACCATTAGTTGTTGCCACTGCCCCTAGTTACCCTCAGTTGTTGCCACTGCCCCTTGCCCTCTGGTTGCCCTCAGTTGTTGCCACTGTCCCTTGCCCTCTGGTTGCACTCAGTTGTTGCCTCTGTCCCTTGCCCTCTGGTTGCACTCAGTTGTTGCCTCTGTCCCTTGCCCTCTGGTTACCCTCAGTTGTTGCCACCGCCCCTTGCTTCTGGTTACCCTTGGTTGTTGCCACTGCCCCTTGTCTCCGGGTTGCCCTCAGTTGTTGCCACTGCCACTTGCATCTGGTTACCCTCAGTTGTTGCCACTGCCCTTTGCCTCTGGTTATCCTCAGTCGTTGCCACTTCCCCTTGCCTCTGGTTCTCTGGTTACCCTCAGTTGTTGCCACTGCTCCTTGCCTCTGGTTTCCCTCAGCTCCTATCGCTGCGCCTTGCCTCTGGGTACCCTCAGTTGTTTCCATTGCCCCTTGCCTCCGGGTTGCCCTCAGTTGTTTCCATTGCCCCTTGCCTCCGGGTTGCCCTCAGTTGTAGCCACTACCCCCTGCCTCTGGTTTCCCTCAGTTGTTGCAACCACCCCTTGCCTCTGGTTGCCCTCAGTTGTTGCCACTGCCCATTGTTTCTGGTTACCCTTAGTTGATACCACTGCCCTGAGTTGACCTCAGTTGTTGCCTCTGCCAACTGCCTTCTGCTTGCACTCAGTTGTGGCCACTGCCCCTTGCCTCTGCTTGCCCTCAGTTGTGGCCACTGCCCCTTGACTCTGGTTACCCTCAGTTGTTGCCACCACCTCTTGCCTCTGGTTACCCTCAGATGTTGCCCCTTGCCTCTGGTTACCCTTAGTTGTTGTCACTGCTCCTTGCCTCTGGTTACCCTCAGCTCCTATCACTGCCCCTTGCCTCTGGTTAACCTCATTTGTTGCCAATGCCCCATGCCTCTGGTTACCTTCGGTTATTGCCACCGCCCTTTGCCTCTGGTCGCCCTCAGTTGTAGCCACGGCCCCTTCCCTTCTGGTTGCCCTCAGTTGTTGCCACTGCCACTGCCCCTAGTTGACCTCAGTTGTTGCCACTGCCCCTTGCCTTTGGTTGCCCTCAGTTGTTGCCACTGACCCTTGCCTTTGTTTGCCCTCAGTTGTTGCCACTGCCCCTTCCCTTCTGGTTGCCCTCAGTTGTTGCCACTGCCCCTTGCCTCTGGTTACCCTCAGTTGTTGGCGCTACCCCTTGCCCTCTGGTTGCTTTCAGTTTTTGCCATTGCCCCTTGCCCTCTGGTTTCCCTCAGTTGTTGCCACTGCCCCTTGCCACTGGTTGCCCTCAGATATTGCCCCTTGCCTCTGGTTACTCTGAGTTGTTGCCGTTGCCCCTTGCCTCTTGTTACCCTCAGTTGTTGTCACTGCTCCTTGCCTCTGGTTACCCTCAGCTCCTATCACTGCCCTTTGCCTCTGGTTGCCCTCAGTTGTTGCCACTACCTCTTGCCTCTGGTTACCATTAGTTGTTGCCACTGCCCCTAGTTACCCTCAGTTGTTGCCACTGCCCCTTGCCCTCTGGTTGCCCTCAGTTGTTGCCACTGTCCCTTGCCCTCTGGTTGCACTCAGTTGTTGCCTCTGTCCCTTGCCCTCTGGTTGCCCTCAGTTGTTGCCACTGCTCCTTGCCTATGGTTACCCTCAGTTGTTGCCACCCCCCCTTGCTTCTGATTACCCTTGGTTGTTGCCACTGCCCCTTGTCTCCGGGTTGCCCTCAGTTGTTGCCACTGCCACTTGCATCTGGTTACCCTCAGTTGTTGCCACTGCCCTTTGCCTCTGGTTATCCTCAGTTGTTGCCACTTCCCCTTGCCTCTGGTTCTCTGGTTACCCTCAGTTGTTTCCATTGCCCCTTGCCTCCGGGTTGCCCTCCGTTGTTTCCATTGCCCCTTGCCTCCGGGTTGCCCTCAGTTGTAGCCACTACCCCTTGCCTCTGGTTGCCCTCAGTTGTTGCCACTGCCCATTGTTTCTGGTTACCCTTAGTTGATACCACTGCCCTGAGTTGACCTCAGTTGTTGCCTCTGCCAACTGCCTTCTGCTTGCACTCAGTTGTGGCCACTGCCCCTTGCCTCTGCTTGCCCTCAGTTGTGGCCACTGCCCCTTGACTCTGGTTACCCTCAGTTGTTGCCACCACCTCTTGCCTCTGGTTACCCTCAGATGTTGCCCCTTGCCTCTGGTTACCCTCAGTTGTTGTCACTGCTCCTTGCCTCTGGTTACCCTCAGCTCCTATCACTGCCCCTTGCCTCTGGTTAACCTCATTTGTTGCCAATGCCCCATGCCTCTGGTTACCCTCAGTTATTGCCATCGCCCTTTGCCTCTGGTCGCCCTCAGTTGTAGCCACGGCCCCCTGCCTCTGGTAACCCTCAGTTGTTGCAACCACCCCTTCCCTCTGGTTACCCTCAGTTGTTGCCACTGCCCATTGCCTCTGGTTGCCCTCAGTTGTTGCCACTGTTTCTTGCCTCTGGTTACCATCAGCTCCTATCATTGCCCCTTGCCTCTGGTTACCCTCAGTTGTTTCCATTGAACCTTGCCTCCGGGTTGCCCTCAGTTGTGGCCACTGCCCCTTGCCTCTGGTTTCCCTCAGATGTTGCCCCTTCCCTCTGGTTACCCTCAGTTGTTGCCACTGCCCATTGCCTCTGGTTGCCCTCAGGAGTTGCCACTGTTTCTTGCCTCTGGTTACCCTCAGATCCTATCATTGCCCCTTGCCTCTGGTTACCCTCAGTTGTTTCCATTGAACCTTGCCTCCGGGTTGCCCTCAGTTGTGGCCACTGCCCCTTGCCTCTGGTTTCCCTCAGATGTTGCCCCTTCCCTCTGGTTACCCTCAGTTGTTGCCACTACCCCTTGACTCTGGTTACCCTCAGTTGTTGCCACCACCTCTTGCCTCTGGTTACCCTCAGATGTTGCCCCTTGCCTCTGGTTACCCTCAGTTGTTGTCACTGCTCCTTGCCTCTGGTTACCCTCAGCTCCTATCACTGCCCATTGCCTCTGGTTAACCTCATTTGTTGCCAATGCCCCATGCCTCTGGTTACCCTCGGTTATTGCCACCGCCCTTTGCCTCTGGTCGCCCTCAGTGGTAGCCACGGCCCCCTGCCTCTGGTAACCCTCAGTTGTTGCAACCACCCCTTGCCTCAGTTTGCCCTCAGTTGTTACCTCTGCCCATTGCCTTCTGCTTGCCCTCAGTTGTGGCCACTGCCCCTTCCCTCTGGTTACCCTCAGTTGTTGCCACTGCCCATTGCCTCTGGTTGCCCTCAGTTGTTGCCACTGTTTCTTGCCTCTGGTTACCCTCAGCTCCTATCATTGCCCCTTGCCTCTGGTTACCCTCAGTTGTTTCCATTGAACCTTGCCTCCGGGTTGCCCTCAGTTGTGGCCACTGCCCCTTGCCTCTGGTTTCCATCAGATGTTGCCCCTTCCCTCTGGTTACCCTCAGTTGTTGCCACTGCCCATTGCCTCTGGTTGCCCTCAGGTGTTGCCACTGTTTCTTGCCTCTGGTTACCCTCAGATCCTATCATTGCCCCTTGCCTCTGGTTACCCTCAGTTGTTTCCATTGAACCTTGCCTCCGGGTTGCCCTCAGTTGTAGCCACTGCCCCCTGCCTCTGGTTACCCTCAGTTGTTGCAACCACCCCTTGCCTCTGGTTGCCCTCCATTTTTGCCACTGCCCCTTGCCTCTGGTTACCCTCAGTTGTTTCCATTGCCCCTTGCCTCCGGGTTGCCCTCAGTTGTAGCCACTGCCCCCTGCCTCTGGTTACCCTCAGTTGTTGCAACCACCCCTTGCCTCTGGTTGCCCTCAGTTTTTGCCACTGCCCCTTGCCTCTGGTTACCCTCAGTTGTTGCCACTGCCCCTAGTTGACCTCAGTTGTTGCCACTGCCCCTTGCCTCTGGTTACCCTCAGTTGTTGCCACCACCTCTTGCCTCTGGTTACCCTCAGATGTTGCCACCGACCCTTGCCTCTGGTTGCCCTCAGTTGTTGCCACTGCTCCTTGCCTCTGGTTACCCTCAGCTCCTATCAATGCCCCTTGCCTCTGGTTAACCTCAGTTGTTACCACCGCCCCTTGCCTCTGGTTGCCCTCAGTTGTTGCCACCGACCCTTGCCTCCGGGTTGCCCTCAGTTGTAGCCACTGCCCCCTGCCTCTGGTTACCCTCAGTTGTTGCAACCACCCCTTGCCTCTGGTTGCCCTCAGTTTTTGCCACTGCCCCTTGCCTCTGGTTACCCTCAGTTGTTGCCACTGCCCCTAGTTGACCTCAGTTGTTGCCACTGCCCCTTGCCTCTGGTTACCCTCAGTTGTTGCCACCACCTCTTGCCTCTGGTTACCCTCAGATGTTGCCACCGACCCTTGCCTCTGGTTGCCCTCAGTTGTTGCCACATCTCCTTGCCTCTGGTTACCCTCAGCTCCTATCAATGCCCCTTGCCTCTGGTTAACCTCAGTTGTTACCACCGCCCCTTGCCTCTGGTTGCCCTCAGTTGTTGCCACCGACCCTTGCCTCTGGTTGCCCTCAGTTGTTGCCACCGACCCTTGCCTCTGGTTACCCTCAGTTGTTGCCACCGACCCTTGCCTCTGGTTACCCTCAAATGTTGCCACCGCCCATTTTCTCTGCTTACCCTTAGTTGTTGCAACTGCCCCTAGTTGACCTCAGTTGTTGCCACTGCCCCTTGCCCTCTGGTGGCTCTCAGTTGTTGCCACCAACCCTTGCCTCTGGTTGCCCTCATTTATTGCCATTGCCCCTTGCCTCTGGTTACCCCTCAGCTCCTATCACTGCCCCTAGCCTCTGGTTGCCATCAGTTGTTGTCACCGCCCCTTACCTCTGGTTACCCTCAGTAGTTGCGACTGCCCCTTGCCTCTGGTTACCCTTAGTTGTTGCCACTGCCCCTAGTTGACCTCAGTTGTTGCCACTGCCCCTTGCCCTCTGGTTGCTCTCAGTTGCTGCCACTGCCCCTTGCCTTTGGTTGCCCTCAGTTGTTGCCACTGAC
Source organism: Discoglossus pictus (assembly GCA_027410445.1). Lineage (NCBI taxonomy): Eukaryota > Metazoa > Chordata > Amphibia > Anura > Alytidae > Discoglossus > Discoglossus pictus. Next base: position 586,290 of record CM050174.1, read on the forward strand.
CCTTGCCTCTGGTTGCCCTCACTTGTTGCCACTGCCCCTACTGTTCTGGTTGCCCTCAGTTGTTGCCACTGCCCCTTGCCTCTGGTTACCCTCAGTTGTTGGCGCTAGCCCTTGCCCTCTGGTTACCCTCAGTTGTTGCCACTGCCCCTTGCCTGTGGTTGACTTTAGTTGTTGCCACCGCCTCTTGCCTGTGGTTGTCCTCGGTTGTTGCCACTGCCCCTTGCCTCTGGTTACCCTTAGTTGTTGCCACCGCCCCTTGCCTCTGGTTGCCCTCAGTTTTTGCCATTGCCCCTTGCCTCTTGTTACCCTCAGTTGTTGCCGCTGCCCCTTGCCCTCTGGTTTCCTCAGAAGTTGCCACTGCCCCTTGCCTCTGGTTACTCTCAGTTGTTGCCACTGCCCCTTGCGTCTAGTTTCCCTCAGATGTTGCCACCGCCCCCTGCTTCTTGTTGCCCTCAGATGTTTCCCCTTGCCTCTGGTAATGCTCAGTTGTTGCCACTGCCCCTTGCCACTGGTTGCCCTCAGATATTGCCCCTTGCCTCTGGTTACTCTGAGTTGTTGCCATTGCCCCTTGCCTCTTGTTACCCTCAGTTGTTGTCACTGCTCCTTGCCTCTGGTTACCCTCAGCTCCTATCACTGCCCTTTGCCTCTGGTTGCCCTCAGTTGTTGCCACTGCCCCTTGCCTCTGGTTACTATTAGTTCTTGCCACTGCCCCTTGCCCTCTGGTTGCACTCAGTTGTTGCCTCTGTCCCTTGCCCTCTGGTTGCCCTCAGTTGTTGCCACTGCTCCTTGCCTATGGTTAACCTCAGTTGTTGCCACCGCCCCTTGCTTCTGGTTACCCTTGGTTGTTGCCACTGCCCCTTGTCTCCGGGTTGCCCTCAGTTGTTGCCACTGCCACTTGCATCTGGTTACCCTCAGTTGTTGCCACTGCCCTTTGCCTCTGGTTATCCTCAGTTGTTGCCACTTCCCCTTGCCTCTGGTTCTCTGGTTACCCTCAGTTGTTGCCACTGCTCCTTGCCTCTGGTTTCCCTCAGCTCCTATCACTGCGCCTTGCCTCTGGTTACCCTCAGTTGTTGCAACCACCCCTTTGCCTCTGGTTGCCCTCAGTTGTTGCCACTGCCCATTGTTTCTGGTTACCCTTAGTTGATACCACTGCCCTGAGTTGACCTCAGTTGTTGCCTCTGTCAACTGCCTTCTGCTTGCCTTCAGTTGTGGCCACTGCCCCTTGCCTCTGGTTACCCTCAGATGTTGCCCCTTGCCTCTGGTTACCCTCAGTTGTTGTCACTGCTCCTTGCCTCTGGTTACCCTCAGCTCCTATCACTGCCCCTTGCCTCTGGTTAAACTCATTTGTTGCCAATGCCCCATGCCTCTGGTTACCCTCGGTTATTGCCACCGCCCTTTGCCTTTGGTCGCCCTCAGTTGTAGCCACGGCCCCCTGCCTCTGGTAACCCTCAGTTGTTGCAACCACCCCTTGCCTCAGATTGCCCTCAGTTGTTGCCTCTGCCCATTGCCTTCTGCTTGCCCTCAGTTGTGGCCACTGCCCCTTGCCTCTGGTTCCCCTCAGATGTTGCCCCTTCCCTCTGGTTACCCTCAGTTGTTGCCACTGCCCATTGCCTCTGGTTGCCCTCAGTTGTTGCCACTGTTTCTTGCCTCTGGTTACCCTCAGCTCCTATCATTGCCCCTTGCCTCTGGTTACCCTCAGTTGTTTCCATTGAACCTTGCCTCCGGGTTGCCCTCAGTTGTAGCCACTGCCCCCTGCCTCTGGTTACCCTCAGTTTTTGCAACCACCCCTTGCCTCTGGTTGCCCTCCATTTTTGCCACTGCCCCTTGCCTCTGGTTACCCTCAGTTGTTGCCACTGCCCCTTGGCTCTGGTTACCCTTAGTTGTTGCCACCGCCCCTTGCCTCTGGTTGCCCTCAGTTTTTGCCATTGCCCCTTGCCTCTGGTTACCCTCAGTTGTTGCCGCTGCCCCTTGCCCTCTGGTTTCCTCAGAAGTTGCCACTGCCCCTTGCCTCTGGTTACTCTCAGTTGTTGCCACTGCCCCTTGCGTCTGGTTTCCCTCAGATGTTGCCACCGCCCCCTGCTTCTGGTTGCCCTCAGATGTTTCCCCTTGCCTCTGGTAATGCTCAGTTGTTGCCACTGCCCCTTGCCACTGGTTGCCCTCAGATATTGCCTCTTGCCTCTGGTTACTCTGAGTTGTTGCCATTGCCCCTTACCTCTTGTTACCCTCAGTTGTTGTCACTGCTCCTTGCCTCTGGTTACCCTCAGCTCCTATCACTGCCCTTTGCCTCTGGTTGCCCTCAGTTGTTGCCACTGCCCCTTGCCTCTGGTTACTATTAGTTGTTGCCACTGCCCCTTGCCCTCTGGTTGCACTCAGTTGTTGCCTCTGTCCCTTGCCCTCTGGTTGCCCTCAGTTGTTGCCACTGCTCCTTGCCTATGGTTAACCTCAGTTGTTGCCACCGCCCCTTGCTTCTGGTTACCCTTGGTTGTTGCCACTGCCCCTTGTCTCCGGGTTGCCCTCAGTTGTTGCCACTGCCACTTGCATCTGGTTACCCTCAGTTGTTGCCACTGCCCTTTGCCTCTGGTTATCCTCAGTTTTTGCCACTTCCCCTTGCCTCTGGTTCTCTGGTTACCCTCAGTTGTTGCCACTGCTCCTTGCCTCTGGTTTCCCTCAGCTCCTATCACTGCGCCTTGCCTCTGGTTACCCTCAGTTGTAGCCACTACCCCCTGCCTCTGGTTACCCTCAGTTGTTGCAACCACCCCTTTGCCTCTGGTTGCCCTCAGTTGTTGCCACTGCCCATTGTTTCTGGTTACCCTTAGTTGATACCACTGCCCTGAGTTGACCTCAGTTGTTGCCTCTGTCAACTGCCTTCTGCTTGCCCTCAGTTGTGGCCACTGCCCCTTGCCTCTGGTTACCCTCAGATGTTGCCCCTTGCCTCTGGTTACCCTCAGTTGTTGTCACTGCTCCTTGCCTCTGGTTACCCTCAGCTCCTATCACTGCCCCTTGCCTCTGGTTAAACTAATTTGTTGCCAATGCCCCATGCCTCTGGTTACCCTCGGTTATTGCCACCGCCCTTTGCCTTTGGTCGCCCTCAGTTGTAGCCACTGCCCCCTGCCTCTGGTAACCCTCAGTTGTTGCAACCACCCCTTGCCTCAGATTGCCCTCAGTTGTTGCCTCTGCCCATTGCCTTCTGCTTGCCCTCAGTTGTGGCCACTGCCCCTTGCCTCTGGTTCCCCTCAGATGTTGCCCCTTCCCTCTGGTTACCCTCAGTTGTTGCCACTGCCCATTGCCTCTGGTTGCCCTCAGTTGTTGCCACTGTTTCTTGCCTCTGGTTACCCTCAGCTCCTATCATTGCCCCTTGCCTCTGGTTACCCTCAGTTGTTTCCATTGAACCTTGCCTCCGGGTTGCCCTCAGTTGTAGCCACTGCCCCCTGCCTCTGGTTACCCTCAGTTTTTGCAACCACCCCTTGCCTCTGGTTGCCCTCCATTTTTGCCACTGCCCCTTGCCTCTGGTTACCCTCAGTTGTTGCCACTGCCCCTTGGCTCTGGTTACCCTCAGTTGTTACCACTACCCCTTGCCTCTGGTTACCCTCAGTTGTTGCCACCGACCCTTGCCTCTGGTTGCCCTCAGTTGTTGCCACTGCTCCTTGCATCTGGTTACCCTCAGCTCCTATCAATGCCCCTTGCCTCTGGTTAACCTCAGTTGTTACCACCGACCCTTGCCTCTGGTTACCCTCAGTTGTTGCCACCGACCCTTGCCTCTGGTTACCCTCAAATGTTGCCACTTCCTATTTTCTCTGCTTACCCTCAGTTGTTGCAACTGCCCCTAGTTGACCTCAGTTGTTGCCACTGCCCCTTGCCCTCTGGTGGCTCTCAGTTGTTGCCACCAACCCTTGCCTCTGGTTGCCCTCATTTATTGCCATTGCCCCTTGCCTCTGGTTACCCCTCAGCTCCTATCACTGCTCCTAGCCTCTGGTTGCCATCAGTTGTTGTCACCGCCCCTTACCTCTGGTTACCCTCAGTAGTTGCAACTGCCCCTTGCCTCTGGTTACCCTTAGTTGTTGCCACTGCCCCTAGTTGACCTCAGTTGTTGCCACTGCCCCTTGCCCTCTGGTTGCTCTCAGTTGCTGCCACTGCCCCTTGCCTTTGGTTGGCCTCAGTTGTTGCCACTGACCCTTGCCTCTGGTTGCCCTCAGTTGTTGCCACTGCCCCTTCTGTTCTGGTTGCCCTCAGTTGTTGCCACTGCCCCTTGCCTCTGGTTACCCTCAGTTGTTGCCACCGCCCCTTGCCTCTGGTTGACCTCAGTTGTTGCCACTGCCGCTTGCCTTTGGTTACCCTTGGTTGTTTCCACTGCTTCTTGCCTCTGGTTGCCCTCAGTTGTTGCCACCGCCACTTGCATCTAGTTACCCTCAGTTGTTGCCACCGACCCTTGCCTCTTGTTGCCCTCAGTTGTTGCCACCGACCCTTACCTCTGGTTACCCTCAAATGTTGCCCCTTGCCTCTGGTTCTACTCAGTTGTTGTTACTGCCCCTTGCCTCTGTTTGCCCTCAGATATTGCCCCTTGCCTCTGGTTACTCTCAGTTGTTACCACCACCCCTTGCCTCTGCTTACCCTCAGTTGTTGCCACCACCCATTTCCTCTGCTTACCATCAGTTGTTGCCACTGCCCCTTGCCTCTGGTTACACTCAGTTGTTGCCATCGCTCCTTGTCTCTGGTTGCCCTTAGTTGTTGCCAACGCCCCTTGCCTCTGGTTACCCTCAGATGTTGCCACTGCCTCATGCATCTGGTTGCCCTCAGTTGTTGCACCTTGTCTCTGGTTACCCTCATCTGTTGCTACTGCACCTTGCCTCTGGGTGCCCTCAGATATTTTCCCCTGTCTCTGGTCACTCTCAGGTGTTGCCGCCGCCCTTTACCTCTGGTTGCCCTCAGATGTTGCCCATTGCCTCTTGTTACCCTCAGTTGTTGCCACTGCCCCTTGCCATCTGTTTACCCTCAGCTCCTATCAATGCCCCTTGCCTCTGGTTTCCCTCAGATATTGCCACTGCCCCTTGCCTCTGGTTACCCTCAGTTGTTGCCACTGCCCCTAGTTGACCTCAGTTGTTGCCACTGCTCTTTGCCTTATGGTTGCCCTCAGTTGTTGTTCACTGCCCCTTGCCTCTGGTTACCCTCCGTTGTTACCACTGCACCTTGCCTCTGGTTTCCCTCAGTTATTGCCACTGCCCCTTGCCTCTGGTTACCCTCAGTTGTTCCCACTGCCCCTAGTTGACCTCAGTTGTTGCCACTGCTCTTTGCCTTATGGTTGCCCTCAGTTGTTGCCACTGCCCCTTGCCTCTGGTTACCCTCAGTTGTATCCACCGCCCCTTGCCTCTGGTTACCCTCAGTTGTTGCCACCGACCCTTGCCTCTGGTTGCCCTCAGTTGTTGCCACTGCTCCTTGCCTCTGGTTACCCTCAGTTGTTACCACCACCCATTGCCTCTGGTTACCCTCAGTTGTTGCCACCGACCCTTGCCTCTGGTTACCCTCAGTTATTGCCACTGCCCCTAGTTGACCTCAGTTGTTGCCACTGCTCTTTGCCTTCTGGTTGCCCTCAGTTGTTGTCCACTGCCCCTTGCCTCTGGTTACCCTCAGTTGTTGCCACCACCAGTTGCATCTAGTTACCCTCAGTTGTTGCCACCGACCCTTGCCTCTTGTTGCCCTCAGTTGTTGCCACCGACCCTTACCTCTGGTTACCCTTAAATGTTGCCCCTTGCCTCTGGTTCCCCTCAGTTGTTGTTACTGCCCCTTGCCTCTGGTTGCCCTCAGATATTGCCCCTTGCCTCTGGTTACTCTCCGTTGTTACCAACACCCCTTGCCTCTGGTTCCCCTCAGTTGTTGCCACCGACCCTTGCCTCTGGTTACCCTCAAATGTTGCCACTGCCCATTTCCTCTGCTTACCCTCAGTTGTTGCCACTGCCCCTAGTTGACCACAGTTGTTGCCACTGCCCCTTGCCCTCTGGTTGCTCTCAGTTGTTGCCACCAACCCTTGCCTTTGGTTGCCCTCATTTGTTGCCATTGCCCCTTGCCTCTGGTTACCCCTCTGCTCCTATGACTGCCCCTAGCCTCTAGTTGCCATCAGTTGGTTTCACTGCCCCTTACCTCTGGTTACCCTCAGTTGTTGCGACTGCCCCTTGCCTCTGGTTACCCTTAGTTGTTGCCACTGCCCCTAGTTGACCTCAGTTGTTGCCACTGCCCCTTGCCCTCTGGATGTTCTCAGTTGTTGCCACTGCCCCTTGCTTTGGGTTGCCCTTAGTTGTTGCCACCGACCCTTACCTCTGGTTACCCTCATATTTTGCCACCGTCCCTTGCCTCTGGTTCCCCTCAGATGTTGCCCCTTGCCTCTGGTCCCCTCAGTTGTTGTTACTGCTCTTTGCCTCTGGTTGTCCTCAGATATTGTCCCTTGCCTCTGGTTACTCTCAGTTGTTGCCACCCCCCTTGCCTCTGGTTACCCTCAGTTGTTGCCACCGGCCCTTGTCTCTGGTTACCCTCAAATGTTGCCACCGCCTATTTCCTCTGCTTACCCTCAGTTGTTGCCACTGCCCCTAGTTGACCTCAGTTGTTGCCACTGACCCTTGCCCTCTGGTTGCTCTCAGTTGTTGCCACCAACCCTTGCCTCTGGTTGCCCTCATTTGTTGCCATTGCCCCTTGCCTCTGGTTACCCCTCTGCTCCTATGACTGCCCCTAGCCTCTAGTTGCCATCAGTTGTTGTCACTGCCCCTTACCTCTGGTTACCCTCAGTTGTTGCGACTGCCCCTTGCCTCTGGTTACCCTCAGTTGTTCCCACTGCCCCTAGTTGACCTCAGTTGTTGCCACTGCTCTTTGCCTTATGGTTGCCCTCAGTTGTTGCCACTGCCCCTTGCCTCTGGTTACCCTCAGTTGTATCCACCGCCCCTTGCCTCTGGTTTCCCTCAGTTGTTGCCACCGACCCTTGCCTCTGGTTGCCCTCAGTTGTTGCCACTGCTCCTTGCCTCTGGTTACCCTCAACTCCTATCAATGCCCCTTGCCTCTGGTTACCCTCAGTTGTTACCACCACCCATTGCCTCTGGTTACCCTCAGTTGTTGCCACCGACCCTTGCCTCTGGTTACCCTCAGTTATTGCCACTGCCCCTAGTTGACCTCAGTTGTTGCCCCTGCTCTTTGCCTTCTGGTTGCCCTCAGTTGTTGTCCACTGCCCCTTGCCTCTGGTTACCCTCAGTTGTTGCCACCACCAGTTGCATCTAGTTACCCTCAGTTGTTGCCACTGCCCATAGTTGACCTCAGTTGTTGAAACTGCTCTTTGCCTTATGGTTGCCCTCAGTTGTTGCCACTGCCCCTTGCCTCTGGTTACCCTGAGTTGTTGCCACCTACCCTTGCCTCTGGTTGCCCTCAGTTGTTGCCACTGCTCCTTGCCTCTGGTTACCCTCAACTCCTATCAATGCCCCTTGCTTCTGGTTACCCTCAGTTGTTACAACCACCCATTGCCTCTGGTTACCCTCAGTTGTTGCCACCGACCCTTGCCTCTGGTTACCCTCAAATGTTGCCACCGCCCATTTCCTCGGTTTACCCTCAGTAATTGCCACTGCCCCTAGTTGACCTCAGTTGTTGCCACTGCTCTTTGCCTTCTGGTTGCCTTCAGTTGTTGTCCACTGCCCCTTGCCTCTGGTTACCCTCAGTTGTTGCCACCGCCACTTGCATCTAGTTACCCTCAGTTGTTGCCACCGACTCTTGCCTCTTGTTTTCCCTCAGTTGTTGCCACTGCCCATTTCCTCTGCTTACCCTCAGTTGTTGCCACTGCCCCTAGTTGACCTCAGTTGTTGCCACTGACCCTTGCCCTCTGGTTGCTCTCAGTTGTTGCCACCAACCCTTGCCTCTGGTTGCCCTCATTTGTTGCCATTGCCCCTTGCCTCTGGTTACCCCTCTGCTCCTATGACTGCCCCTAGCCTCTAGTTGCCATCAGTTGTTGTCACTGCCCCTTACCTCTGGTTACCCTCAGTTGTTGCGACTGCCCCTTGCCTCTGGTTACCCTCAGTTGTTCCCACTGCCCCTAGTTGACCTCAGTTGTTGCCACTGCTCTTTGCCTTATGGTTGCCCTCAGTTGTTGCCACTGCCCCTTGCCTCTGGTTACCCTCAGTTGTATCCACCGCCCCTTGCCTCTGGTTTCCCTCAGTTGTTGCCACCGACCCTTGCCTCTGGTTGCCCTCAGTTGTTGCCACTGCTCCTTGCCTCTGGTTACCCTCAACTCCTATCAATGCCCCTTGCCTCTGGTTACCCTCAGTTGTTACCACCACCCATTGCCTCTGGTTACCCTCAGTTGTTGCCACCGACCCTTGCCTCTGGTTACCCTCAGTTATTGCCACTGCCCCTAGTTGACCTCAGTTGTTGCCCCTGCTCTTTGCCTTCTGGTTGCCCTCAGTTGTTGTCCACTGCCCCTTGCCTCTGGTTACCCTCAGTTGTTGCCACCACCAGTTGCATCTAGTTACCCTCAGTTGTTGCCACTGCCCATAGTTGACCTCAGTTGTTGAAACTGCTCTTTGCCTTATGGTTGCCCTCAGTTGTTGCCACTGCCCCTTGCCTCTGGTTACCCTGAGTTGTTGCCACCTACCCTTGCCTCTGGTTGCCCTCAGTTGTTGCCACTGCTCCTTGCCTCTGGTTACCCTCAACTCCTATCAATGCCCCTTGCTTCTGGTTACCCTCAGTTGTTACAACCACCCATTGCCTCTGGTTACCCTCAGTTGTTGCCACCGACCCTTGCCTCTGGTTACCCTCAAATGTTGCCACCGCCCATTTCCTCGGTTTACCCTCAGTAATTGCCACTGCCCCTAGTTGACCTCAGTTGTTGCCACTGCTCTTTGCCTTCTGGTTGCCTTCAGTTGTTGTCCACTGCCCCTTGCCTCTGGTTACCCTCAGTTGTTGCCACCGCCACTTGCATCTAGTTACCCTCAGTTGTTGCCACCGACTCTTGCCTCTTGTTTTCCCTCAGTTGTTGCCACTGCCCATTTCCTCTGCTTACCCTCAGTTGTTGCCACTGCCCCTAGTTGACCTCAGTTGTTGCCACTGCCCCTTGCCCTCTGGTTGCTCTCAGTTGTTGCCACCAACCCTTGCCTTTGGTTGCCCTCATTTGTTGCCATTGCCCCTTACCTCTGGTTACCCCTCTGCTCCTATGACTGCCCCTAGCCTCTAGTTGCCATCAGTTGTTGTCACTGCCCCTTACCTCTGGTTACCCTCAGTTGTTGCGACTGCCCCTTGCCTCTGGTTACCCTTAGTTGTTGCCACTGCCCCTAGTTGACCTCAGTTGTTGCCACTGCCCCTTGCCCTCTGGATGTTCTCAGTTGTTGCCACTGCCCCTTGCTTTGGGTTGCCCTTAGTTGTTGCCACCGACCCTTACCTCTGGTTACCCTCATATTTTGCCACCACCCCTTGCCTCTGGTCCCCTCAGTTGTTGTTACTGCACCTTGCCTCTGGTTGCCCTCAGATATTGTCCCTTGCCTCTGGTTACTCTCAGTTGTTGCCACCCCCCTTGCCTCTGGTTACCCTCAGTTGTTGCCGCCGGCCCTTGTCTCTGGTTACCCTCAAATGTTGCCACCGCCTATTTCCTCTGCTTACCCTCAGTTGTTGCCACTGCCCCTAGTTGACCTCAGTTGTTGCCACTGACCCTTGCCCTCTGGTTGCTCTCAGTTGTTGCCACCAACCCTTGCCTCTGGTTGCCCTCATTTGTTGCCATTGCCCCTTGCCTCTGGTTACCCCTCTGCTCCTATGACTGCCCCTAGCCTCTAGTTGCCATCAGTTGTTGTCACTGCCCCTTACCTCTGGTTACCCTCAGTTGTTGCGACTGCCCCTTGCCTCTGATTACCCTCAGTTGTTCCCACTGCCCCTAGTTGACCTCAGTTGTTGCCACTGCTCTTTGCCTTATGGTTGCCCTCAGTTGTTGCCACTGCCCCTTGCCTCTGGTTACCCTCAGTTGTATCCACCGCCCCTTGCCTCTGGTTACCCTCAGTTGCTGCCACCGACCCTTGCCTCTGGTTGCCCTCAGTTGTTGCCACTGCTCCTTGCCTCTGGTTACCCTCAACTCCTATCAATGCCCCTTGCCTCTGGTTACCTTCAGTTGTTACCACCACCCATTGCCTCTGGTGACCCTCAGTTGTTGCCACCGACCCTTGCCTCTGGTTACCCTCAGTTGTTGCCACTGCTCCTTGCCTCTGGTTACCCTCAACTCCTATCAATGCCCCTTGCCTCTGGTTACCCTCAGTTGTTACCACCACCCATTGCCTCTGGTTACCCTCAGTTGTTGCCACCGACCCTTGCCTCTGGTTACCCTCAGTTATTGCCACTGCCCCTAGTTGACCTCAGTTGTTGCCACTGCTCTTTGCCTTCTGGTTGCCCTCAGTTGTTGTCCACTGCCCCTTACCTCTGGTTACCCTCAGTTGTTGCCACCACCAGTTGCATCTAGTTACCCTCAGTTGTTGCCACTGCCCATAGTTGACCTCAGTTGTTGCCACTGCTCTTTGCCTTATGGTTGCCCTCAGTTGTTGCCACTGCCCCTTGCCTCTGGTTACCCTGAGTTGTTGCCACCGACCCTTGCCTCTGGTTGCCCTCAGTTGTTGCCACTGCTCCTTGCCTCTGGTTACCCTCAACTCCTATCAATGCCCCTTGCCTCTGGTTATTCTCAGTTGTTACAACAACCCATTGCCTCTGGTTACCCTCAGTTGTTGCCACCGACCCTTGCCTCTGGTCCCCAAAGTTGTTGTTACTGCACCTTGCCTCTGGTTGCCCTCAGATATTGTCCCTTGCCTCTGGTTACTCTCAGTTGTTGCCACCCCCCTTGCCTCTGGTTACCCTCAAATGTTGCCACCACCCATTTCCTCTGCATACCCTCAGTTGTTGCCACCCCCCTTGCCTCTGGTTACCCTCAGTTGTTGCCACCGACCCGTGCCTCGGGTTACCCTCAAATGTTGCCACCGCCCATTTCCTCTGTTTACCCTCAGTACTTGCCACTGCCCCTAGTTGACCTCAGTTGTTTCCACTGCTCTTTGCCTTCTGGTTGCCTTCAGTTGTTGTCCACTGCCCCTTGCCTCTGGTTACCCTCAGTTGTTGCCACCGCCACTTGCATCTAGTTACCCTCAGTTGTTGCCACCGACCCTTGCCTCTTGTTGCCCTCAGTTGTTGCCACCGACCCTTACCTCAGGTTACCCTCAAATGTTGCCCCTTGCCTCTGGTTCCCCTCAGTTGTTGTTACTGCCCCTTGCCTCTGGTTGCCCTCAGATATTGCCCCTTGCCTCTGGTTACTCTCAGTTGTTACCACCACCACTTGCCTCTGGTAACCTCAGTTGTTGCCACCGACCCTTGCCTCTGGTTACCCTCAAATGTTGCCACCGCCCATTTCCTCTGCTTACCCTCAGTTGTTGCCACTGCCCCTAGTTGACCTCAGTTGTTGCCACTGCCCCTTGCCCTCTGGTGGCTCTCAGTTGTTGCCACCAACCCTTGCCTCTGGTTGCCCTCATTTATTGCCATTGCCCCTTGCCTCTGGTTTCCCCTCAGCTCCTATCACTGCCCCTAGCCTCTAGTTGCCATCAGTTGTTGCCACTGCCCCTTGCCCTCTGGTGGCTCTCAGTTGTTGCCACCAACCCTTGCCTCTGGTTGCCCTCATTTGTTGCCAATGCCCCTTGCCTCTGGTTACCCCTCATCTCCTATGACTGCCCCTAGCATCTAGTTGCCATCAGTCGTTGTCACTGCCCCTTACCTCTGGTTACCCTCAGTGGTTGTGACTGCCCCTTGCCTCTGGTTACCCTTAGTTGTTGCCACTGCCCCTAGTTGACCACAGTTGTTGCCACTGCCCCTTGCCCTCTGGTTGCTCTCAGTTGTTGCCACTGACCCTTGCCTTGGGTTGCCCTTAGTTGTTGCCACCGACCCTTACCTCTGGTTACCCTCAAATGTTGCCACCACCCATTTCCTCTGCATACCCTCAGTTGTTGCCACCCCCCTTGCCTCTGGTTACCCTCAGTTGTTGCCACCGACCCGTGCCTCGGGTTACCCTCAAATGTTGCCACCGCCCATTTCCTCTGCTTACCCTCAGTTGTTGCCACTGCCCCTAGTTGACCTCAGTTGTTGCCATTGCCCCCTTGCCTCTGGTTTCCCCTTAGCTCCTATCACTGCCCCTAGCCTCTAGTTGCCATCAGTTGTTGTCACCGCCCCAAGTTGACCTCAGTTGTTGCCACTGCCCTTGCCCTCTGGTTGCTCTCAGTTTTTGCCACTGATCCTTGCCTCTGGTTGCCCTCAGTTGTTGCCACCAACCCTTGCCTCTGGTTGCCCTCATTTATTGCCATTGCCCCTTGCCTCTGGTTACCCCTCATCTCCTATGACTGCCCCTTGCCTCTAGTTGCCATCAGTTGTTGTCACTGCCCCTAACCTCTGGTTACTCTCAGTGGTTGCGACTGCCCCTTGCCTCTGGTTACCCTTAGTTGTTGCCACTGCCCCTAGTTGACCTCAGTTGTTGCCACTGCCCCTTGCCCTCTGGTTGCTCTCAGTTGTTGCCACTGCCCCTTGCCTTGGGTTGCCCTTAGTTGTTGCCACCGACCATTACCTCTGGTTACCCTCAAATGTTGCCACCGTCCCTTGGCTCTGGTTCCCCTCAAATGTTGCCCCTTGCCTCTGGTCCCCTAAGTTGTTGTTACTGCCCCTTGCCTCTGGTTACCCTCAGTTGTTGCCACCGATCCTTGCCTCTGGTTACCCTCAAATGTTGCCACCGCCCATTTCCTCTGCTTACCCTCAGTTGTTGCCACTGCCCCTAGTTGACCTCTGTTGTTGCCACTGCCCCTTGCCCTCTGGTGGCTCTCAGTTGTTGCCACCAACCCTTGCCTCTGTTTGCCCTCATTTGTTGCCATTGCCCCTTGCCTCTGGTTACCCCTCATCTCCTATGACTGCCCCTAGCCTCTAGTTGCCATCAGTTGTTGTCACTGCCCCTTACCTCTGGTTACCCTCAGTGGTTGCGACTGCCCCTTGCCTCTGGTTACCCTTAGTTGTTGCCACTGCCCCTAGTTGACCTCAGTTGTTGCCACTGCCCCTTGCCCTCTGGTTGCTCTCAGTTGTTGCCACTGCCCCTTGCCTTGGGTTGCCCTTAGTTGTTGCCACTGACCCTTACCTCTGGTTACCCTCAAATGTTGCCACCGTCCCTTGACTCTGGTTCCCCTTAGATGTTGCCCCTTGCCTCTGGACCCCTCAGTTGTTGTTACTGCACCTTGCCTCTGGTTGCACTCAGATATTGTTCCTTGCCTCTGGTTACTCTCAGTTGTTGCCACCCCCTTGCCTCTGGTTACCCTCAGTTGTTGCCACCGACCCTTGCCTCTGGTTACCCTCAAATGTTGCCACCGCCCATTTCCTCTGCTTACCCTCAGTTGTTGCCACCGACCATTACCTCTGGTTACCCTCAAATGTTGCCACCGTCCCTTGCCTCTGGTTCCCCTCAGATGTTGCCCCTTGCCTCTGGTCCCCTAAGTTGTTGTTACTGCCCCTTGCCTCTGGTTACCCTCAGTTGTTGCCACTGACCCTTGCCTCTGGTTACCTTCAAATGTTGCCACCGCCCATTTCCTCTGCTTACCCTCAGTTGTTGCCACAGCCCCTAGTTGACCTCTGTTGTTGCCACTGACCCTTGCCCTCTGGTGGCTCTCAGTTGTTGCCACCAACCCTTGCCTCTGGTTGCCCTCATTTGTTGCCAATGTCCCTTGCCTCTGGTTACCCCTCATTTCCTATGACTGCCCCTAGCCTCTAGTTGCCATCAGTTGTTGTCGCTGCCCCTTACCTCTGGTTACCCTCAGTTGTTGCCACTGCCCCTTGCCCTCTGGTTGCCCTTAGTTGTTGCCACCGACCTTTACCTCTGGTTACCCTCAAATGTTGCCACCGTCCCTTGCCTCTGGTTCCCCTCAGATGTTGCCCCTTGCCTCTGGTCCCCTAAGTTGTTGTTACTGCCCCTTGCCTCTGGTTACTCTCAGTTGTTGCCACCCCCCTTGCCTCTGGTTACCCTCAGTTGTTGCCACCGACCCTTGCCTCTGGTTACCCTCAAATGTTGCCACCGCCCATTTCCTCTGCTTACTCTCAGTTGTTGCCACTGCCCCTAATTGACCTCTGTTGTTGCCACTGACGCTTGCCCTCTGGTGGCTCTCAGTTGTTGCCACCAACCCTTGCCTCTGGTTGCCCTCATTTATTGCTATTTCCCCTTGCCTCTGGTTTCCCCTCAGCTCCTGTCACTGCCCTTAGCCTCTAGTTGCCATCAGTTGTTGTCACCGCCCCAAGTTGACCTCAGTTGTTGCCACTGCCCTTGCCCTCTGGTTGCTCCCAGTTGTTGCCACTGACCCTTGCCTCTGGTTGCCCTCAGTTGTTGCCACTGCTCCTTGCCTCTGGTTACCCTCAACTCCTATCAATGCCCCTTGCTTCTGGTTACCCTCAGTTGTTACCACCACCTGTTGCCTCTGGTTACCCTCAGTTGTTGCCACCGACCCTTGCCTCTGGTTACCCTCAAATGTTGCCACCGCCCATTTCCTCTGTTTATCCTCAGTTATTGCCACTGCCCCTAGTTGACCTCAGTTGTTGCCACTGCTCTTTGCCTTCTGGTTGCCCTCAGTTGTTGTCCACTGCCCCTTGCCTCTGGTTACCCTCAGTTGTTGCCACCGCCACTTGCATCTAGTTACCCTCAGTTGTTGCCACCGACCCTTGCCTCTTGTTGCCCTCAGTTGTTGCCACCGACCCTTACCTCTGGTTACCCTCAAATGTTGCCCCTTGCCTCTGGTTCCCCTCAGTTGTTGTTACTGCCCCTTGCCTCTGTTCGCCCTCAGATATTGCCCCTTGCCTCTGGTTACTCTCAGTTGTTGCCACCAAACCTTGCCTCTGGTTGCCCTCATTTGTTGCCATTGCCCCTTGCCTCTGGTTACCCCTCATCTCCTATGACTGCCCCTAGTCTCTAGTTGCCATCAGTTGTTGTCACTGCCCCTTACCTCTGGTTACCCTCAGTGGTTGCGACTGCCCCTTGCTTCTGGTTACTCTTAGTTGTTGCCACTGCCCCTAGTTGACCTCAGTTGCTGCCACTGCCCCTTGCCCTCTGGTTGCTCTCAGTTGTTGCCACTGCCCCTTGCCTTGGGTTGCCCTTAGTTGTTGCCACTGACCCTTACCTCTGGTTACCCTCAAATGTTGCCACCGTCCCTTGCCTCTGGTTCCCCTCAGATGTTGCCCCTTGCCTCTGGACCCCTCAGTTGTTGTTACTGCCCCTTGCCTCTGGTTGCCCTCAGATATTGTCCCTTGCCTCTGGTTACTCTCAGTTGTTGCCACCCCCCTTGCCTCTGGTTACCCTCAGTTGTTGCCACCGACCCTTGCCTCTGGTTACCCTCAAATGTTGCCACCGCCCATTTCCTCTGCTTACCCTCAGTTGTTGCCACTGCCCCTAGTTGACCTCTGTTGTTGCCACTGCCCCTTGCCCTCTGGTGGCTCTCAGTTGTTGCCATCAACCCTTGCCTCTGGTTGCCCTCATTTATTGCCATTGCCCCTTGCCTCTGGTTTCCCCTCAGCTCCTATCACTGCCCCTAGCCTCTAGTTGCCATTAGTTGTTGTCAACGCCCCAAGTTGACCTCAGTTGTTGCCACTGCCCTTGCCCTCTGGTTGCTCTTAGTTGTTGCCACTGCCCCTTGCCTATGGTTGCCCTCAGTTGTTGCCACTGCCCCTTGCCTTTGGTTGCCCTCAGTTGTTGCCACTGACACTTGCCTTTGGTTGTCCTCAGTTGTTGCCACTGCCCCTTCCCTTCTGGTTGCCCTCAGTTGTTGCCACTGCCCCTTGCCTTTGGTTGCCCTCAGTTGTTGCCACTGACCCTTGCCTCTGGTTGCCCTCAGTTGTTGCCACTGCCCCTTCCCTTCTGGTTGCCCTCAGTTGTTGCCACTGCCCCTTGCCTCTGGTTACCCTCAGTTGTTGGCGCTACCCCTTGCTCTCTGGTTGCCCTCATTTGTTGCCACTGCCCCTTGCCTGTGGTTGCCCTTAGTTGTTGCCACCGCCCCTTGCCTTTGGTTACCCTGGGTTGTTGCCACTGTTTCTTGCCTCTGGTTGCCCTCAGTTGTTGCCACAGCCCCTTGTCTCTGGTTACCCGTCGGTTTTGCCACCACCCCTTGCTTCCGGGTTGCCCTCAGTTGTTGTCACCGCCCCTTGCCTCTGGTTACCCTTAGTTGTTGCCACCGCCCCTATTTGACCTCAGTTGTTTCCACTGCCCCTTGCCTTTGGTTACCCTTGGTTGTTGCCACTGTTTCTTGCCTCTGGTTGCCCTCAGTTGTTGCCACAGCCCCTTGTCTCTGGTTACCCGTAGATTTTACCACCACCCCTTGCTTCCGGGTTGCCCTCAGTTGTTGTCACCGCCCCTTGCCTCTGGTTACCCTTAGTTGTTGCCACCGCGCTTATTTGACCTCAGTTGTTTCCACTGCCCCTTGCCTTCTGGTTGCCCTCAGTTTTTGCCACTGCCCCTTGCCCTGTGGTTTCCCTTAGTTGTTTCCACCACCCCTTGCCTCTGGTTGTCCTCGGTTGTTGCCACTGCCCCTTGCCTCTCGTTACCCTTTGTTGTTGCCACTGCTTCTTGCCTTTGGTTGCCATCAGTTGTTGCCGCTGCCCCTCGCCCTCAGTTGCCCTCAGTTTTTGCCATTTCCCCTTGCCTCTGGTTGTCCTCAGTTGTTGCCACAGCTCCTTGTCTCTGGTTACCTTTAGATTTTGCCACCACCCCTTGCTTCCCGGTAGCCCTCAGTTGTTGTCACTGCCCTTTGCCTCTGGTTGCCCTCAGATATTGCCCCTTGCCTCTGGTTACTCTCAGTTGTTGCCACCCCCCTTGCCTCTGGTTACCCTCAGTTGTTGCCACCGACCCTTGCCTCTGGTTACCCTCAAATGTTGCCACCGTACATTTCCTCTGCTTACCCTCAGTTGTTGCCACTGCCCCTAGTTAACCTCAGTTGTTGCCACCGCCCCTTGCCCTCTGGTGGCTCTCAGTTGTTGCCACCAACCTTTGCCTCTGGTTGCCCTCATTTATTGCCATTGCCCCTTGCCTCTGGTTTCCCCTCAGCTCCTATCACTGCCCCTAGCCTCTAGTTGCCATCAGTTGTTGTCACCGCCCCAAGTTGACCTCAGTTGTTGCCACTGCCCTTGCACTCTGGTTGCTCTCAGTTGTTGCCACTGCCCCTTGCCTTTGGTTGCCCTCAGTTGTTGCCACTGCCCCTTGCCTTTGGTTGCCCTCAGTTGTTGCCATTGCCTCTGGTTGCCCTCAGTTGTTGCCACTGCCCCTTCCCTTCTGGTTGCCCTCAGTTGTTGCCACTGCCCCTTGCCTCTGGTTGTCCTCAGTTGTTGCCACAGCCCCTTGTCTCTGGTTACCCTTAGATTTTGCCACCACCCCTTGCTTCCGGGTAGCCCTCAGTTGTTGTCATTGCCCTTTGCCTCTGGTTGCCCTCAGATATTGCCCCTTGCCTCTGGTTACTCTCAGTTGTTGCCACCCCCCTTGCCTCTGGTTAGCCTCAGTTGTTGCCACCGACCCTTGCCTCTGGTTACCCTCAAATGTTGCCACCGTTCATTTCCTCTGCTTACCCTCAGTTGTTGCCTCTGCCCCTAGTTGACCTCAGTTGTTGCCACCGCCCCTTGCCCTCTGGTGGCTCTCAGTTGTTGCCACCAACCTTTGCCTCTGGTTGCCCTCATTTATTGCCATTGCCCCTTGCCTCTGGTTTCCCCTCAGCTCCTATCACTGCCCCTAGCCTCTAGTTGCCATCAGTTGTTGTCACCACCCCAAGTTGACCTCAGTTGTTGCCACTGCCCTTGCCCTCTGGTTGCTCTCAGTTGTTGCCACTGCCCCTTGCCTTTGGTTGCCCTCAGTTGTTGCCACTGCCCCTTGCCTTTGGTTGCCCTCAGTTGTTGCCATTGCCTCTGGTTGCCCTCAGTTGTTGCCACTGCCCCTTCCCTTCTGGTTGCCCTCAGTTGTTGCCACTGCCCCTTGCCTTTGGTTGCCCTCAAGTTGTTGCCACTGACCCTTGCCTCTGGTTGCCCTCAGTCGTTGCCACTGCCCCTTCCCTTCTGGTTGCCCTCAGTTGTTGCCACCACCCCTTGCCTCTGGTTGTCCTCGGTTGGTGCCACTGCCCCTTGCCCTCTGGTGGTTTTCAGTTGTTGCCACCAACCCTTGCCTCTGGTTGCCCTCATTTATTGCCATTGCCCCTTGCCTCTGGTTACCCCTCAGCTCCTATCACTGCCCCTAGCCTCTAGTTGCCATCAGTTGTTGTCACCGCCCCAAGTTGACCTCAGTTGTTGCCACTGCCCTTGCCCTCTGGTTGCTCTCAGTTGTTGCCACCAACCCTTGCCTCTGGTTGCCCTCATTTGTTGCCAATGCCCCTTGCCTCTGGTTACCCCTCATCTCCTATGACTGCCCCTAGCCTCTAGTTACCCTCAGTTGTTGCCACCGACCCTTGCCTCTGGTTACCCTCAAATGTTGCCACCGCCCATTTCCTCTGCTTACCCTCAGTTGTTGCCACTGCCCCTAGTTGACCTCTGTTGTTGCCACTGCCCCTTGCCCTCTGGTGGCTCTAAGTTGTTGCCATCAACCCTTGCCTCTGGTTGCCCTCATTTATTGCCATTGCCCCTTGCCTCTGGTTTCCCCTCAGCTCCTATCACTGCCCCTAGCCTCTAGTTGCCATTAGTTGTTGTCAACGCCCCAAGTTGACCTCAGTTGTTGCCACTGCCCTTGCCCTCTGGTTGCTCTTAGTTGTTGCCACTGCCCCTTGCCTATGGTTGCCCTCAGTTGTTGCCACTGCCCCTTGCCTTTGGTTGCCCTCAGTTGTTGCCACTGACACTTGCCTTTGGTTGTCCTCAGTTGTTGCCACTGCCCCTTCCCTTCTGGTTGCCCTCAGTTGTTGCCACTGCCCCTTGCCTTTGGTTGCCCTCAGTTGTTGCCACTGACCCTTGCCTCTGGTTGCCCTCAGTTGTTGCCACTGCCCCTTCCCTTCTAGTTGCCCTCAGTTGTTGCCACCCCCCTTGCCTCTAGTTACCCTCAGTTGTTGCCACCGACCCTTGCCTCTGGTTACCATCAAATTTTGCCACCGCCCATTTCCTCTGCTTACCCTCAGTTGTTGCCACTGCCCCTAGTTGACCTCTGTTGTTGCCACTGCCCCTTGCCCTCTGGTGGCTCTCAGTTGTTGCCATCAACCCTTGCCTCTGGTTGCCCTCATTTATTGCCATTGCCCCTTGCCTCTGGTTTCCCCTCAGCTCCTATCACTGCTCCTAGCCTCTAGTTGCCATTAGTTGTTGTCAACGCCCCAAGTTGACCTCAGTTGTTGCCACTGCCCTTGCCCTCTGGTTGCTCTTAGTTGTTGCCACTGCCCCTTGCCTATGGTTGCCCTCAGTTGTTGCCACTGCCCCTTGCCTTTGGTTGCCCTCAGTTGTTGCCACTGACACTTGCCTTTGGTTGTCCTCAGTTGTTGCCACTGCCCCTTCCCTTCTGGTTGCCCTCAGTTGTTGCCACTGCCCCTTGCCTTTGGTTGCCCTCAGTTGTTGCCACTGACCCTTGCCTCTGGTTGCCCTCAGTTGTTGCCACTGCCCCTTCCCTTCTGGTTGCCCTCAGTTGTTGCCATTGCCCCTTGCCTCTGGTTACCCTCAGTTGTTGGCGCTACCCCTTGCTCTCTGGTTGCCCTCATTTGTTGCCACTGCCCCTTGCCTGTGGTTGCCCTTAGTTGTTGCCACCGCCCCTTGCCTTTGGTTACCCTGGGTTGTTGCCACTGTTTCTTGCCTCTGGTTGCCCTCAGTTGTTGCCACAGCCCCTTGTCTCTGGTTACCCGTCGGTTTTGCCACCACCCCTTGCTTCCGGGTTGCCCTCAGTTGTTGTCACCGCCCCTTGCCTCTGGTTACCCTTAGTTGTTGCCACCGCCCCTATTTGACCTCAGTTGTTTCCACTGCCCCCTTGCCTTTGGTTACCCTTGGTTGTTGCCACTGTTTCTTGCCTCTGGTTGCCCTCAGTTGTTGCCACAGCCCCTTGTCTCTGGTTACCCGTAGATTTTACCACCACCCCTTGCTTCCGGGTTGCCCTCAGTTGTTGTCACCGCCCCTTGCCTCTGGTTACCCTTAGTTGTTGCCACCGCGCTTATTTGACCTCAGTTGTTTCCACTGCCCCTTGCCTTCTGGTTGCCCTCAGTTTTTGCCACTGCCCCTTGCCCTGTGGTTTCCCTTAGTTGTTTCCACCACCCCTTGCCTCTGGTTGTCCTCGGTTGTTGCCACTGCCCCTTGCCTCTCGTTACCCTTTGTTGTTGCCACTGCTTCTTGCCTTTGGTTGCCATCAGTTGTTGCCGCTGCCCCTCGCCCTCAGTTGCCCTCAGTTTTTGCCATTTCCCCTTGCCTCTGGTTGTCCTCAGTTGTTGCCACAGCTCCTTGTCTCTGGTTACCCTTAGATTTTGCCACCACCCCTTGCTTCCCGGTAGCCCTCAGTTGTTGTCACTGCCCTTTGCCTCTGGTTGCCCTCAGATATTGCCCCTTGCCTCTGGTTACTCTCAGTTGTTGCCACCCCCCTTGCCTCTGGTTACCCTCAGTTGTTGCCACCGACCCTTGCCTCTGGTTACCCTCAAATGTTGCCACCGTACATTTCCTCTGCTTACCCTCAGTTGTTGCCACTGCCCCTAGTTAACCTCAGTTGTTGCCACCGCCCCTTGCCCTCTGGTGGCTCTCAGTTGTTGCCACCAACCTTTGCCTCTGGTTGCCCTCATTTATTGCCATTGCCCCTTGCCTCTGGTTTCCCCTCAGCTCCTATCACTGCCCCTAGCCTCTAGTTGCCATCAGTTGTTGTCACCGCCCCAAGTTGACCTCAGTTGTTGCCACTGCCCTTGCACTCTGGTTGCTCTCAGTTGTTGCCACTGCCCCTTGCCTTTGGTTGCCCTCAGTTGTTGCCACTGCCCCTTGCCTTTGGTTGCCCTCAGTTGTTGCCATTGCCTCTGGTTGCCCTCAGTTGTTGCCACTGCCCCTTCCCTTCTGGTTGCCCTCAGTTGTTGCCACTGCCCCTTGCCTCTGGTTGTCCTCAGTTGTTGCCACAGCCCCTTGTCTCTGGTTACCCTTAGATTTTGCCACCACCCCTTGCTTCCGGGTAGCCCTCAGTTGTTGTCATTGCCCTTTGCCTCTGGTTGCCCTCAGATATTGCCCCTTGCCTCTGGTTACTCTCAGTTGTTGCCACCCCCCTTGCCTCTGGTTACCCTCAGTTGTTGCCACCGACCCTTGCCTCTGGTTACCCTCAAATGTTGCCACCGTACATTTCCTCTGCTTACCCTCAGTTGTTGCCTCTGCCCCTAGTTGACCTCAGTTGTTGCCACCGCCCCTTGCCCTCTGGTGGCTCTCAGTTGTTGCCACCAAAATTTGCCTCTGGTTGCCCTCATTTATTGCCATTGCCCCTTGCCTCTGGTTTCCCCTCAGCTCCTATCACTGCCCCTAGCCTCTAGTTGCCATCAGTTGTTGTCACCGCCCCAAGTTGACCTCAGTTGTTGCCACTGCCCTTGCCCTCTGGTTGCTCTCAGTTGTTGCCACTGCCCCTTGCCTTTGGTTGCCCTCAGTTGTTGCCACTGCCCCTTGCCTTTGGTTGCCCTCAGTTGTTGCCACTGACACTTGCCTTTGGTTGTCCTCAGTTGTTGCCACTGCCCCTTCCCTTCTGGTTGCCCTCAGTTGTTGCCACTGCCCCTTGCCTTTGGTTGCCCTCAAGTTGTTGCCACTGACCCTTGCCTCTGGTTGCCCTCAGTCGTTGCCACTGCCCCTTCCCTTCTGGTTGCCCTCAGTTGTTGCCACCACCCCTTGCCTCTGGTTGTCCTCGGTTGGTGCCACTGCCCCTTGCCCTCTGGTGGTTTTCAGTTGTTGCCACCAACCCTTGCCTCTGGTTGCCCTCATTTATTGCCACTGCCCCTAGCCTCTAGTTGCCATCAGTTGTTGTCACCGCCCCAAGTTGACCTCAGTTGTTGCCACTGCCCTTGCCCTCTGGTTGCTCTCAGTTGTTGCCACCAACCCTTGCCTCTGGTTGCCCTCATTTGTTGCCAATGCCCCTTGCCTCTGGTTACCCCTCATCTCCTATGACTGCCCCTAGCCTCTAGTTGCCATCAGTTGTTGTCACTGCCCCTTACCTCTGGTTACCCTCAGTGGTTGTGACTGCCACTTGCCTCTGGTTACCCTTAGTTGTTGCCACTGCCCCTTGTTGACCACAGTTGTTGCCACTGCCCCTTGCCCTCTGGTTGCTCTCAGTTGTTGTCACTGCCCCTTGCCTTGAGTTGCCCTTAGTTGTTGCCACCGACCCTTACCTCTGGTTACCCTCAAATGTTGCCACCGTCCCTTGCCTCTGGTTCCCCTCAGATGTTGCCCCTTGCCTCTGGTCCCCTAAGTTGTTGTTACTGCCCCTTGCCTCTGGTTACCCACAGTTGTTGCCACCGACCCTTGCCTCTGGTTATGCTCAAATGTTGCCACCGCCCATTTCCTCTGCTTACCCTCAGTTGTTGCCACTGCCCCTAGTTGACCTCAGTTGTTGCCACTGCCCCTTGCCCTCTGGTGGCTCTCAGTTGTTGCCACCAACCCTTGCCTCTGTTTGCCCTCATTTGTTGCCATTGCCCCTTGCCTCTGGTTTCCCCTCAGCTCCTATCACTGCCCCTAGCCTCTAGTTGCCATCAGTTGTTGTCACCGCCCCAAGTTGACCTCAGTTGTTGCCACTGCCCTTGCCCTCTGGTTGCTCTCAGTTGTTGCCACTGACCCTTGCCTCTGGTTGCCCTCAGTTGTTGCCACTGTTCCTTGCCTCTGGTTACCCTTAACTCCTATCAATGCCCCTTGCCTCTGGTTACCCTCAGTTGTTACCACCACCTGTTGCCTCTGGTTACCCTCAGTTGTTGCCACCGACCCTTGCCTCTGGTTACCCTCAAATGTTGCCACCGCCCATTTCCTCTGTTTACCCTCAGTTATTGCCACTGCCCCTAGTTGACCTAAGTTGTTGCCACTGCTCTTTGCCTTCTGGCTGCCCTCAGTTTTTGTCCACTGCCCCTTGCCTCTGGTTACCCTCAGTTGTTGCCACCGACCCTTGCCTCTTGTTGCCCTCAGTTGTTGCCACCGACCCTTACCTCTGGTTACCCTCAAATGTTGCCCCTTGCCTCTGGTTCCCCTAAGTTGTTGTTACTGCCCCTTGCCTCTGTTCGCCCTCAGATATTGCTCCTTGCCTCTGGTTACTCTCAGTTGTTACCACCACCCCTTGCCTCTGGTTACCCTCAGTTGTTGCCACCGACCTTAGCCTCTGGTTACCCTCAAATGTTGCCACCGCCCATTTCCTCTGCTTACCCTCAGTTGTTGCCACTGCCCCTAATTGACCTCAGTTGTTGCCACTGCCCCTTGCCCTCTGGTGGCTCTCAGTTGTTGCCACCAACCCTTGCCTCTGGTTGCCCTCATTTGTTGCCATTGCCCCTTGCCTCTGGTTACCCCTCATCTCCTATGACTGCCCCTAGCCTCTAGTTGCCATCAATTGTTGTCACTGCCCCTTACCTCTGGTTACCCTCAGTGGTTGCGACTGCCCCTTGCCTCTGGTTACCCTTAGTTGTTGCCACTGCCCCTAGTTGACCTCAGTTGTTGCCACTGCCCCTTGCCCTCTGGTTGCTCTCAGTTGTTGCCACTGCCCCTTGCCTTGAGTTGCCCTTAGTTGTTGCCACTGACCCTTACCTCTGGTTACCCTCAAATGTTGCCACCGTCCCTTGCCTCTGGTTCCCCTCAGATGTTGCCCCTTGCCTCTGGACCCCTCAGTTGTTGTTACTGCACGTTGCCTCTGGTTGCCCTCAGATATTGTCCCTTGCCTCTGGTTACTCTCAGTTGCTGCCACCCCCCTTGCCTCTCGTCACCCTCAGTTGTTGCCACCGACCCTTGCTTCTGGTTACCCTCAAATGTTGCCACCGCCCATTTCCTCTGCTTACCCTCAGTTGTTGCCACTGTCCCTAATTGACCTCAGTTGTTGCCACTGCCCCTTGCCTTCTGGTGGCTCTCAGTTGTTGCCACCAACCCTTGCCTCTGGTTGCCCTCATTTATTGCCATTGCCCCTTGCCTCTGGTTTCCCCTCAGCTCCTATCACTGCCCCTAGCCTCTAGTTGCCATCAGTTGTTGTCACCGCCCCAAGTTGACCTCAGTTGTTGCCACTGCCCTTGCCCTCTGGTTGCTCTCAGATGTTGCCACTGACCCTTGCCTCTGGTTGCCCTCAGTTGTTGCCACTGCTCCTTGCCTCTGGTTACCCTCAACTCCTATCAATGCCCCTTGCCTCTGGTTACCCTCAGTTGTTACCACCACCCGTTGCCTCTGGTTACCCTCAGTTGTTGCCACCGCCCATTTATTCTGTTTACCCTCAGTTATTGCCACTGCCCCTAGTTGACCTCAGTTGTTGCCACTGCTCTTTGCCTTCTGGTTGCCCTCAGTGGTTGTCCACTGCCCCTTGCCTCTGGTTACCCCCAGTTGTTGCCACCGCCACTTGCATCTAGTTACCCTCAGTTGTTGCCACTGACCCTTGCCTCTTGTTGCCCTCAGTTGTTGCCACCGACCCTTGCCTCTGGTTACCCTCAAATGTTGCCACCGCCCATTTCTTCTGTTTACCCTCAGTTATTGCCACTGCCCCTAGTTGACCTCAGTTGTTGCCACTGCTCTTTGCCTTCTGGTTGCCCTCAGTTGTTGTCCACTGCTCCTTGCCTCTGGTTACCCTCAGTTGTTGCCACCGCCACTTGCATCTAGTTACCCTCAGTTGTTGCCACCGACCCTTGCCTCTTGTTGCCCTCAGTTGTTGCCACCTACCCTTACCTCTGGTTACCCTCAAATGTTGCCCCTTGCCTCTGGTTCCCCTCAGTTGTTGTTACTGCCCCTTGCCTCTGTTCGCACTCAGATATTGCCCCTTGCCTCTGGTTACTCTCAGTTGTTACCACCACCCCTTGCCTCTGGTTACCCTCAGTTGTTGCCACCGACCCTTGCCTCTGGTTACCCTCAAATGTTGCCACCGCCCATTTCCTCTGCTTACCCTCAGTTGTTGCCACTGCCCCTAGTTGACCTCTGTTGTTGCCACTGCCCCTTGCCCTCTGGTGGCTCTCAGTTGTTGCCACCAACCCTTGCCTCTGGTTGCCCTCATTTATTGCCATTGCCCCTTGCCTCTGGTTTCCCCTTAGCTCCTATCACTGCCCCTAGCCTCTAGTTGCCATCAGTTGTTGTCACCGCCACAAGTTGACCTCAGTTGTTGCCACTGCCCTTGCCCTCTGGTTGCTCTCAGTTGTTGCCACTGCCCCTTGCCTTTGGTTGCCCTCAGTTGTTGCCACTGCCCCTTGCCTTTGGTTGCCCTCAGTTGTTGCCACTGACCCTTGCCTCTGGTTGCCCTCAGTTGTTGCCACTGCCCCTTCCCTTCTGGTTGCCCTCAGTTGTTGCCACTGCCCCTTGCCTTTGGTTGCCCTCAGTTGTTGCCACTGACCCTTGCCTCTGGTTGACCTCAGTTGTTGCCACTGCCCCTTCCCTTCTGGTTGCCCTCAGTTGTTGCCACTGCCCCTTGCCTCTGGTTACCCTCAGTTGTTGCCACCGCCCATTTCCTCTGCTTACCCTCAGTTGTTGCCACTGCCCCTAATTGACCTCAGTTGTTGCCACTGCCCCTTGCCCTCTGGTGGCTCTCAGTTGTTGCCACCAACCCTTGCCTCTGGTTGCCCTCATTTGTTGCCATTGCCCCTTGCCTCTGGTTACCCCTCATCTCCTATGACTGCCCCTAGCCTCTAGTTGCCATCAATTGTTGTCACTGCCCCTTACCTCTGGTTACCCTCAGTGGTTGCGACTGCCCCTTGCCTCTGGTTACCCTTAGTTGTTGCCACTGCCCCTAGTTGACCTCAGTTGTTGCCACTGCCCCTTGCCCTCTGGTTGCTCTCAGTTGTTGCCACTGCCCCTTGCCTTGGGTTGCCCTTAGTTGTTGCCACTGACCCTTACCTCTGGTTACCCTCAAATGTTGCCACCGTCCCTTGCCTCTGGTTCCCCTCAGATGTTGCCCCTTGCCTCTGGACCCCTCAGTTGTTGTTACTGCACGTTGCCTCTGGTTGCCCTCAGATATTGTCCCTTGCCTCTGGTTACTCTCAGTTGCTGCCACCCCCCTTGCCTCTCGTCACCCTCAGTTGTTGCCACCGACCCTTGCTTCTGGTTACCCTCAAATGTTGCCACCGCCCATTTCCTCTGCTTACCCTCAGTTGTTGCCACTGTCCCTAATTGACCTCAGTTGTTGCCACTGCCCCTTGCCTTCTGGTGGCTCTCAGTTGTTGCCACCAACCCTTGCCTCTGGTTGCCCTCATTTATTGCCATTGCCCCTTGCCTCTGGTTTCCCCTCAGCTCCTATCACTGCCCCTAGCCTCTAGTTGCCATCAGTTGTTGTCACCGCCCCAAGTTGACCTCAGTTGTTGCCACTGCCCTTGCCCTCTGGTTGCTCTCAGATGTTGCCACTGACCCTTGCCTCTGGTTGCCCTCAGTTGTTGCCACTGCTCCTTGCCTCTGGTTACCCTCAACTCCTATCAATGCCCCTTGCCTCTGGTTACCCTCAGTTGTTACCACCACCCGTTGCCTCTGGTTACCCTCAGTTGTTGCCACCGCCCATTTATTCTGTTTACCCTCAGTTATTGCCACTGCCCCTAGTTGACCTCAGTTGTTGCCACTGCTCTTTGCCTTCTGGTTGCCCTCAGTGGTTGTCCACTGCCCCTTGCCTCTGGTTACCCCCAGTTGTTGCCACCGCCACTTGCATCTAGTTACCCTCAGTTGTTGCCACTGACCCTTGCCTCTTGTTGCCCTCAGTTGTTGCCACCGACCCTTGCCTCTGGTTACCCTCAAATGTTGCCACCGCCCATTTCTTCTGTTTACCCTCAGTTATTGCCACTGCCCCTAGTTGACCTCAGTTGTTGCCACTGCTCTTTGCCTTCTGGTTGCCCTCAGTTGTTGTCCACTGCTCCTTGCCTCTGGTTACCCTCAGTTGTTGCCACCGCCACTTGCATCTAGTTACCCTCAGTTGTTGCCACCGACCCTTGCCTCTTGTTGCCCTCAGTTGTTGCCACCTACCCTTACCTCTGGTTACCCTCAAATGTTGCCCCTTGCCTCTGGTTCCCCTCAGTTGTTGTTACTGCCCCTTGCCTCTGTTCGCACTCAGATATTGCCCCTTGCCTCTGGTTACTCTCAGTTGTTACCACCACCCCTTGCCTCTGGTTACCCTCAGTTGTTGCCACCGACCCTTGCCTCTGGTTACCCTCAAATGTTGCCACCGCCCATTTCCTCTGCTTACCCTCAGTTGTTGCCACTGCCCCTAGTTGACCTCTGTTGTTGCCACTGCCCCTTGCCCTCTGGTGGCTCTCAGTTGTTGCCACCAACCCTTGCCTCTGGTTGCCCTCATTTATTGCCATTGCCCCTTGCCTCTGGTTTCCCCTTAGCTCCTATCACTGCCCCTAGCCTCTAGTTGCCATCAGTTGTTGTCACCGCCACAAGTTGACCTCAGTTGTTGCCACTGCCCTTGCCCTCTGGTTGCTCTCAGTTGTTGCCACTGCCCCTTGCCTTTGGTTGCCCTCAGTTGTTGCCACTGCCCCTTGCCTTTGGTTGCCCTCAGTTGTTGCCACTGACCCTTGCCTCTGGTTGCCCTCAGTTGTTGCCACTGCCCCTTCCCTTCTGGTTGCCCTCAGTTGTTGCCACTGCCCCTTGCCTTTGGTTGCCCTCAGTTGTTGCCACTGACCCTTGCCTCTGGTTGACCTCAGTTGTTGCCACTGCCCCTTCCCTTCTGGTTGCCCTCAGTTGTTGCCACTGCCCCTTGCCTCTGGTTACCCTCAGTTGTTGGCGCTACCCCTTGCCCTCTGGTTGCCCTCAGTTGTTGCCACTGCCCCTTGCCTGTGGTTGCCCTTAGTTGTTGCCACCGCCCCTTGCCTTTGGTTACCCTTGGTTGTTGCCACTGTTTCTTGCCTCTGGTTGCCCTCAGTTGTTGCCACAGCCCCTTGTCTCTGGTTACCCGTCGATTTTGCCACCACCTCTTGCTTCCGGGTTGCCCTCAGTTGTTGTCACGCCCCTTGCCTCTGGTTACCCTTAGTTGTTGCCACCGCCCCTATTTGACCTCAGTTGTTTCCACTGCCCCTTGCCTTTGGTTACCCTTGGTTGTTGCCACTGTTTCTTGCCTCTGGTTGCCCTCAGTTG
Organism: Discoglossus pictus; assembly: GCA_027410445.1. NCBI lineage: Eukaryota > Metazoa > Chordata > Amphibia > Anura > Alytidae > Discoglossus > Discoglossus pictus. The sequence goes on from CM050174.1 coordinate 614,490, forward strand.
TTGCCACAGCCCCTTGTCTCTGGTTAACCGTAGATTTTATCACCACCCCTTGCTTCCGGGTTGCCCTCAGTTGTTGTCACCGCCCCTTGCCTCTGGTTACCCTTAGTTGTTGCCATTGCCCCTATTTGACCTCAGTTGTTTCCACTGCCCCTTGCCTTCTGGTTGCCCTCAGTTTTTGCTACTGCCCCTTGCCCTGTGGTTTCCCTTAGTTGTTTCCACCGCCCCTTGCCTCTGGTTGTCCTCGGTTGTTGCCACTGCCCCTCACCTCTCGTTACCCTTTGTTGTTGCCACTGCTTCTTGCCTTTGGTTGCCATCAGTTGTTGCCGCTGCCCCTCGCCCTCGGTTGCCTTCAGTTTTGCCATTTCCCCTTGCCTCTGGTTGTCCTCAGTTGTTGCCACAGCCCCTTGTCTCTGGTTACCCGTAGATTTTGCCACCAACCCTTGCTTCCGGGTTGCCCTCATTTTTTTGCCACTGCCCCTTGCCTGTGGTTGCCCTTAGTTGTTGCCACCGCCCCTTGCCTTTGGTTACACTTGGTTGTTGCCTCTGTTTCTTGCCTCTGGTTGCCCTCAGTTGTTGCCACAGCCCCTTGTCTCTGGTTACCCGTAGATTTTGCCACCACCCCTTGCTTCCGGGTTGCCCTCAGTTGTTGTCACTGCCCCTTGCCTCTGGTTACCCTTAGTTGTTGCCACTGCCCCTATTTAACCTCAGTTGTTTCCACTGCCCCTTGCCTTTGGTTACCCTTGGTTGTTGCCACTGTTTCTTGCCTCTGGTTGCCCTCAGTTGTTGCCACAGCCCCTTGTCTCTGGTTACCCGTAGATTTTAACACCACCCCTTGCTTCCGGGTTGCCCTCAGTTGTTGTCACCGCCCCTTGCCTCTGGTTACCCTTAGTTGTTGCCACCGCCCTTATTTGACCTCAGTTGTTTCCACTGCCCCTTGCCTTCTGGTTGCCCTCAGTTTTTGCCACTGCCCCTTGCCCTGTGGTTTCCCTTAGTTGTTTCCACCGCCCCTTGCCTCTGGTTGTCCTCGGTTGTTGCCACTGCCCCTTGCCTCTCGTTACCCTTTGTTGTTGCCACTGCTTCTTGCCTTTGGTTGCCATCAGTTGTTGCCGCTGCCCCTCGCCCTCGGTTGCCCTCAGTTTTTGCCATTTCCCCTTGCCTCTGGTTGTCCTCAGTTGTTGCCACAGCCCCTTGTCTCTGGTTACCCGTAGATTTTGCCACCACCCCTTGCTTCTGGGTTGCCCTCAGTTGTTGTCACTGCCCTTTGCCTCTGGTTGCCCTCAGATATTGCCCCTTGCCTCTGGTTACTCTCAGTTGTTGCCACCCCCCTTGCCTCTGGTTACCCTCAGTTGTTGCCACCGACCCTTGCCTCTGGTTACCCTCAAATGTTGCCACCGTACATTTCCTCTGCTTACCCTCAGTTGTTGCCACTGCCCCTAGTTGACCTCAGTTGTTGCCACCGCCCCTTGCCCTCTGGTGGCTCTTAGTTGTTGCCACCAACCCTTGCCTCTGGTTGCCCTCATTTATTGCCATTGCCCCTTGCCTCTGGTTTCCCCTCAGCTCCTATCACTGCCCCTAGCCTCTAATTGCCATCAGTTGTTGTCACCGCCCCAAGTTGACCTCAGTTGTTGCCACTGCCCTTGCCCTCTGGTTGCTCTCAGTTGTTGCCACTGCCCCTTGCCTTTGGTTGCCCTCAGTTGTTGCCACTGCCCCTTGCCTTTGGTTGCCCTCAGTTGTTGCCACTGCCCCTTGCCTCTGGTTGCCCTCAGTTGTTGCCACTGCCCCTTCCCTTCTGGTTGCCCTCAGTTGTTGCCACTGCCCTTGCCTTTGGTTGCCCTCAAGTTGTTGCCACTGACCCTTGCCTCTGGTTGCCCTCAGTTGTTGCCACAGCCCCTTCCCTTCTGGTTGCCCTCAGTTGGTGCCACCACCCCTTGCCTCTGGTTGTCATCGGTTGGTGCCACTGCCCCTTGCCCTCTGGTGGTTTTCAGTTGTTGCCACCAACCCTTGCCTCTGGTTGCCCTCATTTATTGCCATTGCCCCTAGCCTCTGGTTACCCCTCAGCTCCTATCACTGCCCCTAGCCACTAGTTGCCATCAGTTGTTGTCACCGCCACAAGTTGACCTCAGTTGTTGCCACTGCACTTGCCCTCTGATTGCTCTCATTTGTTGCCACTGCCCCTTGCCTTTGGTTGCCCTCAGTTGTTGCCACTGCCCCTTGCCTTTGGTTTCCCTCAGTTGTTGCCACTGCCCCTTGCCTTTGGTTGCCCTCAGTTGTTGCTACTGCCCCTTGCCTCTGGTTGCCCTCAGTTGTTGCCACTGCCCCTTCCCTTCTGGTTGCCCTCAGTTGTTGCCACTGACCCTTACCTCTGGTTACCCTCAAATGTTGCCCCTTGCATCTGGTTCCCCTCAGTTGTTGTTACTGCCCCTTGCCTCTTGTTGCCCTCAGATATTGCCCCTTGCCTCTGGTTACTCTCAGTTGTTGCCACTGCCCCTTGCCCTCTGGTGGCTCTCAGTTGTTGCCACCAACCCTTGCCTCTGGTTGCCCTCATTTGTTGCCATTGCCCCTTGCCTCTGGTTACCCCTCATCTCCTATGACTGCCCCTAGCCTCTAGTGGCCATCAGTTGTTGTCACTGCCCCTTACCTCTGGTTACCCTCAGTGGTTGCGACTGCCCCTTGCCTCTGGTTACCCTTAGTTGTTGCCACTGCCCCTAGTTGACCTCAGTTGTTGCCACTGCCCCTTGCCTTGGGTTGCCCTTAGTTGTTGCCACCGACCCTTACCTCTGGTTACCCTCAAATGTTGCCACCGTCCCTTGCCTCTGGTTCCCCTCAGATGTTGCCCCTTGCCTCTGGACCCCTCAGTTGTTGTTACTGCACCTTGCCTCTGGTTGCCCTCAGATATTGTCCCTTGCCTCTGGTTACTCTCAGTTGTTGCCACCCCCCTTGCCTCTGGTTACCCTCAGTTGTTGCCACCGACCCTTGCCTCTGGTTACCCTCAAATGTTGCCACCGCCCATTTCCTCTGCTTACCCTCAGTTGTTGCCACTGCCCCTAGTTGACCTCAGTTGTTGCCACTGCCCCTTGCCCTCTGGTGGCTCTCAGTTGTTGCCACCAACCCTTGCCTCTGGTTGCCCTCATTTATTGCCATTGCCCCTTGCCTCTGGTTTCCCCTCAGCTCCTATCACTGCCCCTAGCCTCTAGTTGCCATCAGTTGTTGTCACCGCCCCAAGTTGACCTCAGTTGTTGCCACTGCCCCTTGCCTTTGGTTGCCCTCAGTTGTTGCCACTGCCTCTTGCCTCTGGTTGCCCTCAGTTGTTGCCACTGACCCTTGCCTCTGGTTGCCCTCAATTGTTGCCACTGCCCCTTCCCTTCTGGTTGCCCTCAGTTGTTGCCACTGCCCCTTGCCTTTGGTTTCCCCACAGTTGTTGCCACTGACCCTTGCCTCTGGTTGCCCTCAGTTGTTGCCACTGACCCTTGCCTCTGGTTGCCCTTAGTTGTTGCCACTGCCCCTTCCCTTCTGGTTGCCCTCAGTTGTTGCCACTGCCCCTTGCTTTTGGTTGCCCTCAGTTGTTGCCACTGCCCTTGCCCTCTGGTTGCTCTCATTTGTTGCCACTGCCCCTTGCCTTTGGTTGCCCTCAGTTGTTGCCACTGACCCTTGCCTTTGGTTGCCCTCAGTTGTTGCCACTGACCCTTGCCTCTGGTTGCCCTCAGTTGTTGCCACTGCCCCTTCCCTTCTGGTTGCCCTCAGTTGTTGCCACTGCCCCTTGCTTTTGGTTGCCCTCAGTTGTTGCCACTGACCCTTGCCTCTGGTTGCCCTCAGTTGTTGCCACTGCCCCTTCCCTTCGCGTTGCCCTCAGTTGTTGCCACTGCCCCTTGCTTTTGGTTACCCTCAGTTGTTGCCACTGACCCTTGCCTCTGGTTGTCCTCAGTTGTTGCCACTGCCCCTTCCCTTCTGGTTGGCCTCAGTTTTTACCACTGTCCCTTGCCTCTCGTTACCCTCAGTTGTTGGCGCTACCCCTTGCCCTCTGGTTGCTCTCAGTTTTTGCCATTGCCCCTTGCCCTCTGGTTACCCTCAGTTGTTGCCACTGCCCCTTGCCTGTGGTTGCCCTTAGTTGTTGCCACCGCCCCTTGTTTCTGGTGGTCCTCAGTTGTTGCCACTGCCCCTTACCTTTGGTTTCCCCACAGTTGTTGCCACTGACCCTTGCCTCTGGTTGTCCTCAGTTGTTGCCACTGCCCCTTCCCTTCTGGTTGGCCTCAGTTTTTACCACTGCCCCTTGCCTCTGGTTACCCTCAGTTGTTGGCGCTACCCCTTGCCCTCTGGTTGCTCTCAGTTTTTGCCATTGCCCCTTGCCCTCTGGTTACCCTCAGTTGTTGCCACTGCCCCTTGCCTGTGGTTGCCCTTAGTTGTTGCCACCGCCCCTTGTTTCTGGTGGTCCTCAGTTGTTGCCACCGCCCCTTGCCTTTGGTTACCCTTGGTTGTTGCCACTGTTTCTTGCCTCTGGTTGCCCTCAGTTGTTGCCACAGGCCCTTGTCTCTGGTTACCCGTAGATTTTGCCGCCACCCCTTGCTTCCAGGTTGCCCTCAGTTGTTGTCACCGCCCCTTGCCTCTGGTTACCCTTAGTTGTGTCCACTGCCCCTATTTAACCTCAGTTGTTTCCACTGCCTCTTGCCTTCTGGTTGCCCTCAGTTTTTGCCACTGCCCCTTGCCCTGTGGTTGCCCTTAGTTGTTACCACCGCCCCTTGCCTCTAGTTGTCCTCGGTTGTTGCCACTGCCCCTTGCCTCTCGTTACCCTTTGTTGTTGCCACTGCTTCTTGCCTTTGGTTGCCCTCAGTTGTTGCCACTGCCCTTGCCCTCTGGTTGCTCTCATTTGTTGACATTGCCCCTTGCCTCTTGTTACCCTCAGTTGTTGCCACTGCCCCTAGTTACCCTCAGTTGTTGCCACTGCCCCCTGCCCTCTGGTTGCACTCAGTTTTTGCCTCTGTCCCTTGCCCTCTGGTTGCCCTCAGTTGTTGCCACTGCTCCTTGCCTATGGTTATGCTCAGTTGTTGCCACCGCCCCTTGCTTCTGGTTACCCTTGGTTGTTGCCACTGCCCCTTGCCTCCGGGTTACCCTCAGTTGTTCCACTGCCTCTTGCATCTGGTTACCCTCGGTTGTTGCCACTGCCCTTTGCCTCTGGTTATCCTCAGTTGTTGCCACTTCCCCTTGCCTCTGGTTCTCTGGTTACCCTCAGTTGTTGCCACTGCTCCTTGCCTCTAGTTACCCTCAGTTGTTGCCATTGCCCCTTGCCTCTGGGTTGCCCTCAGTTGTTGCCACTGCCCCTTGCATATGGTTACCCTCAGTTATTGCCACTGCCCTTTGCCCTCTGGATTCCCTCATTTGTTGCCAATGCCCCATGCCTCTGGTTACCCTCGGTTGTTGCCACCGCCCTTTGCCTCTGGTTGCCCTCAGTTGTTGCCACTGCTCCTTGCCTCTGGTTTCCCTCAGCTCCTATCACTGTGCCTTGCCTCTGGTTACCCTCAGTTGTTTCCATTGCCCCTTGCCTCCGGGTTGCCCTCAGTTGTTGCCACTGCCCTCTGCCTCTGGTTACCCTCAGTTGTTGCAACCACCCCTTGCCTCTGGTTGCTTTCAGTTGTTGCCACTGCCCCTTGCCTCTGGTTCCCCTCAGATGTTGCCCCTTGCCTCTGGTTACCCTCAGTTGTTGCCACCACCTCTTGCCTCTGGTTCCCCTCAGATGTTGCCCCTTGCCAATGGTGGCCCTCAGTTGTTGCCACTGCCCATTGCCTCTGGTTGCCCTCAGTTGTTGCCACTGCTCCTTGCCTCTGGTTACCCTCAGCTCCTATCACTGCCCCTTGCCTTTGGTTACCCTCAGTTGTTTCCATTGCCCCCTGCCTCTGGTTACCCTCAGTTGTTGCAACCACCCCTTGCCTCTGGTTCCCCTTTGTTGATGCCACTGCCCCTAGTTGCCCTCAGTTGTTGCCACTGCCCTTTGCCCTCTGGATTCCCTCATTTGTTGCCAATGCCCCATGCCTCTGGTTACCCTCAGTTATTGCCACCGCCCTTTGCATCTGGTTGCCCTCAGTTGTTGCCACTGCTCCTTGCCTCTGGTTACCCTCTGCACCTATCACTGCGCCTTGCCTCTGGGTTACCCTCAGTTGTTTCCATTGCCCCTTGCCTCCGGGTTGCCCTCAGTTGTAGCCACTGCCCCCTGCCTCTGATTACCCTCAGTTGTTGCAACCACCCCTTGCCTCTGGTTGCCCTCAGTTATTGCCACTGCCCCTTGCCTCTGGTTACCCTTAGTTGATGCCACTGCCCCTAGTTGTCCTCAGTTGTTGCCTCTGCCCATTGACTTCTGCTTGCCCTCAGTTGTTGCCACTGCCCCTTGCCTCTGGTTACCCTCAGATGTTGCCACCGCCTTTTACCTCTGGTTGCCCTCAGTTGTTGCCCCATGCCTCTGGTTACCCTAAGTTGTTGCCACTGCCCCTTGCCTCTGGGTGTCCTCAGATTTTGCCCCTTGCCTCTGGTTCCTCTCAGTTGTTGCCACCTCCCTTTGTCTCTGGTTGCCCTCAGATGTTGCCCATTGCCTCTGGTTGCCCTCAGTTGTTGCCACTGCCCCTTGCCTCTGGTTACCCTCAGTTGTTGGCGCTACCACTTGACCTGTGGTTGCCCTCAGTTTTTGCCATTGCCCTATGCTTCTGTTTGCCCTCAGATATTTCCCATTTACTCTGGTTACCCTAAGTTGTTGCCACGACCCCTTGCCTCTGGTTACCCTCGGTTGTTGCCACCGCCTCTTACCTCTGGTTGCCCTCAGTTGTTGCCACCATCCCTTGCCTCTGGTTGTCCTCAAATGTTGCCACCGCCCCTTGCCTCTGGTTACCCTCAGATATTGCCACTGCCCCTTGCCTCTGGTTGCCCTCGGTTGTTGCCACTGCCCCTTGCCTCTGGTTACCCTCGGTTGTTGCCACTGACCCTTGCCTCTGGTTGCCCTCATTTGTTTCCCATTTCCTCTGGTTACCCTAAGTTGTTGCCACGACCCCTTGCCTCTGGTTACCCTTGGTTGTTGCCACCGCCTCTTGCCTCTGGTTGTCCTCAGTTGTTGCCACCGCCCCTTGCCTCTGGTTACCCTCAGATATTGCCACCGCCCCTGGCCTCTGGTTGCCCTCGGTTGTTGCCACTGCCCCTTGCCTCTGGTTACCCTCAGTTGTTGCCACTGCCCCTTGAAATCTGGTTACCCTCAGTTGTTGCCCCTTGCCTCTGGTTGCCCTCAGTTGTTGCCACTGCCCCTTGCCTCTGGTTCCTCTCAGTTGTTGCCACCTCCCTTTGTCTCTGGTTGCCCTCAGATGTTGCCACTGCCCCTTGCCTCTGGTTACCCTCAGTTGTTGGCGCTACCGCTTGCCCTCTGGTTGCCCTCAGTTTTTGCCATTGCCCTATGCTTCTGTTTGCCCTCAGATGTTTCCCATTTCCTCTGGTTACCCTAAGTTGTTCCCACGACCCCTTGCCTCTGGTTACCCTCGTTGTTGCCACCGCCTCTTGCCTCTGGTTGCCCTCAGTTGTTGCCACCATCCCCTGCCTCTGGTTACCCTCAGATATTGCCACCGCCCCTTGCCTCTGGTTGCCCTCGGTTGTTGCCACCGCCCCTTGCCTCTGGTTGCCCTCGGTTGTTGCCACTGCCCCTTGCCTCTGGTTACCCTTGGTTGTTGCCACCGCCTCTTGCCTCTGGTTGCTCTCAGTTGTTGCCACGATCCCTTGCCTCTGGTTTTCCTCAGTTGTTGCTACCGCCCCTTGACTCTGGTTGCCCTCAGTTGTTGCCACGATCCCTTGCCTTTGGTTGTCCTCAGTTGTTGCTACCGCCCCTTGACTCTGGTTACCCTCAGATATTGCCACCGCCCCTTGCCTCTGGTTGCCCTCGGTTGTTGCTACTGCCCCTTGCCTCTGGTTACCCTCAGTTGTTGCCACTTGACTCTGGTTGCCCTCAGTTGTTGCCACTGCCCCTTGCCTGTGGTTGCCCTTAGTTGTTGCCACCTCCCCTTGCCTGTGGTTGCCCTTAGTTGTTGCCACCGCCCCTTTCCTGTGGTTGCCCTTAGTTGTTGCCACCGCCTCTTGCCTCTGGGTGCGCTCGGTTGTTGCCACTGCCCCTTGCCTCTCGTTACCCTCGGTTGTTGCCACTGCCCCTTGCCTCTCGTTACCCTTGGTTGTTGCCACTGCCCCTTGCCTCTGGTTGTCCTCAGTTGTTGCCCCTTGCCTCTGGTTGTCCTCAGTTGTTGCCCCTGCCCTTTGCCCTCTCTGTTTCTGGATTTGGTGACAATCCATGACCTTTTGCTATGGGTTGTGTGCCGGTGGGGGGTTCTCCTCTCTTCTGGCGCCTCTGAACCTATCCCCTGGGGTGCAGTTAGTACCCCCGCTGGCTGCCAGGGAGACTGCTGCAGGTTCTCTCAGTGTGATGGAGACAGGGCAGGAAGCTCAGGAGCCGCGTGTGAGATCTGTGGAGATCCCAACTTCCCACAGCCACCCCCAGACAGACACACGGAGCTCCCCCCCTTGGAGGAATATGTCAGGGATGGGAGCAGGGAGAGGGGCTTCCTGAGAGAGACAGACAGGGGAGAGACGGAGAGAGATGTAATAGAAGAAAAGAAAGAGGGATGGAGACGACTGAGACAGAGAGAGAAAGAATTGTAATGGGAGGACATGACCCCCTATTACTGCAGAGCACTGGAATCCCCGCCCCCCCCCCTTCCCACTCGCTGAGTCTCTACCCCCCCCCCCCCCCATAGTGTCTGGGGCTGACAAGACCCCCAATTACTGCAGTACATAGAGCACTGGTATCCCCCCCCATCCCCACACTCGCTGAGCCTTTACCACCCCACCCCCTCCTTATAGTGTCTGCCATGACCTCCTATTACTGCAGTACAGAGAGCATTGGTATCCCCCCCACACACACACTCGCTGAGTCTCTACCCACCCCCTCATATTCTTTGGGTCTTACATGACCCCCTACTATCGCAGTACACAGAGCGCTGGTAACCCCCCCTCCCCAGACTCACTGAGTCTCTATCCCCCTCTCTCATAGTTTCTGGGTTTGACATGACCCCCTATTACTGTAGTACACAGAATGCTGGTACCCGTCTCCCCCCCCCCCCCCCGACTCACTAAGTTTCTGCCCCCCCCTCAGAATCTCGGGATCTGGGCCTCCCCAGGGTCTCAGTTGGACTGTCGGGACAGCCTGACTCCTCTAGGGGTGCGGTTTCCTTATTAGGACCCCACCCAAAGCAGCAGAAACTTACATGGAAGGGGAGACAGCACCCCCCTGTGAATCATTAACACTTTGGTGCCTGTCACTGCCAATGTGGTTCTTATTACACTGGAACAAATAGGCAAAGCAGAGAAACTGGAAGGAGAGCTGAGCTCGCTGAGCAGTCACAGTGAGAACTGATTGAACTTCTAGTAACCTACTGATACATAACCTCCTGGGCTGGCTGAAGAGCTGACATTCTACATATGCCAAAAGTGGAGCTGGCCATGAAGTTGAGATATATATATATATATATATATATATATATATATATATACAGTCAGGTACATAAATATTGGGACATCGACATAATTCGAATCTTTTTGGCTCTATACACCACCACAATGGATTTGAAATGAAACAAACAAGATGTGCTTTAACTGCAGACTTTCAGCTTTAATTTGAGGGTATTTACATCCAAATCAGGTGAATGGTGTAGGAATTACAACAGTTTGTATATGTGCCTCCCACTTTTTAAGGGACCAAAAGTAATGGGACAATTGGCTGCTCAGCTGTTCCATGGCCAGGTGTGTGTTATTCCCTCATTATCCCATTTACAAAGAGCAGATACAAGCTCCGGTGTTCATTTCAAGTGTGCTATTTGCATTTGTTGCTGTTAACTCTCAATATGAGATCCAAAGACCTGTCACTATCAGTGAAGCAAGCCATCATTAGGCTGAAAAAACAAAACAAACCCATCAGAGAGATAGCAAAAACATTAGGTGTGGCCAAATCAACTGTTTGGAACATCCTTAAAAAGAAAGAACGCACCGGTGAGCTCAGCAACACCAAAAGACCCGGAAGACCACGGAAAACAACTGTGGTGGATGACCGAAGAATTATTTCCCTGGTGAAGAAAACACCCTTCACAACAGTTGGCCAGATCAAGAACACTGTCCAGGAGGTAGGTGTATGTGTGTCAAAGTCAACAATCAAGAGAAGACTTCACCAGAGTAAATACAGAGGGTTCACCACAAGATGTAAACCATTGGTGAGCCTCGAAAACCGGAAGGCCAGATTAGAGTTTGCCAAACAACACCTAAAAAAGCCTTCACAGGTCTGGAACAACATCCTATGGACAGATGAGACTAAGATCAACTTGTACCAGAGTGATGGGAAGAGTATGGAGACTGAAAGGAACTGCTCATGATCCAAAGCGTACCACCTCATCAGTGAAGCATGGTGGTGGTAGTGTCATGGCGTGGGCATGTATGGCTGCCAATGGAACTGGTTCCAAAGCAGCAGAAACTTACATGGAAGGGGAGACAGCACCCCCCTGTGAATCATTAACACTTTGGTGCCCGTCACTGCCAATGTGGTTCTTATTACACTGGAACAAATAGGCAAAGCAGAGAAACTGGAAGGAGAGCTGAGCTCGCTGAGCAGTCACAGTGAGAACTGATAGAACTTCTAGTAACCTACTGATACATAACCTCCTGGGCTGGCTGAAGAGCTGACATTCTACATATGCCAAAAGTGGAGCTGGCCATGAAGTTGAGATATATATATATATATATATATATATATATATATATATATACAGTCAGGTACATAAATATTGGGACATCGACATAATTCTAATCTTTTTGGCTCTATACACCACCACAATGGATTTGAAATGAAACAAACAAGATGTGCTTTAACTGCAAACTTTCAGCTTTAATTTGAGGGTATTTACATCCAAATCAGGTGAACGGTGTAGGAATTACAACAGTTTGTATATGTGCCTCCCACTTTTTAAGGGACCAAAAGTAATGGGACAGATTAACAGTCATAAAACAAACTTTCACTTTTTAATACTAGGTTGCAAATCCTTTGCAGTCAATTACAGCCTGAAGTCTGGAACGCATAGACATCACCGGACGCTGGGTTTCATCCCTGGTGATGCTCTGCCAGACCTCTATTGCAACTGTCTTCAGTTCCTGCTTGTTCTTGGGGCATTTTCCCTTCAGTTTTGTCTTCAGCAAGTGAAATGCATGCTCAATCGGATTCAGATCAGGTGATTGACTTGGCCATTGCATAACATTCCACTTCTTTCCCTTAAAAAACTCTTTGGTTGCTTTTGCAGTATGCTTCGGGTCATTGTCCATCTGCACTGTGAAGCGCCGTCCAATGAGTTCTGAAGCATTTGGCTGAATATGAGCAGATAATATTGCCCGAAACACTTCAGAATTCATCCTGCTGCTTTTGTCAGCAGTCACATCATCAATAAATACAAGAGAACCAGTTCCATTGGCAGCCATACATGCCCACGCCATGACACTACCACCACCATGCTTCACTGATGAGGTGGTACGCTTTGGATCATGAGCAGTTCCTTTCAGTCTCCAAACTCTTCCCATCACTCTGGTACAAGTTGATCTTAGTCTCATCTGTCCATAGGATGTTGTTCCAGACCTGTGAAGGCTTTTTTAGGTGTTGTTTGGCAGACTCTAATCTGGCCTTCCGGTTTTTGAGGCTCACCAATGGTTTACATCTTGTGGTGAACCCTCTGTATTTACTCTGGTGAAGTCTTCTCTTGATTGTTGACTTTGACACACATACACCTACCTCCTGGAGAGTGTTCTTGATCTGGCCAACTGTTGTGAAGGGTGTTTTCTTCACCAGGGAAATAATTCTTCGGTCATCCACCACAGTTGTTTTCCGTGGTCTTCCGGGTCTTTTGGTGTTGCTGAGCTCACCGGGGGGTTCTTTCTTTTTAAGGATGTTCCAAACAGTTGATTTGGCCACACCTAATGTTTTTGCTATTTTTTGATGGGTTTGTTTTGTTTTTTCAGCCTAATGATGGCTTGCTTCACTGATAGTGACAGCTCTTTGGATCTCATATTGAGAGTTAACAGCAACAAATGCAAATAGCACACTTGAAATGAACACTGGAGCTTGTATCTGCTCTTTGTAAATGGGATAATGAGGGAATAACACACACCTGGCCATGGAACAGATGAGCAGCCAATTGTCCCATTACTTTTGGTCCCTTAAAAAGTGGGAGGCACATATACAAACTGTTGTAATTCCTACACCATTCACCTGATTTGGATGTAAATACCCTCAAATTAAAGCTGAAAGTCTGCAGTTAAAGCACATCTTGTTCGTTTCATTTCAAATCCATTGTGGTGGTGTATAGAGCCAAAAAGTTTAGAATTGTGTCGATGTCCCAATATTTATGGACCTGACTGTATATATATACTAGGAAATTGACCGTCAAAAATGACGGGAATAAAATTGTAAGTGTGCCAATGCTGTTTGCCACACAATCTGAGGCTTTTGCCCCTCTGAGCACCTTTGGCGCTCATTATGTGGCTCGCAATGAGCTCCTTCGGTACTCCTTGCAAGCCTCTCCCCCCGTGTACTTCAACTTTCCTGCTTTGCAATTATCACCTTCGGCACTCATCTCAAGCGCCACCATGAGCGATTTCGATGTACTTTATAGGCCTCGCACTTGAGCACCTTCCCAGTGTAGTTTAGGGGCCTCGCGGTTAGTTTAATGCCTTGGGTAAAATGACGGCATGATATAGTGTGATAAATTGGGTCTCTCCCCTTGTGTCTTTTCCCTCTTTCCTCCCTGCCCTTTGACTCTCATCCCCACCCCCCCCCCCCATGTCTCCTTTACCCCTTTCCTTTTGTCTCTTCCTCTCCCTTCCCTGTGTCTCTCCCCCTTCCTCCCATCTCTTTAGCAGTAATCAGGTGTATTATTGGTACTTTATCACGTTATCAGGCATATGTCTCCTTCCCCCCCTCTCTCTCCCTTGTGTCTCCGTTCCCTCTCCCTTCCTTGTGTCTCTGTTCTCCCTCTCTTGTGTCTCTGTTCACCCTCCTCTCCCTCCCCTGTGTTTTGTACCTGGATGCAACCCTGCCAGCAGCACCGCACTCACCTCCTCTGCGGATCCCATCCTCCGGCTGGAACTACTTTCTGGATCAAGCCGCGCTTATCGCATCCCGCCTGCGCGATGCGCAGCTTGATCCAGAAAGTAGTTCCAGCCAGAGGACGGGACATGGGAGAGGCGTTGCAGCCTAACTCCCATGGGCCTCGCAATGAGCGCCTGCAGGGCTCACCGCAAGCCCTGCAATGGCCCTCAACTGCTCGCCTCGGTTCCCGAGGGCCGTAAAGCGTGACCAACACAGAAAATGTTCCCAACATTCGTAGATCCACAACAATTATAGTGATATAATCCATGTATCAAGGGTTAGTACAACAAAATATAATCACTGCAGTGTTTAAGGAACACAGCAAAGGCTGTACACATGGAAATAAATAGAAGTACAATTGGTTGTTATTAGAAAGACTGGAAGTATTGGAGTTCTGAGCTTGATAATTACCCTAATGAATCACTTCTGATGAAGGTAATTATTTACCTCATCAGGTAATTTGTACGAAAATCCCATCAATTCTCTAATACTTCTCCTTAAAATGTGTAATAACTTCTAACTGTAATATAACAGAAACATGTTTTGTGCTCCTTACACGTACAAGTAGGGGGGCATTGTGTTAGCATCATGGTGCAGGACGTTACTGTACCCCCAAACATAAAGCAGTGCAGGACCCTCAAATAAACAGGGATCACAAGAGATCAAAGAAGGATGAACTAAGTGGTTGTAAACAGCATTACAGACATATTTCGCCCTCTGGTGGGCATGCTGGCAAGTGCACACAGTAATGGAATGATGGCCAGCACACATAGCTTAATGGGAATATTCCTACCAAACTCACCTTGGTAGGCACTTGGGTGCTTTCCTTTTGTTGCCGTCCTGATTAAGAAAGAAGCATGGATGACCTGTGCAGGAATCCATACCACAACCCTTCCAGTCAATCAAATATCGAAAACTGTCTATGGGCCTACAGGAATCTAAGCTTCATACTGCAGTTGATCAGTTACTAGTAGTGGAGCAAGTGTGGGTGTCTGTGTCGGGTAGAGATATTCAGCAGAGACACTGGTAGCATTGGAGACACCAGGATGATGACTGTAGGCACAATAGAAAGACAAGGTATTTGTGAATTCCTGACTTCGAACATTCAATCGGATTTATGGCAGTGGTAACCACTCAGCCCACCTGACTTCTTGAGATATAGCGCCTTGGAGACATTGCTCGGTGGACTGATTCATCCTCTTAATGGACCTATTGGTTTTGGGATGTACTGTATGCAGAGAATCTTTTCTGCTTTATTCCCAGTCTGTTACAGAATGCTTCACAGAAACAGTCCATGACTTGAGAGCCTTGATCAGACCGAATGGAGACAGTTGTCCATTGGAACATAAAGACTTCATCTATGAGGAGACATTGCAGATCAGATATAGAGTGATATCATAAATGGTACAAGGTAATTTGTCTACTATGACCCATATAGTGGTCACCCTTTGGAGAAAGGGGGATCTACAACAAAGTCCATGGAGAGGAGTATCCAAGTGTAGTCATGAATAGGCAGTAGCTCATCACAATGTCTCCATGACAATCAGTGCATTCTAAGATATACTGCTTGGTTATCTTAGACATATTAGTGCACCAGAAGGATCTGAAAATAATTCCAAGGTGTTCTTCTTACCAGGGTCATGGTGCCACTGGTGCATGTATACATCACAAAGAGGAGGTGTATATAGAAGGCTAGACAGAAGAAGGTGGGAATGAAGTAAGAGAAAGACAACTAAATTGCATAGTTAGACTCTCACCACATTACTGGCTAACGCCTTCTAAAAGAGTCACGTCTGTCATATTCAAGCTTATACTCAAGTGCATGAAAGCCATCTACAGACTTATTTTTCTGTTTATCACTGGGGACCTCGGCAGACTAGGTGGTGTCTACTGGCTCAAAGGAGGAGGTATGATGGAGGATCCCAACCACAAGATGAAGCTAACCAATTGCAGTATCCCACTGTGGATGTCTGGACAGGGGAGGGTCTCAATATTGTGTCATCATTGAGGTACTCAACAAATTCAAAATGGAAACAACATCACATGCCTGGGTCCTCAGACATGCTGCTTCTTGCTTAGTCCCACTGACAGTAGATACTCCTATGACTGACCCGACTTGTCCCTCATGGTCAGTTGTACTTATTACATTGAACATATGCAGGTTGGCGATGGCCATTCCTATCAGTGATGACAAATGTATTTATTCTTTATTGGTTTCTTGTGAAATTGCAGGAACCTTAAAACCCTTATTTAGTTTGTTAATCAAATTATGTATAGATTGTGATGACTTAGCCCATCATTCTTGTATCAATGGTTGCATATATGTTGTGAGCATATCTTTCCATCTCCCGCCATGAGTGTAGGAGACGAGGGAATGAGGCGGAATTCCCCCCCCCCCCCCCCCCATTTTTCAAGTGTTTATTTGTGTAGAGTAGCTGTTTCAATGTCTTTCAATAAAATGAGCCCCCCACCAAAAAAATATTTTTGATTATATTTTTAAAAATATTCCCACATTCTTGTCATCAAATTCTCCTTGAGCACGTATCACCTCCCCTCCACCCTTTAGTCTTAGTCTTACTAAGGTGATACTCTGGTCACCCGGAGACCGCCCCGGATGTAACCTGGCAGATCTTATGGAGTTAATGGCCATCCGGCTAATCAAGGTTGTTAGAGAGCAATGAGAATGACAGGTGATAAGACAATACGAAAAATATTCCTTATAAGGTCTGCGATAGGCAATTATACGCCCCACGTCACATCGCTAAGAACAATACAAGTTTAATAGAATCTGTATTTTGTAATTGAATTAAAACCTCATATAACAAAGTCCTTGTCGTGTGATAATGCCAGTTCATCTGAGATTAGTTTGGTTATAGATATTATATATGTGAGGCCTCAAATTCAGAAAATCGGTAGATTATCGCTGCTGGGTTTACATGATGGTCTGGCGCCCCCTGCAGGAAGTGAATTAAGCAGTTAGTCTGACATCTTTGTGGGACTGGTTATAAATAAATGGTTAATTCAATAGCCCTGAAGAATAAAATCCTACAGCAGAATAATAATAACAATCTCAAAGTACAACTAGACATCTGTGTGAGTTATCACTAGACTTGCCCAACTGCGGTCAAGGATAATGTATCTATCCAAATCATAGAGATATGTCGCTGAATGAAACAGTGTATTCTGGCTGTTCCAGAGAACCCCTGCCTGTTCCCAGCTAACTCTGAGAATCCTGACTATTCTGTCCTGGTGTGGGCTGCACTTACTATGAGACTGGTGCTGAGGCCTAGTTACCTGCACTGCTATGACACCGGCTCATTGCCTGGCAATCTGCATAGCTTGTAATTGCTAGTTACCTGCATCCGCTCTGACACCTGTCCAGATGCCTGACTACTGCCCGTCTACCTGCATAGCTTTCCATTAGTTCTGCTGCTGGCTTGCTTCATTTTCTGCAACACCTGTCCTGTTATTTGGATTGCCAGGAGCCCTTCTCCCATTTCCAGTATTGCTACTACTACACATTCTAGTGTAGTACTTACCCCAGTCCCAGAATGGTGTTTTGGACATACTCTTACCCTTAGTTTGGTTGGACAAGCCCTTATCTAACCTGTAACAGTGTGGACCCCTGTCCTAGAGGACATCTTGGACTTACCCTTAGTTTGGTCAGGGAGCCCTTGTCTGATCTATAACTGTGGTGACCCCTGTCCTAGAGGATATCTTGGACTTACCCTTAGTTTGGTTGGACAAGCCCTTATCTAACCTGTAACAGTGTGGACCCCAGTCCTAGAGAACATCTTGTACTTACCCTTAGTTGGGTCAAACAAGCCCTTATCTGACCTGTAACAGTGGTGACCCATGTCCTAGAGGGTATCTTGGACTTATCCTTAGTTTGGTCAAACAAGCCCTTATCTGACCTATAACAGTGTTGACCCCAGTCCTAGAGGACATCTTGGACTTACCCTTAGTTTGGCCAAATGACCCCTTATCTGACCTGTAACAGTGGTGACCCCAGTCCTAGAGAACATCTTGGACTTATCCTTAGTTTGGTCCAGCGAGCCCTTGTCTGAGCTGTAACAGTGGTGACCCCAGTCCTAGAGGATATCGTGTACTTATCCTTAGTTTGGTCAAACAAGCCCTTATCTGACCTGTAACAGTGGTGACCCCTGTCCTAGAGGACATCTTGGACTTACCCTTAGTTTGTTCTGCCAAGCCTTTGTCTGACCTGTTATGCGAAAGCAACAAACCAAAATGTATCTGAACCTATATGAGTCTATGAAACACATTATTAGTAATAACTAACACTGACTTTTGAAAAAAAAAATATTATTAACTAATTAACTAAAAACTACTTTTTAGTTAGGAATAAGAACTGGTCGTGGCTCCAAAAGGGTGTTATAAATGTCACATAAACCAATTTCACTGCATGTAGTTTCTACAAAGGGGATATTTACTAGAAGAGAAAGCACACAGGGGAATTGTGACCCCGATTTTATCACATGATCTGTGGGTGGTATCAGTCACCCCAATCCCTGTGTACCCTAATTTAGAGCATTCATCCATTCTGTAAGGACACTACTTCCACCACCCCTGGTGCTGAGCTCCACATCCTCATGTTGACCCTTTCAGGGTGTGGGGTTATCCCAGGTAGACATAAAAATACCTGAAGCTCACAAATGACCAGAAAAGAGCCTGAGTCTGTATCTACCGGGCTGTGTGGGTAGCTCCTGATACCGATCCGTAAAGTAATTTTTTCAAGCCTGTAACTTGGAAGCCGTCAGAAGACCACCAAAAGATGCCAATTAATTAAATATTAAATTACAACCTCACACACAGCACAGGGGTAGAGGCAAGGAGCCTGTGAGTGAGGTTGCAAGCTAATTTCAGGCTTAATTGGCGTTTTTTGGAGATCAAAAATCGGCTAAGCGGCCGTAAAAATGTAAATGTTTGGAAAAAGGCTGAAAATGAGACCGAAGCCCGTAACACATAGCCGACCATTGCGAGGCTCGCAAGACTTTGAAAAAAAGGACCAACGGAGCTCATCGTGAGGCATGCAAGACTTTAGCAGAGAGGAGGAAGACACAGGGGAGGTAAAGGGGGAGACGGTGGAAAGAGACACAGGGGAGGGAAATAAGGGGGGAAAACACGGCAGGGAGACAGACACAGGGGTCAGAGAGTGGGGAGAGGCTCGCAATGAGCGCCGAAGGTACTCATTGTGAGGCATGAAAGTGGCGGGTTGGCCGAGGCCTGCAATGAGCACCAAAGGCGCTCATCTTGAGGCCCGTAAAGTAGATAGTGGGAGAGGCTCGCAATGAGCGACTTTTGCCGCATGTTAGAGGGGGGAGAGCCTTGCATTGTGTGGCAAACAGCATTGCCAGCCTTAAAATGTTATTGCCATCATTTTTGACAGACAAGTCGCTAAAAAATAAATCATTTGTTAAATGAGCAAATAGATTAATTAAACAAACAGAGACTAAACAGCACGTGGGAGGAACATCTTGCACCTACAGAAGGACAGGGTGATAATTCAGCAACAGACCAGAACAAGAAAGTTGCACCCCAAGTGAGATCTGCTTGACTCCGTACTGTTTTGTTTCTCCATCCATTTTAAACATTATTATCTTTAAAAAATACATTTGAATAAATATATGTGTTTGTAAAAAATGTTTTAAAGTTTATAGGCTTAAGCAACTTTAATGGGATATGACGCAAATACTAGGACAGCGATGCTAAATATGTTACAAGAATATTGAAAAGCTTTATAACTGAATAAGAATGAGATATGTACACGATAACAGGGCCAAAAACGCAAGTGGATACAACTGACCTAAGTAACAGATAACTCAATGAGGTGTATACTGCATATAGACTTATGTGATCAAAGTGACACCGATATAAGGGCCTATAGTACTATGCAAACCCATGTATGAACATATCTCACAATCACAACCCATAAATACAGAAGCATTCCTCATATATAGCAATAACCTGCTTAATCATAGGAACACTAGAAACATATTTTGGAGTAATATATAAATACACTATATACATATAACACTATGAAAGTGGATATAAGACCAGGAGGATATGATATGGATAATACCAGTATAGGCTATATTATACTGCTACTTAAATATCATGAACACATATACTTGCTATTCAGTAGTATTGCTCAGCTTTATTAGGAGGTGCAAGCCATAATTCTGGTCCTTCCTGGTGATCTTCTGTGTATCCACTTTGCATCAAGTGTTTATAGGGTGCCTTTACATAATATTAAGTTGCAAAAAACATATTTGAGTGGTTAATTAGCATATATTTATAACTCTGCTCCTTCACACACACACACACACACACACACATATATATATATATATATATATATATATATATATATACATGCACATATATAAACATATATATATATACATGCACATATACAGTATAAACATATACACACACACACACACATTATATATATGTTACATATGCAATAAGAGATCTCCCCCAAAAGTAAGTAAACCCTCTCCTTATAAATACATATGGACATAGAGGGAGACTAAGACACAGGACCCCTCCTTGATCGCTACCTTGTCAAGGTGAAGGGGCTTGTTACCTCAATGAAGCTGTGAGCTATATCATGCGTCACCGAAGATGGGCAGGTCATTTTAGAGAGGTCAGACAGAATGCAGTCCACTGAAGTAGGAACTGGCAACCCACTCCAGTATCTTTGCCATGAAAACCATATGGATAAGCACAACCAGAAACACAGACAGATGCACCTGGTGTGCTGCAGCCATGTGGTCACTGAGAGTCAGACACGACTGAAGGACAGAACAACAAGACACAGAGAGGGATATGGACTCACCTGAGCTCTGCAGCTGCTCCTGTCTGGTATAGGTCGGGGTGGTGACAGACAGGTCACAAGCTTGGTGTGGGGAGCAGGGTAGTCAGAATCAATAAGAGCACCATAGTATTGAAAAAACTGAAGCGTTACACGCAACTCCCTCTATCCACATGCACTGTGAGCTGGGGTTTGCTTTTTCTAATAAACTTTATTGAGATTGCACCAATAGTAGTGAGAGGTGCAGTCCCTGTATGATACAGGACATTTCACTCCCGGCCATTCTGATTGGATAATACTGTTGACGGACAAGTTCAGCTGTTATAGCACAGTTTGGGAAAATACCCTGATCTGTATTACTAGGTCACCAGAAGGGGGCTAGATGTGATAAATCAGTGTGTTTAACTGCAGCACAGAGGGTTTTAGAATTTAACGTGACAGCAGCAGCTATTAAAAAAACAGTATATTAAACATGATAAAAAAACATTGTATTATATAAATTATACAAATAAGTAAGTGATGGGGGATTAAGTCATGGCATTAATTATGGGAGGGTGGTTGCTCATTTGCCCCTACGCACCAGCCACCCCTGGTAGATAGGCAGCAAAAAATGCCAACTTAATCTAAATCCAGGGTGAATAGCACCAGATTGTATTGAAGGTTTGGGAATTGTACTTACCAGTAATTTGGTAAACAATATTCCCTCAGTTTTAGAATAAATATAGGCAGGAAAAGATCATGATCATACTTTATGTAAGACAGATATGTATTTCAGCCATAGTTATAGGTGGCTCTGGAAAAGGTATGTGTGCAATGCTATTTAGTTATTACATCTTTATGACCACCAGATGGCGGCAAAGCCCTCCAATTATGAGGAGATCACTAAGTAATATCGCCTGTACAGTACGTGTGAGTGAGTGATTGTACTGTATCTGGTACTGTAGCAGTACTGTTACTGTATCTGGTGCTGTTACTGTATCTGTTACTGCATCAGTACAGTTACTGTATCTGTTAGTGTATCTGGTAGTGTACCTGTTACTGTATCTGGTACTGTACATGTTACTGTATCTGGTACTGTATCTATTACTGTGTCAGTACAGTTACTGTATCTGTTAGTATATCTGGTACTGTATATATTACTGTATCTGGTACTGTACATGGTACTGTATCTGGTACTGTACATGGTACTGTACATGATACTGTATCTAGTACTGTATCTGGTACTGTATATGGTACTGTATCCAATCTCTCTCTTTTACCTAATTTCAAAACTGGCTTCAAAATTTAACAGGACATCCCACATTTTCTATCATGAAATTAAAAGAACACATTTTAAACTATTCTTTTATATTTTGAGGCAAAAAAATGAGTGACCTTTAACCCAGAAAGCTTAATTTTAATTCTTGAACAAAGATCTTCGAAAAATGTTAGGACCTTGGGTTTTCATATATAGGGTAGGCGTTTAAAGGCAATCTGTGTAGAATTATTAGTGACTAATAGCAATCAGTTAGAGGCTCTCTTAGAGATACATTGAGTGTCCCTTTAAAGGATCTTATAAATTATCAGCAGAGCACGAGACCCTGACATGAGAATCTGATTTCCTCTTGTTATAGGGCCGAGACTAAACCTTTAAGCTATCCGTGTAATGCAGCCACTGTCCCTTCCTCTAGACCACTGGCATCAACCTTTTTGATCTTTAGACTGACTGGTTACTTTTCAATGCTCTGTGAGACCAACTTTCAGATATTGCACATGTCTAACAGGGTGACACTACATACATGTACACTGATTTGAAAAGAACACATTTTAACTCCTTATATGTTCATGAATCTATCTATAACTGTTACTAGTTATAGTCCGTGGTATGTTTAGAATGTCATCGCTTTAGTCTTGGGACCAGCAAACTAGGTTTCGGGGACCAGCAGGCCAGGAATCAGGGACCAGCAGGCCACATCTTGGGGATCTGAAGGCCAGGTATCATGGACCAGCAGGTCAGGAATCAGGGACCTGCGGGCCAGATCTTGGGGATCTGAAGGCCAGTTATCATGGACCAGCAGGTCAGGAATCAGGGACCTGCGGGCCAGATCTTGGGGATCTGCAGGCCAGGTATCGGGGACCAGCAGTCCAAGTGGCAGGGACAGGTAGGCTAGGTATCGTGGACCACCTGTCCTACGACCAGCTAATGAGAACCTCTATGCCAATATTTGGTATCAACAGCCAGTGCAAGGCTCTCAGTGTTTGAATTAACACCTGATAGGCAAAGCTTTTAACTTCTTTAACAAAGAAAATAATTCCTGTAAAGAGGAAAATGCTGTATCTTCCTTGAAGTAGTGGTAGTATAGTAGTATAAAGGTTGTGAGTTTGAGTGCATGTGGTTTCTACACCATGAGATGTGTCTGCCTGTAGTGAGACTGTGACATCCAAGGTACAATGGTAGCCTCTTGTATGTGGTTCCTAGACTATGATATGTGGCTCCCTGTAGTAAGGCTGTGATATCCCTAGTACAATGGAAGCCTCTTGTATGTGGATCCAAGACTATGAGATGTGTCTCCCGGTAGTAAAGCTGTGACATCCCAGGTACAATGAAAGCCACTTATATGTGGTTCCTAGACTATGAGACGTGTTTCCCAGTAAAGAGGCTGTGAGATCCCAAGTAAAATGGAAGCCTCTTGTATGTGGATACTCGACTATGCAACGTGTCTCCCGGTAGTGAGGCTGTGACATCCCAGGTACAATGAAAGCCACTTGTATGTGGTTCCAAGACTATGAGACGTGTCTCCCGGTAGTGAGGCTATAAAATCTCAGGTACAATGGAAGCAGCTTGTATGTGGATCCTAGACTATGAGACATGTCTCCTGGTAGTATGGCTGTAAAATCTCTGGTACAATGGAAGCCGCTTGTATGTGGTTCCTAGACTATGATATGTGTCTCCCAGTAAAGAGGCTGTGACATCCCAAGTAAAATGGAAGCCTTGTGTATGTGGATCCTGGTAGTGAGGCTGTGAAATCCCTGGTACAATGGAAGGCTCTTGTATGTGGATCCTAGACTATGAGACGTGACTCCCGGTAGTGAAGCTGTGACATCCGTGGTACAATGGAATCCTCTTGTATGTGGATCCAACACTATGAAATCTGTCTCCCGGTAGTGAGGCTTTGACATCCCAGGTACAATGGAAGCCTCCTGTATGTGGTTTACTAGACTATGATACATGTTTCCAGGTAGTGAGGCTGTGATATCCCAGGTAAAATGGAAGCCTCTTGTATGTGGATCCTAGACTATGAGACATGTGTCCCGGTAGTGAGGCTCTGACATCCCAGATATAATGCAAGCCTCTTGTATGTGGTTCCTAGACTATAAGATGTGTTTCCTGGTAGTGAGGCTGTTACACCCCAGGTACAATGGAAGCCTTTAGTAGGTGGATACTAGACCATGAGACATGTCTCCCTGTAATGAGGCTGTGATATCCCCGGTAAAATGGAAGCTTCTTGTATGTGGTTCCTAGACTATGAGACGTGACATCTCTGGTATAATGGAAGCGCTTTTGTATGTGGATCCTAGACTATGAGATGTGTCTCCCTGTAGTGAGACTGTTATATTCCAGGTACAATGGAAGCCTCTTCTTTGTGGATCCTAGACTATGAGACGTGTCTCCTGGTAGTGAGGCGGTAAAATCCCTGGTACAATGGAAGGCTCTTGTATGTGGATCCTAGACTAAGAGACGTGACTCCCGGTAGTGAAGCTGTGACATCCGTGGTACAATGGAATCCTCTTGTATGTGGATCCAACACTATGAAATGTGTCTCCCGGTAGTGAGGCTTTCACATCCCAGGTACAATGAAAGCTTCTTGTATGTGGTTGGAAGACTATGAGACATGTCTCCTGGTAGTGAGGCTGTAAAATCTCTGGTACAATGGAAGCCGCTTGTATGTGGTTCCTAGACTATGAGACGTGACATCTCTGGTATAATGGAAGCGCTTTTGTATGTGGATCCTAGACTATGAGATGTGTCTCCCTGTAGTGAGACTGTTATATTCCAGGTACAATGGAAGCCTCTTGTTTGTGGATCCTAGACTATGAGACGTGTTTCCCGGTAGTGAGGCTGTGACATCCCAGGTAAAATGGAAGCCTCCTATATGTGGATCCTAGACTATGAAACTTGTCTCCTGGTAGTAAAGCTGTAACATCCCAGGTACAATTGAAGCCTCTTGTATGTGGTTCCTAGACTATGAGACGTGTTTCCTGGTAGTGAGGCTGTTACACCCCAGGTACAATGGAAGCCTTTAGTATGTGGATACTAGACTATGAGACAAGTCTCCCTGTAATGAGGCTGTGATATCCCAGGTAAAATGGAAGCTTCTTGTATGTGGTTCCTAGACTATGAGACGGGACATCTCTGGTACAATGGAAGCCTCTTGTATGTGAACACATTTAAGAGGATGTATCATCCCAGGTACAATGGAAGCCTGTTGTATGTGGATCCTAAACTATGAGACGTTTCTCCTGGTAGTGAGGCTGTAAAACATCCCATTTACAATTGAAGCCTCTTGTATGTGGATCCTAGACTATGAGACGTGACATCTCTGGTATAATGGAAGCCCTTTTGTATGTGGATCCTAGACTATGAGATGTTTCTCCCTGTAGTGAGACTGTGATATTCCTAGTAAAATGGAAGCCTCTTGTATGTGGTTCCCAGACTATGGTACGTGTCTCCTTGTAGTGAGGCTGTGACATCCCAGGTACAATGGAAGCCTCTTGTATGGGGATCCTAGATGATGAGACGTGTTTCCTGGTAGTGAGGCTGTGACACCCCAGGTACAATGGAAGCTTTTAGTATGTGGATACTAGACTATGAGACATGTCTCCCTGTAGTGAGGTTATGATATCCCAGGTAAAATGGAAGCTTCTTGCATGTGGTTCCTAGACTATGAGACGTGACATCTCTGGTATAATGGAAGCCCTTTTGTATGTTGATCCTAGACTATGAGATGTGTCTCCCTGTAGTGAAACTGTTATATTCCAGGTACAATGGAAGCCTCTTGTATGTGGATCCTAGACTATGAGACGTGACATCTCTGGTATAATGGAAGCCCTTTTGTATGTGGATCCTAGACTATGAGATGTGTCTCCCTGTAATGGGACTGTTATATTCCAGGTACACTGGAAGCCTCTTGTTTGTGGTTCATAGACTATGAGATGTGTGTCCTTGTAGTGAGGCTGTGACATCCCAGGAACAATGGAAGCCTCTTTTATGGGGATCCTAGACTATGAGATGTGAGGCTGTAAAATCTTTTGTACAAAGGCAGCCTCCTGTATGTGGTTCCTGGACTATGAGACGTGACATCTCCGGTACAATAGAAGTCTCTTGTATGTGGATCCTAGACTATGAGATGTGTCTCCTGGTAGTGAGGCTGTGAAATCCCAGGTACAATGGAAGCCTCTTGTATGGGGATCCTAGATGATGAGACGTGTTTCCTGGTAGTGAGGCTGTGACACCCCAGGTACAATGGAAGCCTTTAGTATGTGGATACTAGACTATGAGACATGTCTCCCTGTAATGAGGTTATGATATCCCAGGTAAAATGGAAGCTTCTTGCATGTGGTTCCTAGACTATGAGACGTGACATCTCTGGTATAATGGAAGCCCTTTTGTATGTTGATCCTAGACTATGAGATGTGTCTCCCTGTAGTGAAACTGTTATATTCCAGGTACAATGGAAGCCTCTTGTATGTGGATCCTAGACTATGAGACGTGACATCTCTGGTATAATGGAAGCCCTTTTGTATGTGGATCCTAGACTATGAGATGTGTCTCCCTGTAATGGGACTGTTATATTCCAGGTACACTGGAAGCCTCTTGTTTGTGGTTCATAGACTATGAGATGTGTGTCCTTGTAGTGAGGCTGTGACATCCCAGGAACAATGGAAGCCTCTTTTATGGGGATCCTAGACTATGAGACGTGAGGCTGTAAAATCTTTTGTACAAAGGCAGCCTCTTGTATGTGGTTCCTGGACTATGAGACGTGACATCTCCGGTACAATAGAAGTCTCTTGTATGTGGATCCTAGACTATGGGATGTGTCTCCTGGTAGTGAGGCTGTGAAATCCCTGGTACAATGGAAGGCTCTTGTATGTGGTTCCTAGACTATGAGACGTGTTTCCTGGTAGTGAGGCTGTTACACCCCAGGTACAATGGAAGCCTTTAGTATGTGGATACTAGACTATGAGACAAGTCTCCCAGTAATGAGGCTGTGATATCCCAGGTAAAATGGAAGCTTCTTGTATGTGGTTCCTAGACTATGAGACGTGTCTCCCTGTAGTGAGGCTGTGACATCTCTGGTGCAATGGAAGCTTCCTGTATTTGGATCCTAAACCATGAGACGTGTCTCCTTTTATTGAGGCTTTGACATCCCAGGTAAAATGGAAGACTTGTATGTGGATCCTAAACTATGAGACGTGTCTCCTGGTAGTGAGGCTGTAAAACATCCCAGTTACAATTGAAGCCTCTTGTATGTGGATCCTAGACTATGAGACGTGACATCTCTGGTATAATGGAAGCCCTTTTGTATGTGGATCCTAGACTATGATATGTGTCTCCCTGTAGTGAGACTGTGATATTCCAGGTAAAATGGAAGCCTCTTGTATGTGGTTCCCAGACAATGAGATGTGTCTCCTTGTAGTGAGGCTGTGACATTCCAGATAAAATGGAAGCCTCTTGTATGGGGATCCTAGATGATGAGACGTGTTTCCTGGTAGTGAGGCTGTGACACCCCAGGTACAATGGAAGCCTTTAGTATGTGGATACTAGACTATGAGACATGTCTCCCTGTAGTGAGGCTATGATATCCCAGGTAAAATGGAAGCTTCTTGTATGTGGTTCCTAGACTATGAGACGTGACATCTCTGGTATAATGGAAGCCCTTTTGTATGTCGATCCTAGACTATGAGATTTGTCTCCCTGTAGTGAAACTGTTATATTCCAGGTACAATGGAAGCCTCTTGTATGTGGATCCTAGACTGTGAGACGTGACATCTCTGATATAATGGAAGCCCTTTTGTATGTGGATCCTAGACTATGAGATGTGTCTCCCTGTAGGGAGACTGTGATATTCCAGGTAAAATGGAAGCCTCTTGTATGTGGTTCCCAGACTATGAGAAGTGTCTCCTTGTAGTGAGGCTGTGACATCCCAGGTACAATGGAAGCCTCTTGTATGGGGATCCTAGACTATGAGACGTGTCTCCCTGTAGTGAGGTTGTGACATAGCAGGTACAATGGAAGCCACTTGTATGTGGATACTAGACTGTGAGACGTGTCATCTCCGGTGCAATAGAAGCCTCTTGTATGTGGATCCTAGACTATGAGACGTGACATCTCTGGTATAATGGAAGCCCTTTTGTATGTGGATCCTAGACTATGATATGTGTCTCCCTGTAGTGAGACTGTGATATTCCAGGTAAAATGGAAGCCTCTTGTATGTGGTTCCCAGACAATGAGACGTGTCTCCTTGTAGTGAGGCTGTGACATTCCAGATACAATGGAAGCCTCTTGTATGGGGATCCTAGATGATGAGACGTGTTTCCTGGTAGTGAGGCTGTGACACCCCAGGTACAATGGAAGCCTTTAGTATGTGGATACTAGACTATGAGACATGTCTCCCTGTAGTGAGGCTATGATATCCCAGGTAAAATGGAAGCTTCTTGTATGTGGTTCCTAGACTATGAGACGTGACATCTCTGGTATAATGGAAGCCCTTTTGTATGTCGATCCTAGACTATGAGATTTGTCTCCCTGTAGTGAAACTGTTATATTCCAGGTACAATGGAAGCCTCTTGTATGTGGATCCTAGACTATGAGACGTGACATCTCTGGTATAATGGAAGCCCTTTTGTATGTGGATCCTAGACTATGAGATGTGTCTCCCTGTAGTGAGACTGTGATATTCCAGGTAAAATGGAAGCCTCTTGTATGTGGTTCCCAGACTATGAGAAGTGTCTCCTTGTAGTGAGGCTGTGACATCCCAGGTACAATGGAAGCCTCTTGTATGGGGATCCTAGACTATGAGACGTGTCTCCCTGTAGTGAGGTTGTGACATAGCAGGTACAATGGAAGCCACTTGTATGTGGATACTAGACTGTGAGACGTGTCATCTCCGGTGCAATAGAAGCCTCTTGTATGTGGATCCTAGACTATGAGACGTGCCACCTGGTAGTGAGGCTGTGAAATCCCTGGTACATTGGAAGGCTGTTGTATGTGGTTCCTAGACTATGAGACGTGTTTCCCGGAATGAGGCTGTGACATCCCAGGTAAAATGGAAGCCTCTTGTGTGTTGATCCTAGACTATGAGACTTGTCTCCCAGTAATGAGGCTGTGACATCCCAGGTATAATGGAAGCCGCTAGTATGTGGATACTTGACTGTGATACGAGTCTCCCTGTAGTGAGGCTGTGATATCCCAGTTAAATGGAAGCCTCTTGTATGTGGATCGTAGAATATGAGACATGTGTCCTGGTAGTGAGGCTTTGACATCCCATGTAAAATGGAAGCCTCTTGTATTTGGATCCTATACTACAGTATGAGACATGTCCCCGGTAGTGTGGCTGTGACATCATTGGTACAATGGAAGCCTTTTGTACTTAGATCCTAGACTATGAGACATGTCTCCTTGTAGTGAGGCTGTGACATCCCAGGTACAATGAAAGCCTCTTGTATGTGGATCCTAGACTATGAGACGTTTCTCCTGGTAGTGAGGCTGTGAAATCCCTGGTGCAATGGAAGCCACTTGTATTTGGTTCTAGACTATGCGACGTGTCTCCCGGTAGTGAGGTTGTGACATCCCAGGTACAATTGAAGCCTCTTTTATGTGGTTCCTAGACTATGAGATGTGTCTGCCTGTAGTGAGGCTGTGACATCCCAGGTACAATGGAAGCCTGTTGTATGTGGATCCTTAGACTATGATATGAGTCTCCCAGTAGTGAGGCTGTGACATCCCAGGTACAATGGAAGCCTCTTGTATGTGGTTCCTAGACTATGAAACGTGTCTCCCTGTAGTGAGGCTGTGACATCTCTGGTGCAATGGAAGCCTCCTGTATTTGGATCCTAAACCATGAGACGTGTCTCCCTGTAGTGAGGCTTTGACATCCCAGAAAAAAAGGAAGACTTGTATGTGGTTATAGACTATGAGACGTCTCCCAGTATTGTGGCTGTGACATCATTGGTACAATGGAAGCCTCCTGTATTTGGATCCTAAACCATGAGACGTGTCTCCTTGTATTAAGGCTGTGACATCCCAGGTACAAGGGAAGCTTCTTGTATGTGTATCCTAGACTATGAGAAGTGTCTCCCAGTAGTAAAGCTATGACATCCCTGGTGCAATGGAAGCCTCTTGTATGTGGATCCTAGACTATGAGACATGTCTCCCGGTAGAGAGGCTGTGAAATCCCTGGTGCAATGGAAGCCTCTTGTATGTTGATCCTAGACTATGAGACGTGACTCCCTGTAGAGAGGCTGTGACATATCTGGTACAATGGATGCTTCTTGTATTTGGTTCTAGACTATGAGACGTGTCTCCCAGTGGTGAGGCTGTGACATCCCAGGTACAATGGAAGCCTCCTGTATTTGGATCCTAAACCATGAGACTTGTCTCCTTGTATTGAGACTGTGACATCCCAGGTACAATGGAAGCCTCTTGACTGTGGATTCTAGACTGTGAGACGTGACATCTCTGGTACAAGGGAAGATCCTTGTATGTGGATCCTAGACTATGAGACGTGTCTCCTGGTAGTGCGGCTGTGAAATCCCTGGTGCAATGGAAGCCTCTTGTATGTGGATCCTAGACTATGAGACGTGACTCCCGGTAGAGAGGCTGTGATATTCCAGGATAAATGGAAGCCTCTTGTATATGGGTCCTGGACTATAAGACGTGTCTCCCGGTATTGTGGCTGTGACATCATTGGTACAATGGAAGCCTCCTGTATTTGAATCCTAAACCATGAGACGTGTCTCCTTGTGTTGAGGCTGTGACATCCCAGGTAAAATGGAAGCTCCTGTATGTGGATCCTAGACTATGAGATGTGTCTCCTGCTAGTGAGGCTATGACATCCCTGGTGCAATGGAAGCCTCTTGTATGCGGATCCTAGACTATGAGACGTGTCTCCCGGTAGAGAGGCTGTGAAATCCCTGGTGCAATGGAAGCCTCTTGTATGTGGATCCTAGACTATGAGATGTGACACCCGGTAGAGAGGCTGTGACATTTCTGGTACAATGGATATCTCTTGTATTTGGTTCTAGACTATGAGACGTGTCTCCCGTTAGGGAGGTTGTGACATCCCAGGTCCAATGGAAGCCTCTTGTATTTGGTTCTAGACTATGAGACGTGTCTCCCGGTAGTGAGGCTGTGACATCCCAGGTACAATGGAAGCGTCTTGTATGTGGATACTAGACTGTGAGACATGTATGCCTGTAGTGAGGCTTTGATATTCCAGGTAAAATGGAAGCCTTTTGTATTTGGCTCCTGGACTTTGAGATGTGACATCTATGGTACAAGGGAAGATCCTTGTATGTGGATCCTAGACTATGAGATATGTCTGCCTGTATTGAGGCTGTGACATCCTAGGTACAATGGAAGCCTGTTGTATGTGGATCCTTAGACTATGATATGTGTCTCCCAGTAGTGAGGCTGTGACATCCCAGGTACAATGGAAGCCTCTTGTATGTGGTTCCTAGACTATGAGACGTGTCTCCCTGTAGTGAGGCTGTGACATCTCTGGTGCAATGGAAGCTTCCTGTATTTGGATCCTAAACCATGAGACGTGTCTCCTTTTATTGAGGCTTTGACATCCCAGGTAAAATGGAAGACTTGTATGTGGTTTTAGACTATGAGACATGTCTCCTGGTAGTGAGGCTATGACATCCCTGGTGTAATGGAAGCCTCTTGAATGTGGATCCTAGACTATGAGACGTGTCTCCCGGTAGAGAGGCTGTGACATTTCTGGTACAATGGAAGCCTCTTGTATGTGGATCTAGACTATGAGACGTGTCTCCCGGTAGTGAGGTTGTGACATCCCAGGTACAATTGAAGCCTCCTTTATGTGGTTCCTAGACTATGAGATGTGTCTGCCTGTAGTAATGCTGTGACATCCCAGGTACAATGGAAGCCTGTTGTATGTGGATCCTTAGACTATGATATGTGTCTCCCAGTAGTGAGGCTGTGACATCCCAGGTACAATGGAAGCCTCTTGTATGTGGTTCCTAGACTATGAAACGTGTCTCCCTGTAGTGAGGCTGTGACATCTCTGGTGCAATGGAAGCCTCCTGTATTTGGATCCTAAACCATGAGACGTGTCTCCCTGTAGTGAGGCTTTGACATCTTAGGTAAAATGGAAGACTTGTATGTGGTTCCTAGACTATGAGACATGTCTCCCGATATTGTGGCTGTGACATCTTTGGTACAATGGAAGCCTCCTGTATTTGGATCCTAAACTATGAGACATGTCTCCTTGTATTGAGGTTGTGACATCCCAGGTACAATGGAAGCCTCTTGTTTGGGGATCCTCAACAATGTGACGTTTTTCCCGGTAGTGAGGCTGTGACATTCCAGGTACTATGGACGCCTCTTGTATGTGGTTCCTAGTCTATGAGATGTGTCTTCTGGTAGTGAGTTTGTCACATTCCAGATACAATGGAAGATTCTTGTATGTGGATCCTAGACTATGAGATGTGTCTGCCTGTAGTGAGGCTGTTACATCCCAGGTACAATGGAAGCCTGTTGTATGTAGATCCTTAGACTATGATATGTATCTCCCTGTAGTGAGGCTGTGACATCGCAGGTACAATGGAAGCCTCTTGTATGTGGATCCTAGACTATGAGACGTGACATCTCTGGTACAATAGAAGCCTCTTGTATGTGGATCATAGACTATAAAACGTGTCTCCCTGTAGTGAGGCTGTGACAACCCTGGTAAAATGGAAGCCTCTTGTATGTGGATCCTAGACTATGAGACCTGTCTCTCGGTAGTGAGGCTGTGGCATCCAAGGTACAATGGAAGCCTCTTGTATGTGGTTCCTAGGCTGTGAGACGTGTTTTTTCGGTAGTGAGACTGTTACACCCCATGTATAATGGAAGCCTCTAGTATGTGGATACTAGACTGTGAGACGTGTCTCCCTGTAGCGAGGCTGTGATATCCGAGGTAAAATGGAAGCCTCTTGTATGTGATTCCTAGACTATGAGACGTGACATCACTGGCACAATGGAAGCCTCTTGTTTGTGGACACGTTTAAGAGGCTGTGACATCCCAGGTATAATGTAAGCCTCTTGTATGTGGATCCTAGACTATGAGACATGTCTCCCTGTAGTGAGGCTGTGACATCCCAGGTAAAATGAAAGACTCTTGTATGTGGATTCTAGACTATGAGATGTGATATCTCTGCTAAAATGGAAGCATCTTGTATATGGATCCTAGTCTATGAGAAGTGTCTCCTGGTAGTAAAGCTATGACATCCCTGGTGCAATGGAAGCCTCTTGTATGTGGATCCTAGACTATGAGACATGTCTCCTGGTAGTGAGACTGTGACATCCCTGATACAATGGAAGCCTCTTGTATGTGGATCCTAGATTATAAGACGTGTCTCCTGGTAGTGAGGCTGTGACATCCCTGGTACAATGGAAGCCTCTTGTATGTGGATCCTAGACCATAAGATGTGTCTCGCGTTAGAGATGCTGTGACATCTCTGGTACAATGGAAGCATCTTGTATGTGGATCATAGACTATGAGACGTGTATCCCGGTGGTGATTTTGTGACATCCCAGTTACAATGGAAGCCTCTTGTATTTGGATCCTATACTATAAGAGGTGTCTGCCTGTAGTGAGGCTGTGACATCCCAGGTTCAATGGAAGACTCTTGTATGTGAATCCTAGACTATGAGATGTGTCTGCCTGTAGTGAGGCTGTGACATCCCGGGTACAATGGAAGCCTTTTGTATGTGGATCCTAGACTATGAGACGTGAAATCTCTGGTACAATGGAAGCCTCTTGTATGTGGATCATAGACTATAAAACGTGTCTCCCGGTAGTGAGGCTGTGACAACCCAGGTAAAATGGAAGCCTCTTGTATGTGGATCCTAGGCTGTGAGACGTTTTTCCCTGTAGTGAGGCTGTGACATCCCAGGTAAAAATGGAAGCCTCTTATATGTGGATACTAGACTGTGAGACGTGTATCCCTGTAGTGAGGCTTTGATATTCAAGGTAAAATGGAAGCCTCTTATATGTGGTTCCTAGACTATGAGATGTGATATCTCTGCTAAAATGGAAGCATCTTGTATATGGATCCTAGTCTATGAGAAGTGTCTCCTGGTAGTAAAGCTATGACATCCCTGGTGCAATGGAAGCCTCTTGTATGTGGATCCTAGACTATGAGACATGTCTCCCGGTAGAGAGGCTGTGAAATCCCTGGTGCAATGGAAGCCTCTTGTATGTTGATCCTAGACTATGAGACGTGACTCCCGGTGGTGAGGCTGTGACATCCCAGGTACAATGGAAGCCTCCTGTATTTGGATCCTAGACTATGAGACGTGTCTCCTGGTAGTGCGGCTGTGAAATCCCTGGTGCAATGGAAGCCTCTTGTATGTGGATCCTAGACTATGAGACGTGACTCCCGGTAGAGAGGCTGTGATATTCCAGGTAAAATGGAAGCCTCTTGTATATGGGTCCTGGACTATAAGACGTGACATCTCTGGTACAATGGAAGCTTCTTGTATGTGGTTCCTAGACTATGAGACATGTCTCCCGGTATTGTGGCTGTGACATCATTGGTACAATGGAAGCCTCCTTTATTTGAATCCTAAACCATGAGACGTGTCTCCTTGTGTTGAGGCTGTGACATCCCAGGTAAAAGGGAAGCTCCTGTATGTGGATCCTAGACTATTAGATGTGTCTCCTGCTAGTGAGGCTATGACATCCCTGGTGCAATGGAAGCCTCTTGTATGCGGATCCTAGACTATGAGACGTGTCTCCCGGTAAAGAGGCTGTGAAATCCCTGGTGCAATGGAAGCCTCTTGTATGTGGATCCTAGACTATGAGACGTTACTCCCGGTAGAGAGGCTGTGACATTTCTGGTACAATGGATATCTCTTGTATTTGGTTCTAAACTATGAAACGTGTCTCCCGGTAGTGAGGCTGTGACATCCCAGGTCCTTTATTTGGATCCTAAACCATGAGACGTGTCTCCTTGTATTGAGGCTGTGACATCCCAGGTACAATGGAAGCGTCTTGTATGTGGATACTAGACTGTGAGACATGTATCCCTGTAGTGAGGCTTTGATATTCCGGGTAAAATGGAAGCCTTTTGTATTTGGCTCCTGGACTTTGAGATGTGACATCTCTGGTACAAGGGAAGATCCTTGTATGTGGATCCTAGACTATGAGATGTGTCTGCCTTTAGTGAGGCTGTAACATACTAGGTACAATGGAAGCCTGTTGTATGTTGATCCTTAGACTACGATATGTGTGTCCCAGTAGTGAGGCTGTGACATTCCAGGTACAATGGAAGCCTCTTGTATGTGGTTCCTCAACAATGAGACGTTTTTCCCGGTAGTGAGGCTGTGACATTCCAGGTACTATGGACGCCTCTTGTATGTGGTTCCTAGTCTATGAGATGTGTCTTCCGGTAGTGAGTTTGTCACATTCCAGATACAATGGAAGATTCTTGTATGTGGATCCTAGACTATGAGATGTGTCTGCCTGTAGTGAGGCTGTTACATCCCAGGTACAATGGAACCCTGTTGTATGTAGATCCTTAGACTATGATATGTGTCTCCCTGTAGTGAGGCTGTGACATCGCAGGTACAATGGAAGCCTCTTGTATGTGGATCCTAGACTATGAGACGTGACATCTCTGGTACAATGGAAGCCTCTTGTATGTGGATCATAGACTATGAGACCTGTCTCTCGGTAGTGAGGCTGTGGCATCCAAGGTACGATGGAAGCCTCTTGTATGTGGTTCCTAGGCTGTGAGACGTGTTTCTCGGTAGTGAGACTGTTACACCCCATGTACAATGGAAGCCTCTAGTATGTGGATACTAGACTGTGAGACGTGTCTCCCTGTAGCGAAGCTGTGATATCCGAGGTAAAATGGAAGCCTCTTGTATGTGATTCCTAGACTATGAGACGTGACATCACTGGGACAATGGAAGCCTCTTGTTTGTGGACATGTTTAAGAGGCTGTGACATCCCAGGTATAATG
Source organism: Discoglossus pictus (assembly GCA_027410445.1). Lineage (NCBI taxonomy): Eukaryota > Metazoa > Chordata > Amphibia > Anura > Alytidae > Discoglossus > Discoglossus pictus. Next base: position 649,748 of record CM050174.1, read on the forward strand.
TAAGCCTCTTGTATGTGGATCCTAGACTATGAGACATGTCTCCCTGTAGTGAGGCTGTGACATCCCAGGTAAAATGAAAGACTCTTGTATGTGGATTCTGGACTATGAGATGTGATATCTCTGCTAAAATGGAAGCCTCTTGTATGTGGTTCCTAGGCTGTGAGACGTGTTTCCCGGTAGTGAGGCTGTGACATCACAGGTAAAAATGGAAGCCTCTTGTATGTGGATACTAGACTGTGAGACGTGTATCCCTGTAGTGAGGCTTTGATATTCAAGGTGAAATGGAAGCCTCTTATATGTGGTTCCTAGACTATGAGACATGTCTCCCTGTAGTGAGGCTGTGACATCCCAGGTAAAATGAAAGACTCTTGTATGTGGATTCTAGACTATGAGATGTGATATCTCTGCTAAAATGGAAGCATCTTGTATATGGATCCTAGTCTATGAGAGGTGTCTCCTGGTAGTGAGGCTATGACATCCCTGGTGCAATGGAAGCCTCTTGTATGTGGATCCTAGACTATAAGACGTGTCTCCTGTAGTGAGGCTGTGACATCCCTGGTACAATGGAAGCCTCTTGTATGTGGATCCTAGACTATAAGACGTGTCTCCTGTAGTGAGGCTGTGACATCCCTGGTACAATGGAAGCCTCTTGTATGTGGATCCTAGACTATAAGACGTGTCTCCCGTTAGAGATGCTGTGACATCTCTAGTACAATGGAAGCATCTTGTATGTGGATCATAGACTATGAGACGTGTATCCCGGTAGGGATTTTGTGACATCCCAGTTACAATGGAAGCCTCTTGTATTTGGATCCTATACTATAAGAGGTGTCTGCCTGTAGTGAGGCTGTGACATCCCAGGTACAATGGAAGCCTCTTTTATGTGGTTCCTAGACTATGATACGTGTCTCCCGGTAGTGAAGGTGTGATATCCCAGGTTCAATGGAAGCCTCTTGTATGTGAATCCTAGACTATGAGATGTGTCTGCCTGTAGTGAGGCTGTGACATCCCGGGTAAAATGGAAGCCTGTTGTATGTGGATCCTTAGACTAAGATATGTGTCTCCCGGTAGTGAGGCTGTGACATCCCAGGTACAATGGAAGCCTTTTGTATGTGGATCCTAGACTATGAGACGTGAAATCTCTGGTACAATGGAAGCCTCTTGTATGTGGATCATAGACTATAAAACGTGTCTCCCTGTAGTGAGGCTTTGACAACCCAGGTAAAATGGAAGCCTCTTGTATGTGGATCCTAGACTATGAGACCTGTCTCTCGGTAGTGAGACTGTGGCATCCAAGGTACAATGGAAGCCTCTTGTATGTGTTTCCTAGGCTGTGAGACGTTTTTCCCGGTAGTGAGGCTGTGACATCCCAGGTAAAAATGGAAGCCTCTTGTATGTGGATACTAGACTGTGAGACGTGTATCCCTGTAGTGAGGCTTTGATATTCAAGGTAAAATGGAAGCCTCTTATATGTGGTTCCTAGACTATGAGATGTGATATCTCTGCTAAAATGGAAGCATCTTGTTTATGGATCCTAGTCTATGAGAAGTGTCTCCTGGTAGTAAAGCTATGACATCCCTGGTGCAATGGAAGCCTCTTGTATGTGGATCCTAGACTATGAGACTTGTCTTCCGGTAGAGAGGCTGTGAAATCCCTGGTGCAATGGAAGCCTCTTGTATGTTGATCCTAGACTATGAGACGTGACTCCCGGTAGAGAGGCTGTGACATATCTGGTACAATGGATGCTTCTTGTATTTGGTTCTAGACTATGAGACGTGTTTCCCGGTGGTGAGGCTGTGACATCCCAGGTACAATGGAAGCCTCCTGTATTTGGATCCTAAACCATGAGACATGTCTCCTTGTATTGAGACTGTGACATCCCAGGTACAACGGATGCCACTTGTATGTGGGTCCTGGACTTTGAGAAGTGACATCTCTGGTACAAGGGAAGATCCTTGTATGTGGATCCTAGACTATGAAACGTGTCTCCTGGTAGTGCGGCTGTGAAATCCCTGGTGTAATGGAAGCCTCTTGTATGTGGATCCTAGACTATGAGACGTGACTCCCGGTAGAGAGGCTGTGATATTCCAGGTAAAATGGAAGCCTCTTGTATATGGGTCCTGGACTATAAGACGTGACATCTCTGGTACAATGGAAGCTTCTTGTATGTGGTTCCTAGACTATGAGACATGTCTCCCGGTATTGTGGCTGTGACATCATTGGTACAATGGAAGCCTCCTTTATTTGAATCCTAAACCATGAGACGTGTCTCCTTATGTTGAGGCTGTGACATCCCAGGTAAAAGGGAAGCTCCTGTATGTGGATCCTAGACTATGAGATGTGTCTCCTGCTAGTGAGGCTATGACATCCCTGGTGCAATGGAAGCCTCTTGTATGCGGATCCTAGACTATGAGACGTGTCTCCCGGTAAAGAGGCTGTGAAATCCCTGGTGCAATGGAAGCCTCTTGTATGTGGATCCTAAACTATGAGACGATACTCCCGGCAGAGAGGCTGTGACATTTCTGGTACAATGGATATCTCTTGTATTTGGTTCTAGACTATGAGACGTGTCTCCCGTTAGGGAGGTTGTGACATCCCAGGTCCAATGGAAGCCTCTTGTATTTGGTTCTAGACTATGAGACGTGTCTCCCGGTAGTGAGGCTGTGACATCCCAGGTACAATGGAAGCCTCCTTTATTTGGATCCTAAACCATGAGACGTGTCTCCTTGTATTGAGGCTGTGACATCCCAGGTACAATGGAAGCGTCTTGTATGTGGATACTAGACTGTGAGACATGTATCCCTGTAGTGAGGCTTTGATATTCCGGGTAAAATGGAAGCCTTTTGTATTTGGCTCCTGGACTTTGAGATGTGACATCTCTGGTACAAGGGAAGATCCTTGTATGTAGATCCTAGACTATGAGATGTGTCTGCCTGTAGTGAGGCTGTGACATACTAGGTACAATGGAAGCCTCTTGTATGTGGTTCCTAGACTATGAGACGTGTCTCCCTGTAGTGAGGCTGTGACATCTCTGGTGCAATGGAAGCTTCCTGTATTTGGATCCTAAACCATGAGACGTGTCTCCTTTTATTTAGGCTTTGACATCCCAGGTAAAATGGAAGACTTGTATGTGGTTTTAGACTATGAGACATGTCTCCTGGTAGTGAGGCTGTGACATTTCTGGTACAATGGAAGCCTCTTGTATGTGGATCCTAGACTATGAGACGTGTCTCCTGGTAGTGAGGCTGTGAAATCCCTGGTGCAATGGAAGCCTCTTGTATGTGGATCCTAGACTATGAGACGTGACTCCCGGTGGAGAGGCTGTGACATTTCTGGTACAATGGATGCCTCTTGTATTTGGTTCTAGACTATGAGACATGTCTCCCAGTAGTGAGGTTGTGACATCCCAGGTACAATTGAAGCCTCTTTTATGTGGTTCCTAGACTATGAGATGTGTCTCCCAGTAGTGAGGCTGTGACATCCCAGGTACAATGGAAGCCTCTTGTATGTGGATCCTTTACTATGAAACGTGTCTCCCTGTAGTGAGGCTGTGACATCTCTGGTGCAATGGAAGCCTCCTGTATTTGGATCCTAAACCATAACACGTGTCTCCCTGTAGTGAGGCTTTGACATCTCAGGTAAAATGGAAGACTTGTATGTGGTTCCTAGACTATGAGACATGTCTCCCGGTAGTGAGGCTGTGATATCCCAGGTACAATGGAAGCCTCTTGTATGGGGATCCTCAACAATGAAACATTTTTCCCGGTAGTGAGGCTGTGACATTCCAGGTACTATGGACGCCTCTTGTATGTGGTTCCTATTCTACGAGATGTGTCTTCCGGTAGTGAGTTTGTCACATTCCAGATACAATGGAAGATTCTTGTATGTGGATCCTAGACTATGAGATGTGTCTGCCTGTAGTGAGGCTGTTACATCCCAGGTACAATGGAAGCCTGTTATATGTGGATCCTTAGACTATGATATGTGTCTCCCTGTAGTGAGGCTGTGACATCGCAGGTACAATGGAAGCCTCTTGTATGTGGATCCTAGACTATGAGACGTGACATCACTGGTACAATGGAAGCCTCTTGTATGTGGATCATAGACTATAAAACGTGTCTCCCTGTAGTGAGGCTGTGACAACCCTGGTAAAATGGAAGCCTCTTGTATGTGGATCCTAGACTATGAGACCTGTCTCTCGGTAGTGAGGCTGTGGCATCCAAGGTACAATGGAAGCCTCTTGTATGTGGTTCCTAGGCTGTGAGACGTGTTTCTCGGTAGTGAGGCTGTTACACCCCATGTACAATGGAAGCCTCTAGTATGTGGATACTAGACTGTGAGACGTGTCTCCCTGTAGTGAGGCTGTTGATATCCGAGGTAAAATGGAAGCCTCTTGTATGTGATTCCTAGACTATGAGACGTGACATCACTAGGACAATGGAAGCCTCTTGTTTGTGGACACGTTTAAGAGGCTGTGACATCCCAGGTATAATGTAAGCCTCTTGTATGTGGATCATAGACTATAAAACGTGTCTCCCTGTAGTGAGGCTGTGACAACCCAGGTAAAAGGGAAGCCTCTTGTATGTGGTTCATAGACTATGAGACGTGTCTCCCTGTAGTGAGGCTTTGACATCCCAGTTAAAATGGAAGACTTTTATGTGGTTTTAGACTATGAGACATGTTTCCCGGTATTGTGACTGTGAAATCATTGGTACAATGGAAGCCTCCTGTATTTGGATCCTAAACCATGAGACGTGTTTCCTTGTATTGAGGCTGTGACATCCCAGGTACAAGGGAAGCTTCTTGTTTTTGGATCCTAGACAATGAGACGTGTCTCCTGGTAGTGAGGCTATGACATCCCTGGTGCAGTGGAAGCCTCTTGTATGTGGATCCTAGACTATGAGACGTGTCTCCCTGTAGAGAGGCTGTGAAATCCCTGGTGCAATGGAAGCATCTTGTATTTGATTCTAGACTATGAGACGTGTCTCCCGGTAGGGAGGTTGTAACATCCCAGGTACAATGGAAGCCTCTTGTATTTGGTTCTAGACTATGAGACATGTCTCCTGGTATTGAGGCTGTGACATCCCAGGTACAATGGAAGCCTCCTGTATTTGGATCCTAAACCATGAGACGTGTCTCCTTGTATTGAGGCTGTGACATCCCAGGAACAATGGAAGCCTCTTGTATAGGGATACTAGACTGTGAGACGTGTATCCCTGTAGTGAGGCTTTGATATTTCAGGTAAAATGGAAGCGTCTTGTATGTGGGTTCTGGACTTTGAGACGTGACATCTCTGGTACAAGGGAAGATCCTTGTATGTGGATCCTAGACTTTGAGATGTGTCTGCCTGTAGTGAGGCTGTGACGTCCCAGGTACAATGGAAGCCTGTTGTATGTGGATCCTTAGACTATGAGACATGTCTCCCTGTAGTGAGGCTGTAACATCTCTGGTGCAATGGAAGCCTCCTGAATTTGGATCTTAAACCATGAGACGTGTCTCCCTGTAGTGAGGCTTTGACATCCCAGGTAAAATGGAAGCCTCTTGTATTTGGTTCTAGACTATGAGACATGTCTCCTGGTAGTGAGGCTGTGACATCCCAGGTACAATAGAAGCCTCCTGTATTTGGATCCTAAACATGAGACGTGTCTCCTTGTATTGAGGCTGTGACATCCCAGGTACAATGGAAGACTTGTATGTGGTTTTAGACTATGAGACATGTCTCCCGGTATTATGGCTGTGACATCATTGGTACAATGGAAGCCTCCTGTATTTGGATCCTAAACCATGAGACGTGTCTCCTTGTATTGAGGCTGTGACATCCCAGGTACAAGGGAAGCATCTTGTATGTTGATCCTAGACTATAAGAGGTGTCTCCCGGTAGTGAGGCTGTGACATCCCAGGTACAATGGAAGCCTCTTTTATGTGGTTCCTCGACTATGATACGTGTCTCCCGGTAGTGAGGGTGTGATATTCCAGGTACAATTGAATCCTCTTGTATGTGGTTTCTAGACTATGAGACGTCTCTCCCCGTAGTGAGGCTGTGATATCCCAGGTATGATGGAAGCCTGTTGTATGTGGATCCTTAGACTATGATATGTGTCTCCCGGTAGTGAGGCTGTGACATCCCAGGTACAATGGAAGCCTCTTTTATGTGGATCCTAGACTATGAGACGTGACATCTCTGGTACAATGGAAGCTTCTTGTTTGTGGATCATAGACTATAAAACGTGTCTCCCTGTAGTGAGACTGTGACAACCCAGGTAAAATGGAAGCCTCTTGTATGTGGTTTCTAGACTATGAGACGTGTCTCCCTGTAGTGAGGCTGTGACATTTTTGGTGCAATGGAAGCCTCCTGTATTTGGATCCTAAACCATGAGACGTGTCTCCCTGTAGTGAGGCTGTGACATTTTTGGTGCAATGGAAGCCTCTTGTATGTGGATCCTAGACTATGAGACGTGACTCCCGGTAGAGAGGCTGTGACATTTCTGGTACAATGGATGCCTTTTGTATTTGGTTCTAGACTATGGGACGTGTCTCCCGGTAGGGAGGTTGTGACATCCCAGGTACAATGGAAGCCTCTTGTATTTCGTTCTAGACTATGAGACATGTCTCCTGGTAGTGAGGCTGTGACATCCCAGGTACAATGGAAGCCTCTTGTATATGGATACTAGACTGTGAGACGTGTATCCCTGTAGTGAGGCTTTGATATTTCAGGTAAAATGGAAGCGTCTTGTATGTGGGTTCTGGACTTTGAGACGTGACATCTCTGGTACAAGGGAAGATCCTTGTATGTGGATCCTAGACTTTGAGATGTGTCTGCCTGTAGTGAGGCTGTGACGTCCCAGGTACAATGGAAGCCTGTTGTATGTGGATCCTTAGGTTATGAGACATGTTTCCCTGTAGTGAGGCTGTAACATCTCTGGTGCAATGGAAGCCTCCTGAATTTGGATCTTAAACCATGAGACTTGTCTCCCTGTGTGAGGCTTTGACATCCCAGGTAAAATGGAAGACTTGTATGTGGTTTTAGACTATGAGACATGTCTCCAGGTATTATGGCTGTGACATCATTGGTACAATGGAAGCCTCCTGTATTTGGATCCTAAACCATGAGACGTGTTTCCTTGTATTGAGGCTGTGACATCCCAGGTACAAGGGAAGCTTCTTGTATGTGGATCCTAGACAATGAGACGTGTTTCCTGGTAGTGAGGCTATGACATCCCTGGTGCAGTGGAAGCCTCTTGTATGTGGATCCTAGACTATGAGACGTGTCTCCCGGTAGAGAGGCTGTGAAATCCCTGGTGCAATGGATGCCTCTTGTATTTGGTTCTAGAATATGAGACGTGTCTCCCGGTAGGGAGGTTGTGACATCCCAGGTACAATGGAAGCCTCTTGTATTTGGTTCTAGACTATGAGACGTGTCTCCTGGTAGTGAGGCTGTGACATCCCAGGTACAATGGAAGCCTCTTGTATATGGATACTAGACTGTGAGACGTGTATCCCTGTTGTGAGGCTTTGATATTTCAGGCAAAATGGAAGCCTCTTGTATGTGGGTTCTGGACTTTGAGACGTGACATCTCTGGTACAAGGGAAGATCCTTGTATTTGGATCCTAGACTTTGAGATGTGTCTGCCTGTAGTGAGGCTGTGACGTCCCAGGTACAATGGAAGCCTGTTGTATGTGGATCCTTAGACTATGAGACATGTCTCCCTGTAGTGAGGCTGTAACATCTCTGGTGCAATGGAAGCCTCCTGAATTTGGATCTTAAACCATGAGACTTGTCTCCCTGTGTGAGGCTTTGACATCCCAGGTAAAATGGAAGACTTGTATGTGGTTTTAGACTATGAGACATGTCTCCCGGTATTATGGCTGTGACATCATTGGTACAATGGAAGCCTCCTGTATTTGGATCCTAAACCATGAGACGTGTCTCCTTGTATTGAGGCTGTGACATCCCAGGTACAAGGGAAGCATCTTGTATGTTGATCCTAGACTATAGGAGGTGTCTCCCGGTAGTGAGGCTGTGACATCCCAGGTACAATGGAAGCCTCTTTTATGTGGTTCCTAGACTATGATACGTGTCTCCCGGTAGTGAGAGTGTGATATTCCAGGTACAATTGAATCCTCTTGTATGTGGTTTCTAGACTATGAGACGTCTCTCCTCATAGTGATGCTGTGATATCCCAGGTACGATGGAAGATTATTGTATGTGGATCCTAGACTATGAGATGTGTCTGTCTGTAGTGAGGCTGTGACATTCCAGGTATAATGGAAGCCTGTTGTATGTGACTATGATATGTGTCTCCCGGTAGTGAGGCTGTTACATCGCAGGTACAATGGAAGCCTCTTTTATGTGGATCCTAGACTATGAGACGTGACATCTCTGGTACAATGGAAGCTTCTTGTATGTGGATCATAGACTATAAAACGTGTCTCCCAGTAGTGAGGCTGTGACAACCCAGGTAAAATGGAAGCCTCTTGTATGTGGTTCCTAGACTATGAGACGTGTCTCCCTGTAGTGAGGCTGTGACATTTTTGGTGCAATGGAAGCCTCCTGTATATGGATCCTAAACCATGAGACGTGTCTCCCTGTAGTGAGGCTTTGACATCCCAGTTAAAATGGAAGACTTGTATGTGGTTTTAGACTATGAGACATGTTTCCCGGTATTGTGACTGTGAAATCATTGGTACAATGGAAGCCTCCTGTATTTGGATCCTAAACCATGAGACGTGTTTCCTTGTATTGAGGCTGTGACATCCCAGGTACAAGGGAAGCTTCTTGTATGTGGATCCTAGACAATGAGACGTGTTTCCTGGTAGTGAGGCTATGATATCCCTGGTGCAGTGGAAGCCTCTTGTATTTGGATCCTAGACTATGAGACGTGTCTCCAGGTAGAGAGGCTGTGAAATCCCTGGTGCAATGGATGCCTCTTGTATTTGGTTCTAGAATATGAGACGTGTCTCCCGGTAGGGAGGTTGTGACATCCCAGGTACAATGGAAGCCTCTTGTATTTGGTTCTAGACTATGAGACGTGTCTCCTGGTAGTGAGGCTGTGACATCCCAGGTACAATGGAAGCCTCTTGTATATGGATACTAGACTGTGAGACGTGTATCCCTGTTGTGAGGCTTTGATATTTCAGGTAAAATGGAAGCCTCTTGTATGTGGGTTCTGGACTTTGAGACGTGACATCTCTGGTACAAGGGAAGATCCTTCTATGTGGATCCTAGACTATGAGATGTGTCTGCCTGTAGTGAGGCTGTGACGTCCCAGGTACAATGGAAGCCTGTTGTATGTGGATCCTTAGACTATGAGACATGTCTCCTTGTAGTGAGGCTGTAACATCTCTGGTGCAATGGAAGCCTCCTGAATTTGGATCTTAAGCCATGAGACGTGTCTCCCTGTAGTGAGGCTTTGACATCCAAGGTAAAATGGAAGACTTGTATGTGGTTTTAGACTATGAGACACGTCTCCCGGTATTATGGCTGTGACATCATTGGTACAATGGAAGCCTCCTGTATTTGGATCCTAAATCATGAGAGGTGTCTCCTTGTATTGAGGCTGTGACATCCCAGGTAGAAGGGAAGCATCTTGTATGTTGATCCTAGACTATAAGAGGTGTCTCCCGGTAGTGAGGCTGTGACATCCCAGGTACAATGGAAGCCTCTTTTATGTGGTTCCTAGACTATGATACGTGTCTCCCGGTAGTGAGGGTGTGATATTCCAGGTACAATTGAATCCTCTTGTATTTGGTTCTAGACTATGAGACGTGTCTCCTGGTAGTGAGGCTGTGATATCCCAGGTACGATGGAAGATTCTTGTATGTGGATCCTAGACTATGAGATGTGTCTGCCTGTAGTGAGGCTTTGACATCCCAGGTATAATGGAAGCCTGTTGTATGTGGATCCTTAGACTATGATATGTGTCTCCCTGTAGTGAGGCTGTGACATCCCAGGTACAATGGAAGCCTCTTTTATGTGGATCCTAGACTATGAGACGTGACATCTCTGGTACAATGGAAGCTTCTTGTATGTGGATCATAGACTATAAAACGTGTCTCCCAGTAGTGAGGCTGTGACAACCCAGGTAAAATGGAAGCCTCTTGTATGTGGTTCCTAGACTATGAGACGTGTCTCCCTGTAGTGAGGCTGTGACATTTTTGGTGCAATGGAAGCCTCCTGTATTTGGATCCTTAACCATGAGACGTGTCTCCCTGTAGTGAGGCTTTGACATCCCAGTTAAAATGGAAGACTTGTATGTGGTTTTAGACTATGAGACATGTTTCCCGGTATTGTGACTGTGAAATCATTGGTACAATGGAAGCCTCCTGTATTTGGATCCTAAATCATGAGACGTGTTTCCTTGTATTGAGGCTGTGACATCCCAGGTACAAGGGAAGCTTCTTGTATGTGGATCCTAGACAATGAGACGTGTTTCCTGGTAGTGAGGCTATGACATCCCTGGTGCAGTGGAAGCCTCTTGTATGTGGATCCTAGACTATGAGACGTGTCTCCAGGTAGAGAGGCTGTGAAATCCCTGGTGCAATGGATGCCTCTTGTATTTGGTTCTAGAATATGAGACGTGTCTCCCGGTAGGGAGGTTGTGACATCCCAGGTACAATGGAAGCCTCTTGTATTTGGTTCTAGACTATGAGACGTGTCTCCTGGTAGTGAGGCTGTGACATCCCAGGTACAATGGAAGCCTCTTGTATATGGATACTAGACTGTGAGACGTGTATCCCTGTTGTGAGGCTTTGATATTTCAGGTAAAATGGAAGCCTCTTGTATGTGGGTTCTGGACTTTGAGACGTGACATCTCTGGTACAAGGGAAGACCCTTCTATGTGGATCCTAGACTATGAGATGTGTCTGCCTGTAGTGAGGCTGTGACATCCCAGGTACAATGGAAGCCTGTTGTATGTGGATCCTTAGACTATGAGACATGTCTCCTTGTAGTGAGGCTGTAACATCTCTGGTGCAATGGAAGCCTCCTGAATTTGGATCTTAAACCATGAGACGTGTCTCCCTGTAGTGAGGCTTTGACATCCAAGGTAAAATGGAAGACTTGTATGTGGTTTTAGACTATGAGACACGTCTCCCGGTATTATGGCTGGGACATCATTGGTACAATGGAAGCCTCCTGTATTTGGATCCTAAATCATGAGAGGTGTCTCCTTGTATTGAGGCTGTGACATCCCAGGTACGATGGAAGATTCTTGTATGTGGATCCTAGACTATAAGCGGTATCTCCCGGTAGTGAGACTGTGACATCCAAGGTACAATGAAAGCCTCTTTTATGTGGTTCCTAGACTATGATACGTGTTCCCGGAAGTAAGGGTGTGATATCCCAGGTACAATGGAAGCCTCGTGTATGTGGTTCCTCAACAATGAGACGTTTTTCCCGGTAGTGAGGCTGTGACATTCCAGGTACAATGGATGCCTCTTGTATGTGGTTCCTAGTCTATGAGATGTGTCTTCCAGTAGTGAGTCTGTGACATTCCAGATACAATGGAAGATCCTTGTATGTGGATCCTGTAGTGAGGCTGTGACATCCCAGGTACAATGGAAGCCTGTTGTATATGGATCCTTAGACTATGATATGTGTCTCCTGGTAGTGAAACTGTGACATCCCAGGTACAATGGAAGCCTCTTGTATGTGGTTCCTAGACTATGAGATGTGTCTCCCTTTAGTGAGGCTGGGATATCCCAGGTAAAATGGAAGCCTCTTGTTTGTGGTTCCTAGACTATGAGACGTGACATCTCTGGTACAATGGAAGCCTCTTGTTTGTGGACATGTTTAAGAGGCTGTGACATCCCAGGTATAATGGAAGCCTCTTGTATGTGGATCCTAGAATATGAGACGTGTCTCCCTGTAGTGAGGCTTTGACATCCAAGGTAAAATTGAAGACTCTTGTATGTGGATTCTAGACTATGAGACATGTCTCCTTTTATTGAGGCTGTGACATCCCAGGTACAATGGAAACCTCTTGTATGTGGATACTAGACTGTGAGACGTGTATCCCTGTAGTGAGGCTTTGATATTCCAGGTAAAATGGAAGACTCTTGTATGTGGTTCCTAGACTATAAGACGTGACATCTCTGGTACAATGGAAGCCTCTTGTATGTGGACACGTTTAAGAGTCTGTGACATCCCAGGTATAATGTAAGCCTCTTGTATGTGGATCCTAGACTATGAGACATGACATCTCTCTTACAATGGAAGCCTCTTGTATGTGGGTCCTAGACTATGAGACGTGTCTCCCTGTAGTGAGGCTGTGACATCCCAGGTAAAATGGGAGACTTGTATGTGGATCCTAGACTGTGAGACATGTCTCCCGGAATTGTGGCTGTGACAACATTGGTACATTGGAAGCCTCCTGTATTTGGATCCTAAACTATGAGACATATCTCCTTGTATTGAGGTTGTAACATCCCAGGTACAATGGAAGCCTCTTGTATGTGGATACTAGACTGTGAGACATGTATCTCTGTAGTGAGGCTTTGATATTCCATATAAAATGGATGCCTCTTGTATGTGGGTTCTGGACTTTGAGACGTGACATCTCTGGTACAATAGAAGCTTCTTGTATGTGGATCCTAGACTATGAGACGTGTCTCGTGTTAGTGAGGCTGTGACATCCCTGGTACAATGGAAGATTCTTGTTTGTGGATCCTAGACTATAAGACGTGTCTCCTGGTAGTGAGGCTGTGAAATCCCTGGTACAATGGAAGCCTCTTGTATGTGGATCCTAGACTATGAGACGTGACTCCCGGTAGAGAGGCTGTGACATTTCTGGTACAATGGATGCCTCTTGTATTTGGTCCTAGACTATGAGACGTGTCTCCCGGTAGGGAGGTTGTGACATCCAAGGTACAATGGAAGCCTCTTGTATTTAGTTCTAGACTATGAGATGTGTCTCCCCGTAGTGAGGCTGTGACATCCCAGGTACAATGGAAGACTCTTTTATGTGGTTCCTAAACTATGATGCGTGTTTCCCGGTAGCGAGGCTGTGACATCCCAGGTACAATGGAAGACTCTAGTATGTGGATACTAGACTGTGGGCCGCGTCTACCTGCAGTGAGGCTGTGATATCCCAGGTAAAATGGAAGACTCTTGTATGTGGTTCCTAGACTATGAGACGTGTCTCCCTGTAGTGAGGCTGTGACATCCCAGGTAAAATTGAAGACTTGTATGTGGATCCTAGACTATGAGACATGACTCCCGATATTGTGTCTTTGGCATCTTTGGTACAATGGAAGCCTCCTGTATTTGGATCCTAAACTATGAGACATGTCTCCTTGTATTGAGGCTGTGACATCCCAGGTACAATGGAAGCCTCTTGTATGTGGATACTAGGCTTTGAGACGTGTATCCCTGTAGTGAGGCTTTGATATTCAAGGTAAAATGGAAGCCTCTTTTATGTGGTTCCTGGACTTTGAGACGTGACATCTCTGGTACAATGGAAGCTTCTTGTATGTGCATCCTAGACTATGAGACATGTCTCCTGTTAGTGAGGCTGTGACATCCCTGGTGCAATGGAAGCTTCTTGATTGTGGATCCTAGACTATGAGACGTGTGTCCTGGTAGTGAGGCTGTGACATCCCTGGTGCAATGGAAGCCTCTTGTATGTGGATCCTAGACTATGAGACGTTTCTCCCGGTAGAGAGGCTGTGACATTTCTGGTACAATGGAAGCCTCTTGTATTTGTTTCCTAGACTATGAGACGTGTCTCCTGGTAGTGAGGCTGTGACATCCCTTGTGCAATGGAAGCCTCTTTTATGTGGTTCTTAGACTATAAGATGTGTCTCCCAGTAGTGAGTCTGTGACATCCCAGGTACAATGGAAGCCTCTTTTATGTAGATCCTAGACTATGAGACGTGTCTCCCGTTAGTGAGTCTGTGATATCTCAGGTAAAATGGAAGCCTCTTTTATGTGAATTCTAGACTATGAGATGTGTCTCCTGGTAGTGAGGCTGTGACATCTTTGGTACATAAAATTACAAAAAGTATTTCTGTATAAAAAATAAGTGATATGCAGTGTAGGAATTCTGCCCATGCATGTTACAGGAGGCAGATAGGCATAGGCATTATTGATGTCTGGGCAGCTTTAATACATTGGGTTCGTTCACATTTGTCTAAATGTAAATCAGATAAGAAAACACATTTAACAATGTATAAGTTCTTGTTCACTGTTTGTCTCAATTCACTGGTAACACAAAAGAGGATCGGTTGCATGATATATTAGCAAATGTTAATATATAAATGTTTTCGTGTTTGAATAATGAGGTTCTATAGTGTAGAAAACTTACATTAAAATGATACAGTCAGGATAGTTTTCTCCCCCCTGCCCTGACATTAATATGTAATAAAAAGACTCTGGTTTATAACCTCCTTCTGAGTTCCCACCTGGCTAAGCAAACCTTCCCTGATATCCTAAGCTGATATATAACTGAACATGTCAGACTGGGGTGGAGCCAATACTTCCATTTGCAGCTGTATTTGTTATTTATGTAAAGCTTCAAACCATCCATTGCTCATAAACTAACTTATAATGTATAAAACCTACTCTTTTGAATGTTAAAACAAAATGTGGGACTGCTTTGTGTGCTCCTGGGTATTTATCTATATCTCACATTGATATATAATGGGCACATTAACCCTTTCACTGGTAGAGGGGCAGCAGTAGAGTGCCAGTGACAGGAGTGCAGGGGTGTCAGGGTTTAAAGGAGACTTGCTTTTAAGAGGGTTAGGAAACCCCTGGAATGACCTCAGAGCAGAATTGCTTCCTAGGGCACATGGGCAATAAAAAGCCCCTTTATCCAGTCATATGCGTCAAAGCGTCACCGCGCGGTGTTAGCTTGAGATTTCTCAGATAAAATAAACCCAGCTAATCTTACAAAATAATGTGCACTGAATGCCCTGATTGTCTGTGAGACTTGTCACAGTGCCCTCAATCCACTGATTGTCTGTGAGGCTTGTCACAGTGCACTAAATCCACTGATAGTCTGCGGGGCTTGTCACTGTGCACTGAATCCCCCGATTGTCTGTGAGGCTTGTCACAGTGCACTGAATCCCCCTATTGTCTGTGGGGCTTGTCACAGTGCACTGAATGCCCTGATTGTCTGTGAGACTTGTCACAGTGCCCTCAATCCACTGATTGTCTGTGAGGCTTGTCACAGTGCACTAAATCCACTGATAGTCTGCGGGGCTTGTCACTGTGCACTGAATTCCCTGATTGTCTGTAAATCTTGCCACAGTGCACTGAATCCCCCCATTGTCTGTGGGGCTTGTCACAGTGCACTGAATGCCCTGATTGTCTGTGAGGCTTGTCACAGTGCACGTAATCCGCTGACAGTCTGTGAGGCTTGTCATAGTGCACTGAATCCCCTTATTGTCTGTGAGGCTTGTTACAGTGCACTGAATCCCCTGATTGTCTGTGAGGCTTGTCACAGTGCACTGAACCACCTGATAGTCTGTGGGTCTTGTCACAGTGCACTGAATCCCCTGATTGTTTTTAAGGCTTGCCACAGTGCACTGAACCCCCTGATAGTCTGTGGAGCTTGTCACAGTTCACTGAATCCCCTGATAGTCTGTGGAGCTTGTCACAGTTGCAATAAAACCCCTTATTGTCTGTAAAGCTTGTCACAGTGCACTGAATCCCCTGATGGTCTGTGAGGATTGTCACAGTGCACTAAATCCCCTGATTGTTTTTAAGGCTTGCCACAGTGCACTGAATCCCTGATAGTCTGTGGGGCTTGTCACAGTGCACCGAATCCCCTGATTGTCTGTGAGGCTTGTCTCAGTGCACTGAATCCCTGTATTGTCTGTGAGGCTTTTTACAGTTCACTAAATCCCCTGATAGTCTGTGGGGCTTGTCACAGTGCGCTAAAATCCCCTGATTGTCTGTGAGGCTTGTCATAGTGCACTGAATCCCCTGATTGTCTGTGAGGCTTGTCACAGTACACTGAATCCCCTGCTTGTCTGTGAGGCTTGTCACAGTGAACTGAATCCCCTGATAGTCTGTGAGGCTTGTCACAGTGCGCTGAATCCGCTGATTGTCTGTGAGGCTTGTCACAGTGCACTGAATCCCCTGATAGTCTGTGGGGCTTGTCACAGTGTGCTGAATCCCCTTATAGTCTGTGGGGCTTGCCACAGTGCACTGAATCCCCTGATTGTCTGTGAGGCTTGTCACGGTGCACTGAACCCTCTGATAGTCTGTGGGGCTTGTCACAGTGCACTGAACCCTCTGATAGTCTGTGGGGCTTGTCACAGTGCACTGAATCCCCTGATTGTCTGTGAGGCTTGTCACAGTGCACTTAATCCCCTGATTGTCTGTGAGGCTTGTCACAGTGCACTGAATACCCTGATAGTCTGTGAGGCTTGTCATAGTGCACTGAATCCCCTGATTGTCTGTGAGGCTTGTCACAGTGCACTGAATCCCCTTATTGTCTGTGAGGCTTGTCACAGTGCACTGAACCCTCTGATAGTCTGTGGGGCTTGTCACAGTGCACTTAATCCCCTGATTGTCTGTGAGGCTTCTCACAGTGCACTGAATACCCTGATAGTCTGTGAGGCTTGTCATAGTGCACTGAATCCCCTGATTGTCTGTAAGGCTTGTCACAGTGCACTGAACCCTCTGATAGTCTGTGGGGCTTGTCACAGTGCACTGAACCCTCTGATAGTCTGTGGGGCTTGTCACAGTGCACTGAATCCCTTGATTGTCTGTGAGGCTTGTCACAGTGCACTGAATACCCTGATAGTCTGTGAGGCTTGTCATAGTGCACTGAATCCCCTGATTGTCTGTGAGGCTTGTCACAGTGCACTGAATCCCTTGATTGTCTGTGAGGCTTGTCACAGTCCACTGAATCCCCTGCTTGTCTGTGAGGCTTGTCACAGTGAACTGATTCCCCTGATAGTCTGTGAGGCTTGTCATAGTGAAATTAATCCCCTGATAGTTTGTGGGGCTTGCCACAGTGCACTGAATCTGCTGATTGTCTGTGAGGCTTGTCACAGTGCACTGAATCCCCTGATAGTCTGTGGGGCTTGTCACAGTGTGCTGAATCCCCTTATAGTCTGTGGGGCTTGCCACAGTGCACTGAATCCCCTGATTGTCTGTGAGGCTTGTCACAGTGCACTGAACCCTCTGATAGTCTGTGGGCCTTGTCGCAGTGCACTGAACCCTCTGACAGTCTGTGGGGCTTGTCACAGTGCACTGAATCCCTTGATTGTCTGTGAGGCTTGTCACAGTGCACTGAATACCCTGATAGTCTGTGAGGCTTGTCATAGTGCACTGAATCCCCTGATTGTCTGTGAGGCTTGTCACAGTGCACTGAATCCCTCGATTGTCTGGGAGGCTTGTCACAGTGAACTGAATCCCCTTATTGTCTGTGAGGCTTGTCACAGTTCACTGAATCCCCTGATTGTCTGTGAGGCTTGTCACAGTGCACTGAATCCACTGATTGTCTGTGAGGCTTGTCACAGTGAACTGAATCCCCTGATAGTCTGTGGGGCATGCCACAGTGCACTGAATCTGCTGATTGTCTGTGAGGCTTGTCACAGTTCACTAAATCCCCTGATAGTCTGTGGGGCTTGTCACAGTGCACTGAATCCCCTGATTGTCTGTAAGGCTTGTCACAGATCACTGAATCCCGGTATTGTCTGTGAGGCTTTTCACAGTTCACTAAATCCCCTGATAGTCTGTGGGGCTTGTCACAGTGCGCTAAAATCCCATGATTGTCTGTGAGGCTTGTCATAGTGCACTGAATCCCCTGATTGTCTGTGAGGCTTGTCACAGTACACTGAATCCCCTGCTTGTCTGTGAGGCTTGTCACAGTGAACTGAATCCCCTGATAGTCTGTGAGGCTTGTCATAGTGAAATGAATCCCCTGATAGTTTGTGGGGCTTGCCACAGTGCACTGAATCCGCTGATTGTCTGTGAGGCTTGTCACAGTGCACTGAATCCCCTGATAGTCTGTGGGGCTTGTCACAGTGTGCTGAATCCCCTTATAGTCTGTGGGGCTTGCCACAGTGCACTGAATCCCCTGATTGTCTGTGAGGCTTGTCACAGTGCACTGAACTCTCTGATAGTCTGTGGGGCTTGTCACAGTGCACTGAACCCTCTGATAGTCTGTGGGGCTTGTCACAGTGCACTGAATCCCTTGATTGTCTGTGAGGCTTGTCACAGTGCACTGAATACCCTGATAGTCTGTGAGGCTTGTCATAGTGCACTGAATCCCCTGATTGTCTGTGAGGCTTGTCACAGTGCACTGAATCCCTTGATTGTCTGGGAGGCTTGTCACAGTGAACTGAATCCCCTTATTGTCTGTGAGGCTTGTCACAGTGCACTGAATCCCCTGATTGTCTGTGAGGCTTGTCACAGTGCACTGAATCCACTGATTGTCTGTGAGGCTTGTCACAGTGAACTGAATCCCCTGATAGTCTGTGGGGCATGCCACAGTGCACTGAATCTGCTGATTGTCTGTGAGGCTTATCACAGTTCACTAAATCCCCTGATAGTCTGTGGGGCTTGTCACAGTGCACTGAATCCCCTGATTGTCTGTAAGGCTTGTCACAGATCACTGAATCCCTGTATTGTCTGTGAGGCTTTTCACAGTTCACTAAATCCCCTGATAGTCTGTGGGGCTTGTCACAGTGCGCTAAAATCCCCTGATTGTCTGTGAGGCTTGTCACAGTACACTGAATCCCCTGCTTGTCTGTGAGTCTTGTCACAGTGAACTGAATTCCCTTGATAGTCTGTGAGGCTTGTCATAGTGAAATGAATCCCCTGATAGTTTGTGGGGCTTGCCACAGTGCACTGAATCCGCTGATTGTCTATGAGGCTTGTCACAGTGCACTGAATCCCCTGATTGTCTGTAAGGCTTGTCACAGTGCACTGAATATCCGTATTGTCTGTGAGGCTTTTTACAGTTCACTAAATCCCCTGATAGTCTGTGGGGCTTGTCACAGTGTGCTGAATCACCTGATAGCCCTGTCCACTGATTGTCTGTGGGGCTTGTCATAGTGCACTAAATCCCCTGATTGTCTGTGGGGCTTGTCCCAGTGCACTGAATCCCCTGATGGTCTGTGGGGCTTGTCACAGTGCACTGAATCCCCTGATTGTCTGTGAGGCTTGTCACAGTGCACTGAATCTGCTGATTGTCTGTGGGGCTTGTCACAGTTCACTAAATCCCCTGATAGTCTGTGGGGCTTGTCACAGTGTGCTGAATCCCCTGATAGCCCCATCCACTGATTGTCTGTGGGGCTTGTCATAGTGCACTAAATCCCTTGATTGTCTGTGGGGCTTGTCACAGTGCACTGAATCTGCTGATTGTCTGTGGGGCTTGTCACAGTTCACTAAATCCCCTGATAGTCTGTGGGGCTTGTCACAGTGCACTGAATCCCCCGATAGTCTGCGGGGCTTGTCACAGTGCACTGAATCCCCTGATAGACTGTGGTACTTGTCACAGTGCACTGAATCCCCTGATTGTCTGTGGGGCTTGTCATAGTGCACTGAATCCCCTAATAGTCTATGAGGCTTGTCATAGTGCACTGAATCCCCTGATTGTCTGTGGGGCTTGTCACAGTGCACTGAATCCCCTGATAGTCTGTGGGGCTTGTCACAGTGCACTGAATCCCCTGATAGTCTGTGGGGCTTGTCACAGTGCACTGGATCCACTGATTATCTGTGAGGCTTGTCACAGTGCACTGAATCCCCTGATTGTCTGGGAGGCTTGCCACAGTGCACTGAATCCCCTGATAGTCTATGAGGCTGGTCATAGTGCACTGAATCCCCTGATTGTCTGTGGGGCTTGTCACAGTGCACTACATCCCCTTATTGTCTGTGAGGCTTGTCACAGTGCACTGAATCCCCTGATTGTCTGTGAGGCTTGTCGCAGTGCACTGAATCCCCTGATTGTCTGTGAGGCTTGTCACAGTTCACTAAATCCCCTGATAGTCTGTGAGGCTTGTCACAGTGCACTGAATCCCCTAATTGTCTGTGAGGCTTGTCACAGTGCACTAAGTCCCCTGATTGTTTGTGAGGCTTGTCACAGTGCACTGAATCCCCTGATTGGCTGTGAGGCTTGTCACAGTGAACTGAATCCCATGATAGTCTGTAGGGCTTGTCACAGTGAACTGAATCCCCTGATAGTCTCTGGGGCTTGTCACAGTGCACTGAATCCCCTGATTGTCTGTGAGGCTTGTCACAGTGCACTGAATCCACTGATTGTCTGTGAGGCTTGTCACAGTTCATTGAATCCCCTGATTGTCTGTGAGGCTTGTCACAGTGCACTGAATCCCCTGATTGTCTGTGAGGCTTGTCACAGTGAACTGAATCCCATGATAGTCTGTGGGGCTTGCCACAGTGCACTGAATCCGCTGATTGTCTGTGAGGCTTGTCTCAGTTCACTGAATCCCCTGATAGTCTGTGGGGCTTGTCACAGTGCGCTAAATCCCCTGATAGTCTGCGGGGCTTGTCACAGTTCACTGAATCCCCTGATTGTCTGTGAGGCTTGTCACAGTGCACTGATTACACTGATTGTCTGTGAGGCTTGTCACAGTGCACTGAATCCCCTGATTGTCTGTGAGGCTTGTCACAGTGCACTGAATCCCCTGATTGTTTGTGAGGCTTGTCACAGTGAACTGAATCCCATGATAGTCTGTGGGGCTTGCCACAGTGCACTGAATCTGCTGATTGTCTGTGAGGCTTGTCACAGTTCACTAAATCCCCTGATAGTCTGTGGGGCTTGTCACAGTGCGCTGAATCCCCTGATAGTCTGTGGGGCTTGTCATAGTGCACTAAATCCCCTGATTGTCTGTGGGGCTTGTCCCAGTGCACTGAATCCCCTGATGGTCTGTGGGGCTTGTCACAGTGCACTGAATCCCGTGATTGTCTGTGAGGCTTGTCACAGTGCACTGAATCCCCTGATTGTCTGTGAGGCTTGTCGCAGTGCACTGAATCCCCTGATTGTCTGTGAGGCTTGTCATAGTGCGCTGAATCCCCTGATAGTCTGTGGGGCTTGTCACAGTGCACTGAATCTGCTGATTGTCTGTGGGGCTTGTCACAGTTCACTAAATCCCCTGATAGTCTGTGGGGCTTGTCACAGTGTGCTGAATCCCCTGATAGCCCCATCCACTGATTGTCTGTGGGGCTTGTCATAGTGCACTAAATCCCCTGATTGTCTGTGGGGCTTGTCACAGTGCACTGAATCTGCTGATTTTCTGTGGGGCTTGTCACAGTTCACTAAATCCCCTGATAGTCTGTGGGGCTTGTCACAGTGCACTGAATCCCCTGATAGTCTGCGGGGCTTGTTACAGTTCACTGAATCCCCTGATAGACTGTGGTACTTGTCACAGTGCACTGAATCCCCTGATTGTCTGTGGGGCTTGTCACGGTGCACTGAATCCACTGATTATCTGTGAGGCTTGCCACAGTGCACTGAATCCCCTGATAGTCTGTGGGGCTTGTCACAGTGCACTGAATCCCCTGATAGTCTGTGGGGCTTGTCACAGTGCACTGAATCCACTGATTATCTGTGAGGCTTGTCACAGTGCACTGAATCCCCTGATTGTCTGTGAGGCTTGCCACAGTGCACTGAATCCCCTGATAGTCTATGAGGCTTGTCACAGTGCACTGAATCCCATGATTGTCTGTGGGGCTTGTCACAGTGCACTACATCCCCTTATTGTCTGTGAGGCTTGTCACAGTGCACTGAATCCACTGATTGTCTGTGAGGCTTGTCACAGTGCACTGAATCCCCTGATTGTCTGTGAGGCTTGTCACAGTGCACTGAATCCCCTGATTGTTTGTGAGGCTTGTCACAGTGAACTGAATCCCATGATAGTCTGTGGGGCTTGCCACAGTGCACTGAATCTGCTGATTGTCTGTGAGGCTTGTCACAGTTCACTAAATACCCTGATAGTCTGTGGGGCTTGTCACAGTGCGCTGAATCCCCTGATAGTCTGCGGGGCTTGTCACAGTTCACTGAATCCCCTGATAGACTGTGGTACTTGTCACAGTGCACTGAATCCCCTGATTGTCTGTGGGGCTTGTCACAGTGCACTGAATCCACTGATTATCTGTGAGGCTTGCCACAGTGCACTGAATCCCCTGATAGTCTGTGGGGCTTGTCACAGTGCACTGAATCCCCTGATAGTCTGTGGGGCTTGTCACAGTGCACTGAATCCACTGATTATCTGTGAGGCTTGTCACAGTGCACTGAATCCCCTGATTGTCTGTGAGGCTTGCCACAGTGCACTGAATCCCCTGATAGTCTATGAGGCTTGTCATAGTGCACTGAATCCCATGATTGTCTGTGGGGCTTGTCACAGTGCACTACATCCCCTTATTGTCTGTGAGGCTTGTCACAGTGCACTGAATCCCCTGATTGTCTGTGAGGCTTGTCTCAGTGCACTGAATCCCCTGATTGTCTGTGAGGCTTGTCACAGTTCACTAAATTCCCTGATAGTCTGTGAGGCTTGTCACAGTGCATTGAATCCCCTTATTGTCTGTGAGGCTTGTCACAGTGCACTGAGTCCCCTGCTTGTTTGTGAGGCTTGTCACAGTGCACTGAATCCCCTGATTGTCTGTGAGGCTTGTCACAGTGAACTGAATCCCATGATAGTCTGTGGGGCTTGTCACAGTGAACTGAATCCCCTGATAGTCTCTGGGGCTTGCCACAGTTCACTGAATCCTCTGATTGTCTGTGAGGCTTGTCACAGTGCACTGAATCCCCTGATTGTCTGTGAGGCTTGTCACAGTGAACTAAATCCCATGATAGTCTGTGGGGCTTGCCACAGTGCACTGAATCCGCTGATTGTCTGTGAGGCTTGTCACAGTTCACTGAATCCCCTGATAGTCTGTGGGGCTTGTCACAGTGCGCTAAATCCCCTGATAGTCTGCAGGGCTTGTCACAGTTCACTGAATCCCCTGATTGTCTGTGAGGCTTGTCACAGTGCACTGAATCCACTGATTGTCTGTGAGGCTTGTCACAGTGCACTGAATCCCCTGATTGTTTGTGAGGCTTGTCACAGTGAACTGAATCCCATGATAGTCTGTGGGGCTTGCCACAGTGCACTGAATCTGCTGATTGTCTGTGAGGCTTGTCACAGTTCACTAAATACCCTGATAGTCTGTGGGGCTTGTCACAGTGCGCTGAATCCCCTGATAGTCTGCGGGGCTTGTCACAGTTCACTGAATCCCCTGATAGTCTGTGGGGCTTGTCATAGTGCACTGAATCCCCTGATAGTCTGTGAGGCTTGTCACAGTTCACTGAATCCCCTAATAGTCTGTGGGGCTTGTCACAGTTCACTGAATCCCCTGATTGTCTGTGAGGCTTGTCACAGTGCACTGAATCCCATGATAGTCTGTGGGGCTTGTCACAGTGCACTGAATCCACTGATTGTCTGTGAGGCTTGCCACAGTGCACTGAATCCCCTGATAGTCTGTGAGGCTTATCATAGGGCACTGAATCCCTCGATTGTCTGTGAGGCTTGTCACAGTGCACTGAATCCCCTTATTGTCTGTGAGGCTTGTCACAGTGCACTGAATCCCCTGATAGTCTGTGAGGCTTATCACAGGGCACTGAATCCCTCGATTGTCTGTGAGGCTTGTCACAGTGCACTGAATCCCATGATAGTCTGTGAGGCTTATCATAGGGCACTGAATCCCTCGATTGTCTGTGAGGCTTGTCACAGTGCACTGAATCCCCTTATTGTCTGTGAGGCTTGTCACAGTGCACTGAATCCCCTGATAGTCTGTGAGGCTTATCACAGGGCACTGAATCCCTCGATTGTCTGTGAGGCTTGTCACAGTGCACTGAATCCCCTGATAGTCTGTGAGGCTTATCACAGGGCACTGAATCCCTCGATTGTCTGTGAGGCTTGTCACAGTACACTGAATCTCCCCGTTGTCTGTGAGGCTTGTCACGGTGCACTGAATCCCCTGATTGTCTGTGAGGCTTGTCACAGTGCACTGAAGCCCCTGCCTGTCTGTGGGGCTTTTCACAGTGCACTGAATCCCCTGATTGCGTGTGAGGCTTGCCACAGTGCACGAAATCCACTGATTGTCTGTGAGGCTTGTCACAGTGCACTGAATCTCCTGATTGTCTGTGAGGCTTGTCACAGTGCACTGAATCCCTCGACTGTCTGTGGGGCTTGTCACAGTGCACTGAATCTCCCCGTTGTCTGTGGGGCTTGTCCTAGTGCACTGAATCCCTTGATTGTCTGTGAGGCTTGTCTCGGTTCACTGAATTCACTGATTGTTTGTGAGGCTTGTCACAGTGCACTGAATCTCCCCGTTGTCTGGGCTTGTCCTAGTGCACTGAATCCCTCGATTGTCTGTGAGGCTTGTCTCAGTGCACTAAATCCACTGATTGTCTGTGAGGCTTGTCTCAGTGCACTGAATCCACTGATTGCCTGTGAGGCTTGTCTCAGTGCACTGAATCCACTGATTGTCTGTGAGGCTTGTCTCAGTGCACTGAATCCACTGATTGTCTGTGAGGCTTGTCTCAGTGCACTGACTCCACTGATTGTCTGTGAGGCTTGTCTCAGTGCACTGAATCCACTGATTGTCTGTGAGGCTTGTCTCAGTGCACTTGTGTACAATATAAAATATGTGGAAAATGTGAGTGAGCCAACTCCAGCCATGCAGTGTGTGTTACCGCGCTCTCACCTTCAAATAACCCACTTCTCATGGAAATCTCTCTCCCACATCACCATATGTATCTCTTTCAGTTTCCCTGGGTATCTGTCTCTAACCTCTCCATGATTGTCTCCTTCCCAACTCATCATAACTATATCTCTCATTTCTCCTTCCACTCTACCCATCCCACCTCAGAGCTGTCCCTGTCCTAATATCCCATAGCTGCCTCTCTCTGCCTCGTCTCTCACATTTCTTCATAGTTATTATTCTCTATCTCTTGTCTATTTCTCTATTTTCCTCTCTCTTTCTATGTTCTGATGTATCTGTTCAGTTAGTTTGTCAGAGAGCCCAGACTACTTCCTTCCTTACTAAAGATACCTTACTGACCTATTATGAATAGCACAGGCATGTCAATATCTCTGAGGCTGAGGTGACTGCAGAGTGATCTTGTGGAAACGCCTCACCTTCTTGGTGTCGCTAAGATACAATATTCCTATAACTAATACAATAAGTAAGGCACTATTTCTAGTTGTGGGGGTCCAACCTCACGCTTTCTCAATTTGAAAATGTTGTGGCAGGTGGGTTTCAGCTCATCAGAATCTGTACAACTTAATCAGCCATCTTGTTATTGCTCACAATAATATTGGTTTAGAGACTGGAAGAGGGAGGATCATTCCCTGTGGAAATCTGCATTTGCTGAAGGTAAAATTATGATGGCTGGACATTTATTTTCCAGGCAATAGAAGAAAACTGTTTAAAGTTTAATACAAGGTCTTATAAATATATGATAGAAAATGTCAGACTTAACCATCCCTTTAAATATGTACATAAAGGCTCTGGATTCAGTCTAAATTGTTTTGTAGTGTTCTGTATTAGAGGAGACAGGACGGTGCCTTTTAACATTTATATATTTTGTGTTTTTGTGCCGCATCACTAATCCTGGCTCATAAGTCTAAACCTGGCTCATAAGATTATTGATCCGATTACTATTCTGATGTGTGAGCTCACTGTGTATTCAGACATGTAGTAAAAGGACACGTTGTGTGATGTTATACTCAAGGGTGCTCTATATTTAGGTGGGTCTGACTGGACCAGTCTAGCAGGTGTGTAAGGTACATTAGGCTGGCGCCTTCAAACCTCGGAGATCTTTCATTTCCAACTCTACTTCTCCTTAATCAGTTCAGCATATGTTTGCACAAAACTGGCAAGAAGCACTTGTGGTCCTGCCAGCGCCACTGAATGCGGCTCCACAATGGTCAGGTTTCCAGGTCTGACTTCAAACAGTTGGCTCTTTGTTCTGGGCAGTGACACCGAGGTGATCCAGGCTTGGCCTGTATGGCTGCCATGCTCATCTTGTTGGCAAATACTGCAATCTGAGGAGCCTGTGGAGTGTGTGTTTCACTCTCATTCTGGGGGGCTCTTGAGATACGGAGTTTCCTCTTAGTAGTGACTGCAGAGCTGGGCTTATCACAGCCGAGGTGACTAAATCCTAAAGTGGTCTATTGTTCTTATAGTGAAGCTGAGAACTTGAGAAAGCTATCACGATAAAGACAAGTAATATATGGGGGGGATGCAGAATTGTAACAGACAATGGTGTCTTATGAAAGGTTTGCGCAGAGGAAGGGCTTCTCTTACCATATTTGTTGACTGCAATCAGCTTGGAAGGAAGTCTTGTGTTTTCTTAGCCAGTGGATTGAAATGTAGATCCTCCTTCTAAGCCTCACCCAACTTGGATTTATTTAACAGGCCAGGGCAAGAGGACAAGCAAATTATTCCAAGTTTTCTGTGTCACGTTATTGTACTTTTCTTTTTTTTTTTTTTTTTTTTTTACAATAAATCCCAAACATTTCCTATTTTGCCATGTGCTGCTGCTGTAGAATATCACTTTAAATCCAATCCAGTCCTGAAATGCTGTGCAAGCCATCTCAGCATGGGAGAACCAGAATATGTTGTAACCTGTCAGTCTTTTCATAAATAGTAAATGTTAATATAGATCTGTTCACGATTCCAGGGGAGATACATTGACCTCTCCATCAAAAGTCAGTGCATTTTTGGCAGTATTGTCCTTTCCTGTCCTATTACCTAGAATGATAACCTACACACTTGTACCATCCCACAGGACACTTTCCTAGCACTGCTCGCCCACAAACGTGGCCCTTGTTGGGGTTTATTGGTCCTGTTTACTCTACACATCCGCTATGATGGCAGCAAACAGAGCTCTTTATGTAAAGTTAAGATTTTATACTCTTCTAACCCAGGAACGTACAATGGAGGAGGCCACAACTGTAATAAACCTCACATTTATCTTAAGACATCTTGCTATTGAGGGAAGCAGATAATGATTTTCCAGTACACAGCCATATCCCCAGACGCTGGTTGTACAGAGAAAGTCAGATTATGTGGACAATATAAAATCCAGAAAACCCACCAACTTTCTCTCCTTCTCAATAGTTGAATAGGCGTTTGGTGAAAACTTCATATGTTTGTGAAGTATGCAACATACCAGCAGCTATGAATGCCATGAGCATAAAAGTATTTTTTGAGCAAATCTTACTTTTGTTAGGTTCTGCTTGTGCCGGAATGCCTCTATGTTGGACATTTATATATGTGATTTAAGTGGACTTGAAGGAATGTTCCTGTCACCCTGGGGTCAGTATTGTCCTGGGCATCCTCTATGAGCAGACACCCACAACTTCTTCAGAAAAGGTTACACCATCAAGGACAAGTATTTCTTAACAACCCGACGATGTCTCTGTGATCTCTTACCAGACTGTAAAATGCTTTAAAAAATAAAGTAAAGTATATGTGTCATTTGGACATGTTTTGGCTCTGGACGGGTCTTGGCTAAGTGTCTGGTGGAAGAATGTGAGAGAGAGTGCGGCTCAAACAGACCGCGCGCCCAGCTGTGCAGTTTATTGTATTTACATTGTAACGTGTTCTGCAAATGAATTATACCAGATGGACATCAGTGCAACCATTTGTCCATAATAGCAACCAGCGACAGGTTCAAGAGTTTTGCTCCATTTAATGCACTTTCATTTTTTTAGTAGAAATTTAGTAGAAATCAAATGCTGTAGTTCCAGATTATACATAAAACACACATACTAGACTTGTTCTATAGACCTGATAACAGCACTTGTTTAGCTCACTTGTGCCCTTTACAGTATGAAATACATGTAGTATATAAGTCTGGTTTCACCCAAAAGAGTGATCCAGCCCCGAAATACCAGGCAATTCTACCCTGAGTAGAACCCAGAAATACGTTACAGCCACTCTTGGGCCTTGTCAGTGAGGTGTAGCTGAACTCCCTAAGGCACAGTGAGCAAGTAGTTCATGTCTGGAGCTTTCCCATGCTATGGCGTTACTTCTGGAAATAACATAGTTATAACTATGTGAACATTTGTTGATAAAGAAAAAAATATTTTTTTGGAACTCCCTTGCTTTCTCTATTATACATTGGCTCTATTGGCAATTTGATCTCTTGTACCTCTTCCTTTGCGAAATTGGGCCTCTATTCAATTGCCAGCTGGCAACTCGGTCGCTGTAGGCCGGATGTCTGCGGGTGTGTTGCGGGCTCCCGCTCGTCTCCGATTGTGATGCCATTCAATTGAGCAAGGGTGCGAGTCATGGGCCGAAGCCTCAAGCCCATAAATTCCTCCCACGGCCGCAAACTATTAAGGGGCTGGCCGAGATGCAATCGGCCATTACGATCTAATTGCGGTATAACGTAGTGCGGCACAGGCCTCTCAGCCAATAAAAAGCAGTCTAGCCACAGATGATTGACAGAGGGAGATTATAAATTGGCTTTCCACCCGCCCATGCGTTGACTGTGTTGTATTATCTGATAAAGTAGCATGCAGGTCCCAGAGTTGGTGGTTAGTTGAGAGAGAGTAGAAGAGTTTAGAGAGAAGTAATTTGTGGTTTTGTTCATTTATCTTCTACTATTTCAGACTTAATCCTTGATTACACAGGTTACTTGTCCATTACTGATTGTGCTTTGTGTATGAAATAAAGCTTTGTTATACCATTGTAACTGTTTCAGTGTGTTTTCAATGGTCAGGACATCTGCATACATCACATATGTGTCACATTCCTATATATGTAAACTAACGAGCCCTAGTTACTATGCAATAGATCAATGCATATAACAATATTAATAGTCATAATAGCATTAGATATCATATAATACTATATATCATATTTAATAATAAACGGTTCATACACATGCAAAGTCTCATTAATGATACTGTGGAGTATCAACATTCCCCTGAGGGCCTGATAGCAATATGGCAGGTGATACAGGTAGTGGGTTGCCAGTTCGTTCTCTAGTGGACTGTGATTTGTCTGGCCTCTCTGTTATGAAATGCCCAACTACAGTGGCACTACATGGCATATAGCTCACAGCTTCATTCAGGTACACAAGCCCCTTCACCACCACCATTTAGCAATCCAGAAGGGGGCATGGGGAACATACACCACACAAATGTACATTGATGAATAGCAAAACATAAAGGGAAGTAATAAAATGGGAATGGGTATACATCTTAGCACATGGCCTCCAGCAATGGCGTAGGATTTTCCAGGATGGGCGTAGCAGAGATTATCCCTGCTGGAGGTGAATTGGCTATTGATCCCCATGCTTCTGCACAGCCTCCATGTGTATTTGCGGCCCTTCCTGATGGGTTATAGTAGATTAGTGTGGTGTATGTTCCCCTGGTCCCCTTCTGGATTGCTAAATGGTGGTGGTGAAGAGGCTTGTGTACCTTAATGAAGATGAGAGCTATACCATGTAGGGCCACTGTAGGTGGGCAGGTGATAGCAGAGAGATCAGACAAATCACAGTTCACTAGAGAAGTAACTGAGGGACTGAACATATGTGAAATGTTCCCCTGGTACTTGATATATGCCATGTGGTGGTGTAGCCTGGCCACTATTTTTTGTCCCAATATAGATGTAATGAGTGAGATGTATGTAAGATATTCTTTGTATTTTTAGGGTCCACATTAGAGCCTCTGTGAGTGTGAAAGGGTTAATATGTAAGCCATTTGCATTTATTTGTGTTGCTATTTAATGAGATAGGGTGTCTTTAATAGCTTTCTGCATGTTGCAGCATGGCTTTTCATATTGGCACATGCATGACCATTACAACCTATGTGGAAAATATTTGATAGTTGGGGGTTGTTGTGCATGTAATTGTAATGCCTTCCTTTGCTTTTCCCTCCATGTTTTAAAGTGTATTGGTGTCTTTATATTGTCATTTGCAGTTCTACAAACTAGTCTGTAACCCTTTGCTAGTCATATTTGGAACACGTACACTTTGGGCTGCTATTTGGCAATTGAATATCTATGTGCAGTTTTCGCAATCGGAAGTCTTGCGGCCTTGACAGATCAAAGGGTTTGGGAGGCTGTAAGTTAACCATCGCCAATTTTTCAAGGCTGTGACTCGTAACCCATTTGGAGCCCGCAGCAAGACGCCAATTGGATAGCAAAATAATTTGCAACCACACTGGATCGGCCCAGAACTCAATTCTGGTAGTTACAGAGCTTGTAGAATTTTAAGCATTACCTTGCTGGCATGTGAAATGAGTGCAATTGTTAGACAATTGGAGCACTCTTTGGCACTGCCTTTTTTGGGGATTGGGATGTAGACTGACCTTTTCCAGTCTATTGGCCATTGATGAGTTTTCCAAGTGTGTTGACATAAGGCAAGGAACACTTTCACACCATCATCCCATAGAATGTTGAATATTTCAACAGGGATTCCATCAACTCCTGCAGCCTTGTTAGCAGCAAGACATCCTAGGGTCCATCTCGCTTCACTCTCCGAGATGTCTGGCTCCAGATCATTGGACATCACTGCTGTTAAGATCCTTCCTGTATAGATCTTCAGTGTATTCCAGCCACTTCTTCTTTATCTGATCTTCTGCCCTACGATGTTTGTCTTTTATTACGCCCACTTGGCATGAAAGTTTCCTTTGAGGTCCCTGTTTTTTTTGAAGAGACCTCTTGACTTTCCCATTCTGTTATCTTTTTTATCTCTTTCCATCGCTCATGGTAGAATGTCTCCTTGTCTCTTCTTGCTCCTCTGCAATTCTGCATTCAGTTGGACAAATCTTTTCCTATCTCCAGTACATTTCTATTTCCATCTTTCCTGAGCTACTTACACAGTCTTATCAGACTTCCAGTTTGTCTTCTTAGTTTTCTTTCTTTTAGGGTATTCTTTGTTGCTGTTTTCTGCATAATGTCACAATCATCTAGTTCCTTACATCTATTATTTACCCACTGCATACACCCAAAGGATATTATTTATTTCTTATCTGCTTGGTCTGATGATTTCCCCTCTTTTCTTCAGTTTAATTCTGAACTTTGCAATAAGAAGCTCATGGTCTGAGCCGCAGTCAACTCTAGGTCTTGTTCTTTGGCTGCAAATTATATAGTCAATCTGATTTCTATGTTGTCCATCTGGTGATGTCCATGTGTAGAGTCGTCTTAGAGGGTGTTGGTGTTTGCTATGACCAGAGAATTATCCTGACAGAATTCTAATCTCTGACCTGCTTTATTTTGTGCTCCAAGGACAATTTTGCCAGTTATTCCAGGTGTCCTTTGGATCCCTACTTTAGCATCCAATCTCCTATGATGATAGTAACATTGTTTCTTGGTGTTAGATCTATGACGTTTTGAATATCTTTGTAGAACTGATGAACTTCAGCCTCCATCATTGGATCATAGACTTGAATCACTATGATGTTGTATAGCTTGCCTTGAATTTGAATTGAAATAATTCTGTCATTAATTTGGATGAAACCGAGCACTGCTTTGGACACACTTTGACTATGAGGGATACTCCATATCTTCTGCATGATTCTTGTCCACAGTAAGAGATCTGGTGGTTGTCTGATATGAAATGTCCCATTCCAGTCCATTTGAGGTCACTAATTCCCAGGCTATCAATGTGTAACCTTGTCATCTCATGTCTGACCACGTCCAGTTTGCTTTGGTTCATGGTTCTAACGCTCCAGGTTCCTATGCTGAATTTTTCTTTCCCTTCCCCTCCAGACAAATCCGCAGCAGGGTGTCCTCTTGGCTTTGGTCCAAGCACTTCATTCCCCAGTAATGTGGAAGGCACATTCTGACCTGAGGGCCTCATCTTTCGGTGCCATATTGTAATGTATCTGGCTGTGCTTATCCATAAGGTTATCTTAGCAAAGTTACTGGAGTGGGTGCCAGTTCTTTCTCCAGTGGACCATGATTTGTTTGACCTCTCCGTTATGACCTGCCCATCTTGGGTGACCCTACATGGTACAGCTCACATCTGATTGAGGTATACAAGCCCTTTCACCACAACAAGATACCAATCCAGAAGGGGAAATGTTTTAGAAACAACCTCTAATAAAGTCAGCCTTTGTATGTGATTTCTTCTGTGCTATCATCAATTCTGTTTTCTCAGGAGAGTGCGTTCTTCTAAACAAATGAGTTTTCCATTAGTTCTTCTGAAATAACTGGCAGTTGCAGCAACCACAATCGTATTGTGTAGATAGAAACTGTCTACATAGGCATATCTCCTCCCATCGCAGAAGAAAACAAGATGGCAACAAACACTAGAGGCTAAAAAAACATGGAATTCTTCTGAGTGAATGCTAAATATAGGACTACTGTGGTCACGTTTCAGATGTCTTCTTTTGAACAACTTCACTCAATAACAGGCAACATTTGTTTTAGAATAAAATATATATATATATATATATATATATATATATATATATATATATATATATATATACAGCCTCTAAATGCAGTTATGCGAAGGATGGTTTCCAGTTATTTACTTCTTTGAATGCAGAGGCAAGAGAGAGAGCAGAGAGAGAGTATGAGAAACAGAGAGAGAGAGAGAGAGAACAAGAGACAGAGAGAGTACGGGGGAGAGAATGAGTCAGAGAGAAAGAGAGAAGGAGGGAGAGAAGGCAGAGACAGAGAGAGTGAGAGGAGGGAGAGAGAATGAGAGTCAGTGAGAGCAGAGAGAGAATGAGTCAGAGAGAAAGAGAGAGAGTATGAGAGACAGAGAGAGAGAGAGAGAGAACAAGGGAGAGAATGAGTCAGAGAGAAAGAGACAAGGCAGAGACAGAGAGAGTGAGTGAGAGGAGGGAGAGAGAATGAGAGACAGAGAATGAGTCAGAGAGAAGGAGGGAGAGAAGGCAGAGACAGAGAGAATGAGAGAGTGAGGAGGGAGAGAGAATGAGAGACAGAGAGAGAATGAGAGACAGAGAGTGAGGAGGGAGAGAGAGCAGAGAGAGAGTGAGAATGAGTCAGAGAGAACAAGAAAAGGAGGGATAGAAGGCAAATAGAGTGAGAGGAGGGAGAGCAGAGAGAGAGCAGAGAGAGAGAGTATGAGAGACAGAGAGAGAACAAGGGAGAGAATGAGTCAGAGAGAAGGAGGGAGAGAGGGAGAATGAGAGACAGAGAGTGAGAGGAGGGAGAGATAACGAGAGTCAGAGAGAGAATGAGAGACAGAGAGTGAGAGGAGGGAGAGAGAGAGTGAGAATGAGAGACAGAGTGAGAGGAGGGAGAGAGAGTGAGAGGAGGGAAAGAGAGAGAGATAGCAGAGAGAGTAAGAATGAGAGACAGAGAGAGTGAGAGGAGGGAGAGAAGACAGAGACAGAGAGAGTGAGAATGAGAGACAGAGAGTGAGAGGATGGAAAGAGAGCAGAGAGAGCGTGAGAATGAGAGACAGGAGTGAGAGGAGGGAGAGAGAGAGAGACAGCAGAGAGAGTGAAAATGAGAGACAGAGAGAGTGGGAGGAGGGAGAGAAGGCAGAGAGTGAGAGGGAGAGAGAGCAGAGAGAGTTAGAATGAGAGTCAGAGAGTGAGAGGAGAAAGAGGGTGAGAATGAGAGACAGTGAGAGGAGGGAGAGAGAGCAGAGAGAGTGAGAATGAGAGTCAGTGAGTGAGAGGAGGGAGAGAGAGCAGAGAGAGAGTGAGAGTCAGAGAGAGTGAGAGGAGGGAAAGTGAGAATGAGAGTCAGAGAGTGAGAGGAGGGTGAGAGAGAGCAGAGAGAGTGAGAATGAGAGTCAGGGAGTGAGAGGAGGGAGGGAGAGAGAGCAGAGAGAGTGAGAATGAGAGTCAGGGAATGAGAGGAGGGAGAGAGAGCAGAGAGAGAGTGAGAATGAGAGACAGAGAGAGTGAGAGGAGGGAGAGAGAGCAGAAAGAGTGAGAGGAGAGAGAGTCAGTGAGTGAGAGGAGGGAGAGAGAGCAAAGAGAGAGTGAGAATGAGAGTCAGAGAGTGAGAGGAGGGTGAGAGAGAGAATGAGAGTCAGGGAGTGAGAGGAGGGAGGGAGGGAGAGCAGAGAGAGTGAGAATGAGAGTCAGGGAATGAGAGGAGGGAGAGAGAGGAGAGAGCAGAGAGAGAGTGAGAATGAGAGACAGAGAGAGTGAGAGGAGGGAGAGAGAGCAGAAAGAGTGAGAGGAGAGAGAGTCAGTGAGTGAAAGGAGGGAGAGAGAGCAAAGAGAGAGCGAGAATGAGAGTCAGAGAGTGAGAGGAGGGAAAGTGAGAATGAGAGTCAGAGAGTGAGAGGAGGGTGAGAGAGTGAGAATGAGAGTCAGGGAGTGAAAGAGAGAGCAGAGAGAGTGAGAATGAGAGTCAGGGAGTGAGAGGAGGGAGGGAGAGAGAGCAGTCAGAGAGTGAGAGGAGGGTGAGAGAGCAGAGAGAGAGTGAGAATGAGAGTCAGAGAGAGTGAGAGGAGGGAAAGTGAGAATGAGAGTCAGAGAGTGAGAGGAGGGTGAGAGAGAGCAGAGAGAGTGAGAATGAGAGTCAGGGAGGGAGAGAGAGCAGAGAGAGTGAGAATGAGAGTCAGGGAATGAGAGGAGGGAGAGAGAGCAGAGAGAGAGTGAGAATGAGAGACAGAGAGAGTGAGAGGAGGGAGAGAGAGCAGAAAGAGTGAGAGGAGAGAGAGTCAGTGAGTGAGAGGAGGGAGAGAGAGCAAAGAGAGAGTGAGAATGAGAGTCAGAGAGTGAGAGGAGGGTGAGAGAGAGCAGAGAGAGTGAGAATGAGAGTCAGGGAGTGAGAGGAGGGAGGGAGAGAGAGCAGAGAGTGAGAATGAGAGTCAGGGAGTGAGAGGAGGGAGAGAGAGGAGAGAGCAGAGAGAGAGTGAGAATGAGAGACAGAGAGAGTGAGAGGAGGGAGAGAGAGCAGAAAGAGTGAGAGGAGAGAGAGTCAGTGAGTGAAAGGAGGGAGAGAGAGCAAAGAGAGAGTGAGAATGAGAGTCAGAGAGTGAGAGGAGGGAAAGTGAGAATGAGAGTCAGAGAGTGAGAGGAGGGTGAGAGAGAGCAGAGA
Organism: Discoglossus pictus; assembly: GCA_027410445.1. NCBI lineage: Eukaryota > Metazoa > Chordata > Amphibia > Anura > Alytidae > Discoglossus > Discoglossus pictus. Next base: position 684,708 of record CM050174.1, read on the forward strand.
GAGTGAGAATGAGAGTCAGGGAGTGAGAGAGAGCAGAGAGAGTGAGAATGAGAGTCAGGGAGTGAGAGGAGGGAGGGAGAGAGAGCAGTCAGAGAGTGAGAGGAGGGTGAGAGAGAGCAGAGAGAGTGAGAATGAGAGTCAGGGAGTGAGAGAGAGCAAAGAGAGAGGGAGAGGAGGGAAAGTGAGAATGAGAGTCAGAGTGAGAGGAGGGTGAGAGAGAGCAGAGAGAGAGTGAGAATGAGAGTCAGGGAGTGAGAGGAGGGAGAGAGAGCAGAGAGAGTGAGAATGAGAGTCAGAGAGAGTGAGAGGAGGGAGAGAGAGCAGAAAGAGTGAGAGGAGAGAGAGTCAGTGAGTGAGAGGAGGGAGAGAGAACAAAGAGAGTGAGAATGAGAGTCAGAGAGTGAGAGGAGGGTGAGAGAGAGCAGAGAGAGTGAGAATGAGAGTCAGGGAGTGAGAGGAGGGAGGGAGAGAGAGCAGAGAGAGTGAGAATGAGAGTCAGGGAATGAGAGGAGGGAGAGAGAGCAGAGAGAGAATGAGAGACAGAGAGAGAGAGGAGGGAGAGAGAGCAGAAAGAGTGAGAGGAGAGAGAGTCAGTGAGTGAGAGGAGGGAGAGAGAGCAAAGAGGGAGTGAGAATGAGAGTCAGAGAGAGTGAGAGGAGGGAAAGTGAGAATGAGAGTCAGAGAGTGAGAGGAGGGTGAGAGAGAGCAGAGAGAGTGAGAATGAGAGTCGGGGAGTGAGAGAGAGCAGAGAGAGTGAGAATGAGAGTCAGGGAGTGAGAGGAGGGAGGGAGAGAGAGCAGAGAGAGTGAGAATGAGAGTCAGAGAGTGAGAGAAGGGAGAGAGAGCAGAGAGAGTGAGAATAAGAGTCAGGGAATGAGAGGAGGGAGAGAGAGAGTGAGAATGAGAGACAGAGAGAGTGAGAGGAGGGAGAGAGAGCAGAAAGAGTGAGAATGAGAGTCAGAGAGTGAGAGGAGAGAGAGAGAGAGACAGGGAATGAGAGGAGGGAGAGAGAGCAGAGAGAGAGTTAGAATGAGAGTCAGAGAGTGAGAGGAGAGCAGAGAGAGTTAGAATGAGAGACCGAGAGAGGGAGAGGAGGGTGAGAGAGTGAGAATGAGAGACAGAGAGAGTGAGAATGATAGTCAGAGAGTGAGAGCAGAGAGAATGAGAGACAGAGAGTGAGAGGTGGGAGAGAGAGCAGAGAGAATGAGAGAGAGCAGTGAGAGTGAGAGGAGTGAGAGAGAGCAGAGAGAGTGAGAATGAGAGACAGATAGTGAGAGCCAGAGAGATAGTGAGAGAGCAGAGAGAGATAGTGAGAGAGCAGAGAGAGATAGTGAGAATGAGAGAGAGTCAGAGAGAGAGTCAGAGAGAGAGCGTGGGCATACTCCTTGGCCTTGCCTTTAGCAGGTGTTATTGGCCTTCCCGAGCATTCTTTCCATGGATGCACACAGCACAATGCTGCTTTCACTTGAAGCTGTAAAGTGGGATTATGTCAGCCTTTGATGTGCACACTTCATGGGGAATGACGTCAGGATGTGAATTCCAGAGAGGTCTGAACATAGCAACACGCCGCCATCGCCAGCCTAACCCTTCCAGCTGCAGGGCTTGGAGAGCTTGCACCTCGCGCGCCAGGACTGGGAATGTGCCTAAAATAGCACAGACTGTTGTAGTAGATACACGGAACAGCCTTCCAGTGGAAGCTAAGCATGCCTTTCATAAGAACAAAGCCAGCCAGAGGGTTTGTGAAGTATGAGCAGCTGGGTGAGACAAGAAAATAAAAGGGTTTTTAAAGAAAATCTGAATTATTGAAAATTCTCTTTGAGTTCAGGAATCCATTATGTGTTTGTTACAATGAGTCACAGTGTTCCAGTACACCACAAGACTGTAAGCTCCTTGAGGCAGTGTCTCCGACAGGGTTATTGCACTAGGGCCTTGTGTACGAGTCATCCATTATAACACTTGATCAGTGATGGGCAACCCAGTCCTATAAGGGCCACCAACAGGCCGGGTTTTCAATATTTCTCTGTATTAGCACAGGTGGATCAATCAGAATAAGTGCACCTGAGTAAAGCAGAGAGACAGAAATCCTGGCCTGTTGGTGGCTGCTGATGATAAGTACATTTGCAGTACGGCGCAGGATTGTTTCTGTGCAGTGACATTTCAATGTAGTCTGTGATGTGGAAGATTGTCCTGTGTCTGGTGACAGGATTGTGTTACCAAGGAGGGGATTTCTGGGTATGAGACATTGTGTTCAGCAGCTCCTAATAATCACATTACTGAGCTCCGCCCCCACCTGGAAATCCTATTGGCAGAACACAATGATACGAGTGTTTCTATCAGATGCTGATGGAGATTAGCCTGATGGACTTACCATGTTTGTGCTGTGATACACCCAGGGCTTTCTCTGAGAACAAAAGGCTAGGAATTGTATTTTTTTTTAAAACAAACTAAATTAGTTCAAACTCTAATTAATGATACAAACTCCTTTGCCCCTCCCCCCAGTCCTCACTTTCCTCTAACTCTCCGAGCTCTGATCGTTCCATAAAATCCCTTCTCAGAGACACCCTGCACCATGTAGATATCACCAATACCCTCCTGTATCCCCTGCACAACTTTATCTGATAATGTACCAACCAGTTCTCAGCATATGGACAAAATATTTGAGCTTCAGCCTCATGATTACACCTTCCAGTGACCAGTTTGGCTTCATTTCCTGTATTACTGTTTTATTAAATCTTCTTGCACTACAAGGGACTCTAAGCAATCTTCTCCAACATCACAATCCAAAGACATTAATTCTCTGGTGCTCAGTCTTCTTTATGGTCCAGCTCTCACATCCGTATGTTACTACCTGAAATACCATAGGTCTAACTATGCAGACATGTGTTGACAATACATTATCTTTACTTCTTACTAGTTTGTCCAAGCCTGCCATAGCTTTCCTCCCCAGGCGTCTATTAATTTCATGGCTACAGTCACCTGAAGATATCTTGGGTCCCAGGAAATAAAATCTGTCACTGCCTCCACTTCTTTCCCATCTATTTGCCAGGAAGTGAGATTGCGGTTTGTCATGATCTTTGTCTTTAACGTTGAGCAGCAGGCCAGTCTCTGCACTCTCTTCTTTCACCATCAATAAGTCCTTTAGTTCCTCCTCACTTTCAGCCATCAGAGTAGTATCATCAGCGTATCTGAGGTTGTTGATATTTGATTCCGGCTTTGGACTCATCCAGTCCGGCCTTACGCACGATGTACTTTGCGTATAAGATGAATAAATAAGGTGACAATATACAACCTTGTTGCACTCCTTTCCCGATCTTGAACCATTCTGTTGTCCCATGTTTGGTTCTGACCGTGGCTTCTATCATTAGCCTGGACCAAATAGACATACGTGACTGCCATGATTTAAAATCTTATACAAATATGCTATTAATAGTGCCAAATTATAAAGATAATTTTAGTGCAGGGTTCTCTGTCTTAAGCAGCTGCATTGTATCTACAATTGTACACTTTAAAACTATTGATACATTTTTTGTAAATACTAAATGTAGAAAAGTATCAGTGAAACCTTGGTGTACTCTTCCTGTACCTGCACCAGTCTCACTGCAGTAAAGTGATCCATCTCTAGTGGGGTGCACTTAGTACCCTGATATTAAGGTAGCGGGAGCTGGTCCAGGCTTGAGAAACATTAGGAATGAAATAACTTCTGGTACACTCCAAATCTGAGCCAAAGTTGTTTGTAATATCACGGTCACCCCTTTTGTGTTCTCCATCATCCTGATATGTTTCCCTACACTTGGTCTCCGACCCGCGCACTTTTCTCCAGGAAAGTAAACATTTTCTTTGTAACCCCGCGCTGGCCAGTAATTAGTGTGACAAATGCAGAGCTGTTTGCAAGCTGTGCGCCCAGAGGTGTTTATGATGCATCTAATTGTGTCTTTTGATCGGCTGCGGCCAGTAATGGAGTCAGCCGGCGCTCGTTTCAAGGGGTCAGGGTGACAGGCTGTTTGGGTGTGTTGAGTCCCTGTAGGAAACTTACTAAATCTTATGGCTTTGTCCTATGACCTTGTGTTACAGGCCCGGCAGTGAAAGGATTAGCAGGGACACAAGGGAAAGGAGAATATCCCGGCCAATGTCCATGAGAAGGCTGCAGGTCACTGTATGCAATGGGAATCTGTTAGAACTAATTGGCACTAAAATCATCTTCAACCTGACTTATTGACTAGCAAATTACATATATATAGTAGTGCAGAAAATAAATAGTACATTTGTGTTCCCATTTGAATGTCTAATAATTAGTTAAAAAACGAATTTGCTGCTCAGGTTTCGCAGAAATATAGTCATTGCACTGCACTCTGGGAAACTGCACAGGGACATGCAGTTGAGCCTAATATATATATATATATATATATATATATATATATATATATATATATTCATAGATTGATCCTTAATGAGACCTTTTCAGGCCCTTTCAGCGGACATTGTTTTAGAGGCGTGGCTTCTGTACACCATGTCTATATGCAGTACCGCTGTACACGTTCTGATTGGTTAGACATTGTATGCTCTGCATTGCTTGAGCTGCATGTTATGTTTATTAGACTCCCACTTAAAGACATGCTAGGACATATAAAGAATCCCTATCACCCCAAAACTAGGTTATTCTTAAATAGCACAAAAAAACTGTCAATGTTATCTGGCAGTTGGACCCCTCTCCCACCCTTATCAATTACTCTGAGCCGCACATTATCATGCAGAGCCGCAAAATCAATTCGAAATATTTCAGAAATTATTTACCGTAGAGAAAAACTACTAGTACAATGTATATCCAGTTTTTAATGTTCGTTAAAATGAAATAATCTTCCTGTCGGGGAGACAGAGTCCCTTTAAGGAGTGTTTTAACCGCTCATAACTCTCGGTAATCAAGCCATCCATCAGTGCAGGGCATGCTGGGATCAGCAGGTTGTTAGATGCTTGATGTCCTCAGTCAGAATTAATGATGGCGCTCTGCGGGGAGACGAACGCTAAAAGCCCCCCCCCCCCCCCCCCCCACTCAGAGTATCAGGGTTGAATCAAAGTTGACTTCCTTCACAACAGCTGTTGTAAGTTTGACAGTCTGCGGGTGGCAGTGACCGGTAATGGGATCCAGATTGTGTTGGGTGGCGGACAGAAAGTGGAGCTTTAAATAGCAGAATGTGACCCAATAGTGCACGGATCATGACACGAGCTCGCCATGACATCATCACTGCAGATGTAGGAAGGCAAGGGCTGAGCAACAAACAATTTATATAGAGGTGAATTAAGATCCCTCTGGGGTTAATTAGAGAGCCCCTCCCGTACACGCCCTCACAGCTGTGCAGCTATCCGGGGGTTAAGAGTGGGCAACAAGATCAGAATAATTACACTGGGACCCCCCCTCATTACACTGGGACACCCCCTCACAGGCTGCTTTTATAGAAGGGCCGGGATCCGAGAAAGTCATTAAATTGGTCCCTGAGATGTTTATATGAGGGACCCCGCAGAGAGGAGGAGAGGGGCGCTGGGGCCTGACGCCATGGGCACCAATAAAGGGGCTAATAAAGGGAAATCTGGGAATGTATAGAGTGCAGGGGAGAGGGTGGGATTGTGTGATGCTGAGTGTATTGGTATTATGTATATTACTGTGTATTTGTTATATATATATATATATATATATATATATATATATATATATATATATTTATATATATATTGAATATGTATATATTGTATATATTGATGGATATAGTATGTGTATATATGTTTCCTTTGCTATGTTGTGTTTATTCCCCATATATGTATTTACCTGATGATGTCAGATGCTGTTTCCACTCTCTCCGCATCTGCTGTTATTATTCAAACTGAGGGTCCGATATCTTATGTTAGTATTGCTTCAGAATTGATAAAGAGCGGGTAAACCTCTAGAAAGCTCGTCAATATAAATAAGACGTTTGTCCAATACAAAAGGTATCAAATTATATTGCAATACTCATTATTAATCTATATATATATATATATATATATATATATCACATATTATAATAGTCCAACTGCGAGACGTCGTCACGCTGTTTGCGAGTGCGAAGCGAGGGGCCGCATTTGTGTAAGGTGGAGGCTCAAAGCCTCACACTCGGTTTAACACACACACACACGACTAAGAAAAAAAAAACGACCTCGGAACCAACCTTAACGTAACAAACACCCACACGCACAAAAAATACGACCATAAGGGCCGAACCGCGCGCACCTAAAAACAATCAAGACACACCAAATACTCACAAAAACTACATAAAAAGCTTACCCATAGCAAGGGGGGGGGGGGGGCATCCAGGACCTCTCAAAGTGAAGTTACACCTCCATTTAAGTCTAAATTCCCGAGTTCAGACACACGAAAATCCCCTAAGCGAGAGAAAAAATGGCCGCCGAAAAAAACGAAAACGAGGCTCAAAGCCCAGGACTGCACACACACACACATGCGACCTTGGTACCAACCTTAACGGAACAAACACCCACCTGCACGAAAAATACGACCATAACGCACACCTAAAAACAGTCAAAACACACCAAATACTCACAAAAAGTACATAAAAAGCTTACCCATAGCAAGGAGGCCACCCAGGACCTCTGAAAGTGAAGTTACACCTCCATTTAAGTCCAAATTCCCGAGTTCACACACACGAAAATCCACTAAGTAATAGAAAAAATGGCGGCAGAAAAAAACGAAAACAAGGCTCAAAGCCCAGCCACGTACAACTTACCCAAGAAGGGATCCGAGATAAGCTCAGAAACCTGCATTAACCCCACAGGATCCGAGATAAGCTCGGAGACCTGAATTCATTAAAGGACCTGTTATAAAAGAAAAAAAATATACACTATCACCCTGTCACTCATGGGGGTCAATACAGACCCCCATAAGCACTTAATTAACCCCCTCACTCATGGGGGTCAATACAGACCCCCATAAGCCCTTCATTAACCCTGTCACTCATGGGGGTCAATACAGACCCCCATAAGCACTTAATTAACCCCCTCACTCATGGGGGTCAATACAGACCCCCATAAACCCCTAATTAACCCTGTTATTTATGGGGGTCAATATAGACCCCCATAAGCCCTTCATTAACCCTGTCACTCATGGGGGTCAATACAGACCCCCATAAGCCCTTCATTAACTGTGTCACTCATGAGGGTAAATACAGAACCCCAGGAGCACTTCAATAACCCCCCTCACTCATGGGGGTCAATATAGACCCCCATAAGCCCTTCATTAACCCTGTCACTCATGGGGGTTAATACAGACCCCCATAAGCCCTTCATTAACTGTGTCACTCATGGGGGTCAATACAGACCCCCATGAGCACTTCAATAACCCCCTCACTCATGGGGGTCAATATAGACCCCCATAAGCCCTTCATTAACCCTGTCAATCATGGGGGTCAATACAGACCCCCATAATCCCCTAATTAACCCCGTCATTCATGGGGGTAATTATAGACCCCCATAAGCCCTTCATTAACCCTGTCACTCATGGGGGTCAACACAGGCCCCCATAAGCACTTCATTAACCCTGTCACTCATGGGGGTCAATAAAGACCCCCATAAGCCCTTCATTAACCCTATCACTTGTGGGGGTCAATACAGACCCCCAAAAGCCCTTCATTAACCCTGTCACTCATAGGGGTCAATATAGACCCCCATAAGCCCTTCATTAACCCTGTCAATCATGGGGATCAAAATAGACCCCCATAAGCCCTTCATTAACCCTGTCACTCATAGGGGTCATTATAGACCCCCATAAGCCCTTCATTAACCCTGTCACTCATGGGGGTCAATATAGACCCCCATAAGCCCTTCATTAACACTGTCACTCATGGGGGTCAATACAGACACCCATAAACCCCTAATTAACCCTGTCATTCATGGGGGTCAATATAGACCCCCATAAGCCCTTCATTAACCCTGTCACTCATGGGGGTTAATACAGACCCCCATAAGCCCTTCATTAACTGTGTCACTCATGGGGGTCAATACAGACCCCCATGAGCACTTCAATAACCCCCTCACTCATGGGGGTCAATATAGACCCCCATAAGCCCTTCATTAACCCTGTCAATCATGGGGGTCAATACAGACCCCCATAATCCCCTAATTAACCCCGTCATTCATGGGGGTCATTATAGACACCCATAAGCCCTTCATTAACCCTGTCACTCATGGGGGTCAATACAGATCCCCATAAGCCCTTCATTAACCCTATCACTTGTGGGGGTCAATACAGACCCCCAAAAGCCCTTCATTAACCCTGTCACTCATAGGGGTCAATATAGACCCCCATAAGCCCTTCATTAACCCTGTCAATCATGGGGGTCAAAATAGACCCCCATAAGCCCTTCATTAACCCTGTCACTCATAGGGGTCATTATAGACCCCCATAAGCTCTTCATTAACCCTGTCACTCATGGGGGTCAATATAGACCCCCATAAGCCCTTCATTAACACTGTCACTCATGGGGGTCAATACAGACCCCCATAAACCCCTAATTAACCCTATCATTTATGGGGGTCAATATAGACCCCCATAAGCCCTTCATTAACCCTGTCACTCATGGGGGTCAATACAGACCCCCATAAGCCCTTCATTAACTGTGTCACTCATGGGGGTCAATACAGACCCCCATGAGCACTTCAATAACCCCCTCACTCATGGGGGTCAATATAGACCCCCATAAGCCCTTCATTAACCCTGTCAATCATGGGGGTCAATACAGACCCCCATGAGCACTTCAATAACCCCCTCACTCATGGGGGTCAATATAGACCCCCATAAGCCCTTCATTAACCCTGTCAATCATGGGGGTCAATACAGACCCCCATAAACCCCTAATTAACCCTGTCATTCATGGGGGTCAATATAGACCCCCATAAGCCCTTCATTAACCCTGTCACTCATGGGGGTCAATACAGACCCCCATAAGCCCTTCATTAACTGTGTCACTCATGGGGGTCAATACAGACCCCCATGAGCACTTCAATAACCCCCTCACTCATGGGGGTCAATATAGACCCCCATAAGCCCTTTATTAACCCTGTCAATCATGGGGGTCAATACAGACCCCCATAAACCCCTAATTAACCCTGTCATTCATGGGGGTCATTATAGACCCCCATAAGCCCTTCATTAACCCTGTCACTCATGGGGGTCAATACAGGCCCCCATAAGCACTTCATTAACCCTGTCACTCATGGGGGTCAATACAGACCCCCTTAAGCCCTTCATTAACCCTATCACTCGTGGGGGTCAATACAGACCCCCAAAAGCCCTTCATTATCTGTTAAAAAAAAAACATAACATTAATACATAAACAGAAAAACAAAATAAACATAATCTACATTGTACTTACCTCCCCGCGATGTCTCCGGCCTCCTCCTGCTCCTCTTCTGCCACGCCCTGTAAAAAAAAAAAAAATAATACTTACATCCGCACTCACGGACATCCCCGACTCTAATGAGGCTCCCGGAGACTTTTCCGGAAGAAAATAGGCAATGACGCCTTCTGATTGGTTGAAATCGCTGTCTATCAAATTCACCAGGTCAGGAGGCGCCAATGTGTGAGCCAATCAGAAAGGGATACTGTCACGACCCACTCTCTGGCTGGGGTCTGCTGACTTGATTTGGGTTACTCTGGACCTTGGAGTAGCTTTGAGTACAGGAACATCATGTCTCAGCCCTTGGTTTAGACTGAGCAATATTGACAGTAAGTCTGATGAATCTTACTGCGAGCATATGTCCCCGGGTAAATAATACATCTACACACCACGTCTTGATGAAAATTATGAACAACTTTATTTGGAAAACAACATCTTTTAAACAGGCATACAAAATCACCAGGAGGGCTATCTTTAGTCAGCCCCTAACTGCCTCTGGCCAATCAGGCAGGGAACCATGAGACTCCTCCCAGGTCCGCCCACTAGGTGTGGCTACCTAATTCAGTTGGTGTCTGGCTCTCAAGGGAGAAACATCTACCTGTCCTCTGGAATTTGCCCTGATTATCTGAGTGAGAATCCCTGTAGACCCCCTGGGGTTATGGTGCCTCAATGTCTGTATAGACCCCTTTGTTCTGGCCTTACTATCACTTCAAGTGTTTACTTTAGGTGATAGCTGGAAGGCAGATGGGTGATCAACTCAGGTTACATATGCAGTCAATATGGACACAACATGGCTCCAACATTCCAATACAATATATTTACAGATATTACCACTACAACATGTTATAACCCACATGTTATGAGTTGAGGCAGTACTTCCCACGTCAGTCCACTTAATGCGTTATGACGACTTTATTAGTGGTGACGTGGTAAACTGCCTCTTCTCTCAATGCCTAACAATAACAGTGGGACTCTGCCCTGAATATATTACATTATAACAGTGGCTCTGGGAGCCCAAAACCTTCTGTTCAATAACATGTGGCAGGTAACAGTTCCAAATCCAAGATGGCCCCTGGCTGATTCATGACAGATACACCCTAAAATCCCACTCTGATTGGATAATGCACCTATCAATCTTTATTTAAACCAATCACAAGGCGCAGATGCCTTCAGCCAATCACAATGGAATACACCCCCACAGGGTGATTGGCTGGAGGCATCTGCGCATTCTGATTGGTTGCACTGACAATAGCCAATCACAATGGAATACACCCCCACGTACTGATTGGTGAAGGATTTTTGCGCTTTCTCATTGGCTATTGTCAATGTCAATCAGTATTACAGCCAATGGGAAGGTGCAGATGTCTTCACCAATCAGTAAGTGGGGGTGTATCCCATTCTGATTGGCTGATGGCAATAAAGCCTTCGGATTGGTTCAAATAAAGATTGACAGGTGGGTTATCCAATCAGCTTGGTATTTTGGGGTGTATCCCTTTCTCATTGGTTCACAATTGGCGTCTTCTCATTGGCTGAATTTGATAGACAGCGTTTTCAGCCAATCAGAAGCCGCCATTGCCAATTTTATTCTGGAACACCATAGGAAGCTCATTAGCGTCGCCAGGGCGGATGTATGTCGTTTTTTTTTTTTTTTTAAAGAGCGCGTATGCTTCCGGGGCAGAACACCAGGAGGCCGGAGACATCAAGGGGAGGTAAGTACAATGTAGATTGTGTTTATTTTACTTGGTTTCATGTTTATGTATGTGTACTAATGTAATGTTTTTTTTTAACAGGGGCCGCGCCTCAGAAGAGCGCGGATGCTTCCGGGGCAGAACACCAGGAGGCCGGAGACATCGCGGGGAGGTAAGTACAATGTAGATTGTGTTTATTTTACTTGGTTTCATGTTTATGTATGTGTACTAATGTAATGTTTTTTTTTAACAGGGGCCGCGCCTCAGAAGCAAAGATGAAGGACGTGACATGCTGAGACAGGACATGCTGGAAAGGTGAGTAGAATAATTAGAACATTTAGAATGTTTAGTTATTTTATGTAAACATGTTGTATTCATTTTTTTTTCTGTAGTCGGGGGGGGGGGGTTGTAATGTATTTTTTTTTTTTCTGTAATGTACAATTTTTATTTTTGGTGATTTTAGGTTTTTTTATTTTATGTAATGTAGATTTTTGATCACTTTAGTTTTTTGGATTTCTGTAATTACAGTGGTGGGGAGGGGGTTATTAGGGGGTAGGTAGGTAGTGTAGGTGTTAATAGGTTAGTGTAGAGGGTGTTTAGTTGATATTTAATGTTTTATTGGGGGTATAGTGCAGTGTAGTGTTTATACTTAGTGTCATGATGGTCCTTGTGGTTAATGTGGTTAATGTTGGGTTGTAACAGGCCCATAATGGTCATAATATACCCTTATGGGACTGATGGGGTTAAATAGAGGCTTATGAGGGTCTGGATAGAACCCCATAAGTGACCGGGTTAAAATGGTGTAGTGCTTACACTTTGGGTCATGAGGGTCCTGGATGACCCTCATGGCACTTATACTGTTATTACATGCGTTCATTACTGTGTTAGAGGGGTCTATATAGTTGAGGCACACAGTACACTCACATTGTGTGGCAAACAGCATTTCAACACTTTCTTTTAATGACCGTAATTTTTTGACGGGCAAGTCGCTAATATATATATATATATATATATATATATATATATATATATATTTATAGAAAACAACAAAGTCAGAGGTGCTCATCAGAGAACGAACCAACCTTAATAGGTTAGTTCTATAGTCATGTTAAGCTACTCTGAGAGCAACCTCTTTTAGCTCACTTGTGCCCTTCACAGGGAGAAATATCCTGTAGTATATCAGTCTGGTCCCACTCAAAAGAGTGACCCAGCCCCAAAATACCAGGCAATTCTACCCTGAACAGGAGAAACAGCAAACCCCAGACGCGTTTCGGCCTTTATGGGCCTTGTCAGTGAGGTGCAGCTGAACTCCCTAAGGCACAGTGAGCAAGGGGTCCACGTCTGGAGTCCCCTATTACCCTTAGGGAGACTAAACCCTAAAGGTAATTTGCATATAGAAAACAACAAAGTCAGAGGTGCTCATCAGAGAACGAACCAACCTTAATAGGTTAGTTCTATAGCCATGATAAGCTACTCTGAGAGCAACCTCTTTTAGCTCACTTGTGCCCTTCACACATATATATAGATATATGTTATAATGTGTATATGTTACATTGTGTATTGGTATTATGTATATTATTGTGTATTTGTTATATATCACATATTATAGTTGTCGTAATTGCGAGTTGTCTCCATGTTAAAAATGACGGGCTTGCTGAAGGCGCTCATTGCAGGGCTCACAATTGTGGCCTTTCCCTCTAAGGGACCTCTGGCCAGTCATACATCCTATTTGCCCCAGGATGCTACACCGATGCAGAATGGAAACAGATTAAAGGCGCACATTGCGATACCCGCGATTACCGCTGAAGGACGTAGGACTTTGGAGCTGATTGCGAGGCACGCAAGTCTTAGAAAGATTTACGACTTTTTCAAGCACGTAACTAGCAAAGTGTAGGAAGACCCCCAAGAAACGACAATTACTTCAAAAAATTAACTTACAACCTCACACACAGCACAGGGGGAGAGGCAGGGAGCCTGGGAGTCAGGTTGCAAGCTAATTTAAGCTTTAATTGTCATTTTTCAGACATCAAAAATTGGCTAAGCGGGGAAAGAAACTGTGGCCGTTAAAGCATAAATCTTAAAAAAAAAGGCTCAAAACTAGGCCGAAGGCAGTAACACTTAGGCACGAAGCGAGGCTCGCAACACTTAACAAAAAAACAGGGTAATAACACTTAGGTGCTAATTGGGAGGCTCGCAAGACTTGCGCAGGGAGAGAGAGGAGTAAGAAACAGGGGAGGGAGAAGGGGACACGTTGGAAAAGACACAGGGGGGAAAGAGGGAGGAAAAGAGGCACCGGGGAGGGAAATAAGGGGAAAAAAGGCCAGGGAGAGGAAGGGAAATATGGAAGGGAGAGGGGGCAAACAGACATAGGGGTCAGATAGTGGGGAGAAGCTCACAATGAGCACCGAAGGCACTCATTGCAGGCCTTGCAATGAGCGCCGAAGGTGCTCATTGCAAGCAATGAAAGTGTCGGGTTGGCCGAGGACTGCAATGACCGTAACGTACACAACGGGAGAGGCTGGCTATAAGCTCCGAGAACCTTGCACTGTGTGGCCAACAGCATTACCAGATTACAAATTGTATTGCCATCATGTTTGACGGGCAATTCCCTAGTATGTGTTATAATGTGTACTATCGACTTACCCGTCAAAAATGACGGGGCAATAAAATAAAGTTTTGAAATGCTGTTTGACATACAATGTGAGTGTACTGTGTGCCTCAACTATATAGATATGTAATAACACTATAAGTGCCATGAGGGTCATCCAGGACCCTCATGACCCAAAGTGGAAGCACTACACCATTTTAACCCAGTCTCTTATGGGGGTCTATACAGACCCTCGTAAGCCTCTATTTAACCCCATTGGTCCCATATGGGTATTTAAAGACCCTCATGGGACAGTTAGAAGCCTAATATTACCCCGTAAGTGCTATGAGGGTTCTCCAGTACCCTCATGACACTAAGTACAAACACTACACTGCACTATAGCCCCCCAATAAACCATTAAATCTAAACTAACCCCCCTCTACACTAACTGTGAGGAATTGACTCTGCTGGGTTTTGAACCCTGGTCCCCAGGCTGCTATACCTCTTCCCTACCACTGCGCCAGCCTGCCTGTTGTGAATTCCATTGAGACCTTATAAGCTTGACTCTGCTAGCAATTGTATCAGTACCTAAGTCTCTTCAGCTGTGTCTGGTCCTTGGCCTATATAAGGCACTTCCTGTCTATTGATCCTTGCCAGATTATTGTGTGGTTCCTGATCACTTCAATAAACCTTGTTCCTGTTTTCACCTACAACTTGCTGAATTGGATTATTGCTGACCTTGGCTACTGGTCTCCACAACTTTGTGATTTCTATATCATTACAGAATAATCTGGCCAATTCATGGAGACCGCCGGGACAGATTCTGCATTGGCCCAGCAGGTTGCTTTATTTGCAAGAACTGTGCAGACCCAGGCACAGACCATCCAAGTGCTGCAGGACCAGGTAGCTGAACTGCAAAATAAATTTCAGTCAATGCACAGTGAGTATACCAGCTACAGGGCACGTGATGCTGCGGCTGCTACTGTTACACCTGCACAAGAGGCCCGCTTGCCCCTGCCAGAAAAGTTTGGAGGAGATCGCAAAAAATTTAGGGGTTTCCTAAATCAATGCCGTTTGCACTTCATGATGTGACCTCACCAATTTCCATCTGAAAGAGAGAAGGTGGGATTTATTTTTTCCTTATTCAAAGATGAAGCCCTGGCTTGGGGCTCCCCTCTTCTGGAACAAGACAGTCCAGTCTTGGGTAATCTAAATGACTTTCTTGAGGCCATGTGCCTAGTTTTTGATGACCCCAATCGATGTGCTACAGCAGAAGCCACTCTCCTTCATTTGCATCAAGGGAGGCGCTCGGTGGCTGAATATGCTGCTGAATTCAGACAGTGGGTTGCTGATACTACCTGGAACCAATCAGCCCAGAGGTTCCACTTCAGAAAAGGTCTCTCAGAAGCTATAAAAGATGAGCTAGCTCGTGATGATCTTCCTGCTGACTTTGATGCATTTGTGCGTTTGGCTATCCGTATTGATCGGAGACTTTCTGAAAGAAGATTGGAAAGACAGGGCTCTTTTAGACCAAGTACTACTCCAATTTCCTATTCAAGAACTTCTACTCCGATCCCACAAACACCTACAGACTCTGAGCCAGAGGCTATGCAGGTAAATCTAATAAGAGGGCCATTATCCAACGAAGAAAAACAGTGGCGACGCACTCACAATTTATGCCTGTATTGTGGTAGTGCAGGGCACTATGCCATCAATTGCCCTAGCAAATCCAAAAGAACAATAGCTATGGCGGCTGAGGGTGCACAGATTCGACACCAATCCCAGATTTCGGATCAACTGGATTCTGTCACACAACCCTTGTTTTCTCTGGCTCATGGTGAAGAGGGTATGTTGACTCAACATCCTCATTTTGTGGTGCCTATCACGTTGCAATGTGGTGATCGTAAAATTTCAACTACCGCTATGATAGATTCTGGAGCAGGCGGAAACTTTATGGACATTAAATTTGCAGCAGGAAATAGAATTCAGTCTATCCCTAATTCTTCACCTGTGTTAATGGAGACAGTTGATGGTTCTCCACTTACGTCAGGACCGGTTACACATGAGACTGTGCCCTTAAAGTTGACTGTGGAAGTGAATCACCATGAGGCTATCTCTTTCCCCCTAATTTCCTCAACACAGTTTCCAGTGATTTTGGGGGTACCTTGGCTTGCTCTGCATAACCCACAGATTGATTGGAAGATCAGAACTTTGTCCTTTCCTGCAGAACACTGCTTTATGAATTGTCAACCCTCTAAGGTAACACCTGTTGCCACAACAATTAATGAAATGGTTGCTACAAACTTGACTAAGCTTCCTCTACAATATCGGGATTTTGCAGATGTCTGTGATAAGAAGAATGCTGATCAGCTTCCACCACACAGGCCTTATGATTGCCCAATAGAGCTGTTGCCTGGGGCTGCTATCCTATTTGGCCGTATATATTCCCTTTCTGAGCCTGAATTGAAAGCTCTTCGTGAATACCTACAAGAAAATCTTGCCAAAAGCTTTATTCGACCATCTACTTCTCCAGAAGGAGCTCCTATTTTCTTTGTAGAAAAGAAAGATGGCAGCCTACGGCCATGCGTTGATTACAGGGACATTAATAACATCACTGTTAAAAACCGCTACCCCTTGCCTCTGATTCCTGAACTTTTGGAGAGACTCTGCTCAGCTAAAATATTTACGAAGCTTGATCTTCGGGGGGCATATAATCTGGTTCGCATAAGACCCAATGATGAATGGAAAACAGCTTTCAGAACCAGGTACGGGCATTACGAATATCTAGTAATGCCTTTTGGGCTCTGTAATGCCCCTGCAACTTTCCAGCATCTTATCAATGATGTACTACGAGATCTCCTGGATCAGTTTGTTGTGGCATATTTGAATGATATCCTAATATTCTCTGATAATCTTGAAAACCACAGAAAACAGGTCCGTATAGTTCTAGAGCGCCTTCGTACCCACCGCCTATACATTAAACTAGAAAAATGTGAGTTTGAACAAACAGAAATTCAATTCCTGGGGTATGTAATAACTCCCAAAGGTTTAAGTATGGACGCAAGTAAAATTAAAGCTGTGCTGGACTGGCCCATCCCCAAGAATGAAAAAGATGTTCAGAGATTTGTGGGGTTTGCCAATTTTTACAGGCGTTTCATTAAGAATTTCTCTGACGTTATTACACCGATCACTGAACTCACACGTAAAGGGACTCCTTTTCAGTGGTCCGATAAGGCGGATACCGCATTTTCCCGATTGAAGACTCTGTTTACCTCTGCCCCTGTCCTGGTACATCCTCAGCCGGAATTACCATTTATTGTGGAAGTTGAGGCTTCTGATTCAGCTGTTGGTGCTATACTGTCTCAAAGGGCTGGACCTAAGATGCTGTTACATCCGTGTGCCTTCTATTCCCGCCAGATGGTGCCAGCAGAAAGAAACTATGACATAGGGAATAAAGAACTATTGGCTATAAAAGCTGCCTTCACCGAATGGAGACATCTCTTGGAGGGAGCTACCCATCCAATTACTGTCCTCACAGATCACAAAAATCTGGAATGTATTCGATCAGCTAAGAGACTGTCAGCCAGACAAGCACACTGGTCCCTATTCTTCTCAAGGTTTAATTTTTTGGTTACATACCGTCCTGGCTCCAAGAATGGTAAGGCGGATGCCTTGTCTAGAATAGCTGACCCCCTCCATACTACCGTAACCAAGACCACCATCTTGCCAGAGGATATATTTATAGGAGTTACATTTCCTTCTGATCTAATGTCTCGCATTAAAAAGGGCTACGCTGAAGACCCAGTTCTTCGTGATCCTCCTCGTGACCTCCATATGACGATGCGTAATGGGTTTTGGATTTTTCAACAACGTCTGTTTGCTCCGGAGTCAGTGCGACTGGACCTTTTACGTCTCTACCATGACTCAAAACCAGCAGGTCATCCAGGAATCCGAAAGACACAAGAGCTACTTGCCCGATCCTTTTGGTGGCCGAAGTATCATGAGGATGTTAAGAAGTATGTGTCCTCTTGTGATGTGTGTGCCAGACATAAGGCTCCTCGCTCATCCCCTGTTGGCTTGCTTCAGCCTCTTCCGATTCCTCAACCTCCCTCTAAGGAACACACTACCATTCTTGTTGTTGTGGACAGGTTAACTAAGATGGGTCATTTCATACCAGCTCGTGGTCTCCCTTCAGCTAAACAGACGGCTGACCTGGTTATTCGGGAAATATTTCGCTTGCATGGAGTGCCTGATGAAGTAGTTTCTGACAGGGGAGTACAGTTTACGTCTCGTTTTTGGAAACAGTTTTGTTCTAATCTAGGTATTAATGTAAATCTGTCGTCAGCTTTTCATCCGCAAAGTAATGGACAGACTGAGCGAACCAACCAGACTTTGGAGCAATATTTGCGGTGCTATATTAGTTACCTGCAGGATGACTGGCTGGATTTTCTACCCACGGCGGAGTTTGCCTATAACAATGCCCAACACTGCTCCACTTCTTTGAGCCCATTTTTTGCCAACTATGGTTACCATCCGACCTTTCTAGTCAGTCTCCCAATTACTACTTCCATTCCGGCTGTCGCTGACCGGCTAACGGCCTTAAGTGATTCCCAAGCACTGTTGAAAGAGACTCTTTTGGAGGCTCAGGAATGTTACAAAAGAGCTGCTGATAGGCATAGAAAGGAGGCCCCAGTCTATCACGTTCGTGACAAGGTGTGGCTGTCAACAAGGAATCTCAAGCTTCGGATTCCTTCTCATAAATTGGGTCAAAGGTTCATGGGACCTTTTGAGATCATTGCTCAGGTCAATGCTGTCACTTTCCGTTTACAACTCCCGAATTCCATGAAAATACATCCAGTGTTTCACGTTGCACTGCTTAAAACTTTTCATGAAAACACTTTCCCTGGCCGAGCCCTGCCTGCCCCACCTCCAGTCCTCGTGGATGGTGAGGATGAGTACGAAGTGGACAAAATTCTTGACTCCAGGATTTTCCGTGGCAAGCTTCAGTATCTGGTTCGCTGGAAAGGCTATGGTGAGGAGGAGAGTTCGTGGGAACCAGTGGACAATATTCACGCTCCTGATCTCCTTCGGTCTTTTCATGTGCAGTACCCTGCTAAACCAGGTAATAGAGCATCCAGAGGCTGCACCTATAGAGGCGGGGGTAATGTGAGGAATTGACTCTGCTGGGTTTCGAACCCTGGTCCCCAGGCTGCTATACCTCTTCCCTACCACTGCGCCAGCCTGCCTGTTGTGAATTCCATTGAGACCTTATAAGCTTGACTCTGCTAGCAATTGTATCAGTACCTAAGTCTCTTCAGCTGTGTCTGGTCCTTGGCCTATATAAGGCACTTCCTGTCTATTGATCCTTGCCAGATTATTGTGTGGTTCCTGATCACTTCAATAAACCTTGTTCCTGTTTTCACCTACAAGTTTGCGGAACTGGATTATTGCTGACCTTGGCTACTGGTCTCCACAACTTTGTGATTTCTATATCATTACACTAACCTATTAAGACCTATACTACCTACCTACCCCCTAATAACCCCCCCACCACTCTAATTAGAGAAAATCAAACAAACTAAAGGCACCAAAAATACAATCTACATTACATAAAATAAAAAAACCTAAATCACAAAAATAAAAAATCTACATTACAGAAAATAAAAAACCTAAGTCACAAAAAATAAAAAAAGGAACATTACAAAAAATAAAAAAATACATTAGAACCCCCCACCCACTACAGATTTTTTTTTTTTAAATTACACACCTGAAAAGGAAATACATAGAATACAAATAAAATGAAATAGAATACAATACCTCCCTATCTATGTAACATACAATCAATACTATCTATCTAAAATACATCACCCAATCTATCTAATACACAATACATCCTATATATCTAATATGCATCCCCCAATCTATGTAATATACAATAAATACTATCTATCCAAAATACATCCCACAATCTAATATACAATACATCCTATCTATCTAAAATACATCACCCAATCTATCTAATATACAATACATCCTATCTATATAAAATACATCCCCCTATCTAACATACAATAAATGCTATCTCTATAAAAAATACTCTAATTCTAAGCTAAAATAAAATAATTAAGACCACTTACCTTTGCAGATATCCCTTCAGATCAGCAACCTAGGAAAAAAACAAACAAAATTACTACAACAAGTTTACAGAAAATAAATAAACATTGTACATTTTATAAACTAGCGACTTGCCCGTCAAAAAATTACAGTCAATAGAATTTTAATGCTGTGAAAACTGTTTGCCACGCAATATTGGTCTCTGACATTCTTAAGCTTTTGTTTTATTATGTACCAATAAATAGAACATTTTGAATAAAACTTTTTATTTTTTTAACTTTCAACTTGTATTTCACCAACAGGTATATATATATATATATATATATATATATATATATATATATATATTTTTTTTTTTAAATCTGAACTGTTTTAATTGTCATATATGGAATAACAATATAACAATGTGTGAATTTTTCATGAATAGATATTGTAAACCATAACATCAAAGTTTGTAACATGCAACTTGAATTTTAAACAATCTTTTCTTTTTTTTTAACAATACTAACACTTTGAATCAATATTTATCTATGAATAACAGACGACTATGTAAAGTTTCATAAACTAAGTATTTTGTACAATTACATGCTTTGTAACATTCTTTTTTTTTTTTTAACTCATGTTAAACTAAATTGGCATTGAATCCAGAGGAAGGCAAACAATAAAACCCCCCATTGAAACTTTGCCAATTGTATCAAAGAGGGAAAAAAAAAAAATTCCTTCCTGACCCCATTAACTGGCGATCGGATTGCTCCCTGAATCAATAATCCTTCTTAAGATTATACTGTTGAATGTATTAACAAATGCTTAAACTTGTAGTAACATAAATGTTTGACTATATACAATATAGCATGAAGTAACTTTCCACAACTTTGAAAAGACAATGTTATACAATATAGCTTGAAGTAACTTTCCATAACTTGTAAAAGACAATGTTAACATGTCAAATACTACTTTAAAACATTTTTAATGTAAGCTTCCAATTAAAGTAAATGGCACCTAATTGTTTTGTGGGGCCAATCATGTAAAAAGGTAACTTGTAAGACCTTCCAATCTGTGTAACCATTGTTTCGTGTTGTTTTTCTTTTTGATACTTTTTTGTTTCTTCTTCTTGTACTTTGTATAAATGGCACATCGAGTTTCCTATTGGAAATAGTGGTCCCCTATTTAAAAAGTCCCAGAGACCTCTAATTTTGTCCTGGAAGTAAAACCACTGTTCTCTATGTTTTTTTGCCATTGTATCGAGTTTCTTCTTGAAATATTGGTACTGTAAAATCAGTTTGAGTAACATAAAATGTTTTCGTCGAAATTAAAGCACTGTCCTATATATTTACAGCACCTCATAGTACACAATGTTTTTTTGTAAAAACACATCCATCTTCCAATAAATCACCCCGACTTGTGTTTTCTTCAACATGTAATTTCCTCTTGAAAATGCAAAATATAATTGGCCATGTGCAAACACAGGTTCCTTCAAAAAAATACCCCCAGACTTAAAAGTTTGTCCTTGGGATTTATTGATGGTCATGGCAAATGCCATGATAATGGGAAATTGTCTCCTTTGAAGGACAAAAGGCAAACCACTCTCACTTGGAGCCAAATCAATTCTCGGTATAAGAACTGGTTCGCCTTTATGGGTACCACTCATAATTTCTGCATGTAGAAAATGATCCTTTAATTCCTTCACAATTCATCTGGTCCCATTACAAAGTCCTTTTTTGGGATTCATATTTCTCAATAGCATGATAATTGCCCCTTTTTTAAGTTGCAAAACATGTGGTGGCATTCCAGAGGGAGTTAAAGAATTAATAAATTCCATACCAAAGTTTGCTTCACTTTCTTTGTCGTCAGCCAGAACAGAATCTGCACTGTAATAGTTTTTTGGGGAGCATTGATTAATTTTAATATTTTGTTGTTTAAATTCAAGGCATCGAAAAAAAATTATGTCAATATTACTTTGCTTGCAATGTCTGAGTAATCCTCGTTATTGATGGTATTGAGGAAGATTGTTGAAATTAGTGGTTCTGTTGAAATCATTTCTGGTGGAATTTGTACTGCATCATCAGGTAAATTATTTATTTTTGCCTGTTTTCCTTCTCCAATGTGAATGAGCCAATCATTGAATTGATTTCGGCCTTCAGATCTCATATTTACTTCTAATTTAAGGTGTGTAAATGTTTTCCACAGCTTACTTCTTTTTATACACATTTCGACTATGTCAGTCCGATTGCCATGAAATCTCCTAACAACATCACCTTTCCACCAAATGGCAAATCATTAGCCATGACTTATTTTAATAATCGATCAATACATTGGAGGGCATGACATAAAATCATAGTTGCCTCATCTATTATAATTAATTTACTCTTGTGCAATTTTTTGGCTTGTAATGAATTAATTTGGATATCCGACACTGATGTTTCCAGAATGGGAACTGGCAGTTTAAATCCACTATGCACAGTTCTACCACCTTCTAACAAAAGTGCGGCAATTCGAGTGGTTGCAAATGGCAGTGCTATTTGACCCTGTGCTTGAATGCAACTCATCAACAAATTATATAGATAAGTTTTTCCTGATCCACCAGGGCCATCCAGATAGAAGATGATATGCTCAAAGAGCGTTATTTCTATCGCATTTGTGATGGAATTAAATGCTTCCAATTGCAATACATTTAAAGTTCCAATTTTTCTTGTGTTTTTTGGTATTCAATGTCAGTGTCATACTCAAAGTTAATTTCATCTATAAATCCTGCATCAGGCAGATTAAAGTTGGCACAATTTAATCCATGACAAAGTAAGATTTCCTGTATTTCCATTAATGCTTTAAATTGTGCAATGTTTTCATTATAACGCAAGAAATCTTCACACAAATGTAATTTAAATGTTTCCCACAAAGTTAAGGCATCTGGTACACTGCAAAAGATACAAATAAAAGCAAATTGTTCTCTCATTTGCTTTGGCATTTGACATAGTGCTGCTTCCTCGAGACATCTCTCCCATTCTGTATCATCTGCTAGAAAGTTTTGATGTCTTGCAGCTAACTGGAAAGTGTCATAAACTATGTCATTGACTGTGCGTAAATGTTCATAACTTTGTGCACCGGGAACATGTAAAAGCAGTAATCTTAAACTGAAACGTTCAATGTCTCGTAGACTGACAATATATATTCTTGGGATAATTTTATAATTATGTTTCTTTCGTTGTCTCCATTCACCATTTATGAATACATAGTGATTTGGAATGTCAATGTATACAATTTCTCTTGCCTGAGTGTCGTGACAATTTAATTGAAACCAAGCAGTAACCGTTGTTGCTCTATATTCACTTTGTGCTAAAGTATTTGTTTCATTGCCAGCAGTGAAGCAAACAAATTGACTTTGTGGCAAATGTACAGCTAATCGATACACAGCAAATTTTCAGAAGACGCCACATTGCTTCAGGAGCACTTACATAGCGAGCATCTAAATAAGAAGAAAGTTCGTCATGTAAAATGGGGTTGTCTTTTTCATTGTGTGCACCTTGCACAACAACAGTTGCTGCATCATATCCTTTATATATATATTTATACACATATTTGATGGAAGTGCAAGCTTCCACATTGATATGTGCATTGTACTTCATCAGCAAATGTGGATTGTATGGAACCACATATCAATTATCGACCTTTTGGGCACGGATAATTGCTGTTTGTTCTTCTCTTCTTTTATACAAAGGGTATCCATCACAATTAACATACCGTATATACTCGTATAAGCCAAGTTTTTCAGCCCTTTTTTTAAGGCAAAAAAGGGCCCCCTCGGCTTATACTCGAGTCACTCTCCCCCCCCCCCCCCCCGTGTGTCTCTAACCCCCCCCGTGTCTCTCTAACCCCCCCGTGTGTCTCTAACCCCCCCCGTGTGTCTCAAACCCCCCCCGAGGGGGATTGAGGGGGGAGGTTGAGGGAGGTTGAGGAGGTGGGTTGGGGTTGAGGGGGGTTGAGGTTGAGGAGGGGGGTTGAGGTTGAGGAGGGAGGTTGAGGATGGGAGGTTGAGGAGGGGGTTGAGGATGGGGGGTTGAGGAGGAAGGTTGAGGAGGGGGTTGAGGATGGGGGGGTTGAGGAGGGGGATTGAGGGAGGTTTAGGTTGAGGAGGGGGGTTGGGGTTGAGGGGGAGGTTGAGGGGGGTTGAGGTTGAGGAGGTGGGTTGGGGTTGAGGGGGATTGAGGTTGAGGAGGGGGGTTGAGGTTGAGGAGGGAGGTTGAGGATGGGGGGTTGAGGATGAGGATGGGGGGTTGAGGATGGGGGGGTTGAGGAGGAAGGTTGAGGAGAGGGTTGAGGATGGGGGGGTTGAGGAGGGAGGTTGAGGGGGTGGGGGTTGAGGAGGGAGGTTGAGGATGAGGAGGGAGGATGAGGAGGGAGGTTGAGGATAAGGAGGGAGGATGAGGAGGGAGGTTGAGGATGAGGAGGGAGGTTGAGGATGAGGGGTTGAGGAGGGGGTTGAGGATGAGGAGGGAGGATGAGGAGGGAGGTTGAGGATGAGGAGGGAGGTTGAGGATGAGGAGGGAGGTTGAGGATGAGGAGGAGGGGGGTTGAGGATGGGGGGTTGAGGAGAGAGGATGAGGATGGAGGGGTTGAGGAGGGGGGGTTGGGGTTGAGGGGGGGGTTGAGGTTGAGGAGGGTTGAGGTTGATGAGGGGGTTGAGGATGAGGATGTGGGGTTGAGGAGGGAGGATGAGGATGGGAGGCTTGAGGAGGGGGTTGAGGATAGGGGGGTTGAGGAGGGAGGTTGAGGAAGGGGTTGAGGATGGGGGGGTTGAGGAGGGAGGTTGAGGATGAGGAGGGAGGTTGAGGATGAGGAGGGAGGGGGGTTGAGGTTGAGGAGGGAGGTTGAGGATGGGGGGTTGAGGAGAGAGGATGAGGAGGGGGGTTGAGGAGGGAGGATGAGGAAGGAGGTTGAGGAGGGGGTTGAGGATGAGGAGGGAGGTTAAGGATGAGGAGGGAGGTTGAGGATGAGGAGGGAGGTTAAGGATGAGGAGGGAGGTTGAGGAGTGGGGTTGAGAAGGGTGATAAGGGAGGGGGGATGAGACACAGGGAAGGGAGAGGTTGGAAGAGACACAGGGAAGGGAGAGGGGAGAAGAGACACAGGGAAGGGAGAGGGGAGAAGAGACACGGAGAGAGAAGGGGACACAGAGGGCACAAGAGGGACACAGGGAGGCAGCACATTTCCCCCCCTATACTCGAGTCACTCATTTTACCCAGTATTTTGTGGTAAAATGGGTGCCTCGGCTTATACTCGAGTATATACGGTAAGTCTGAATTTAAATTGTTTTGGAAACTCTTTTATGCATTTCTTATTTTCCATACATGGTGACTTTGGATTGCTCTCTCAAAATGGGCTATGTATCATTCTATGAGTTACAATCTCATAAAGTCTTGAATGCTTTTCTGGATGTGGCAGTTCAGCACTAATCACTGAATCTACTCTATCTGCTGTATTCAATTTATCTTTTTCTTGCAAGATTAAAAGTATATGTTCATGTGGCAGGCCTCTTTTTTGAAATTCAATGGTGTAAACAAAAGCCACACGTTTTCCAAATAAGTCTTATTTAGTGATATCATAAATGAAGGAATTAATTTTTATTCTGAATACTCTTGCCACCAAATCTGGTCGGTCAGAAGTAGTTTGTCCAAGCATAACATTTTCTTTGATCTCTGGCCATTGTGGATTTAATGTAAATGTAATGAATAAATCAGGTTTTCCAAATTTAGTGACAATAGCCATGGCATCATTGTATCTTTCTCCCATATTGTGAGGAGATCCTTGGAAAGAGGATGGCAAAATCATTGCTCGTCCAGCAGGAATGTCTGTTTGCAGCCAATTCAGCGACATAATCCATCAATCCACAATATTGTTCAACTCGAAGCTTGTTTTGTTGAAATTTTGACAACATTGTGATTATTTGCTTCGACTTGTAGATAGGAATCAATAATCCATTGTTGTGTGAGTTTACCCCCACATAAAATAGGATTATAATGATCCCGGACAACAGTTTGTGCCAATTTACGTTCCAGCATGGAAATATTGTTTCTAATACAAACTTTACTATTGGGATAACTTTCCAACTGTAATTTTGGTTGCCATCCTGGCCTCGCATTTGGAAAGAAAATTGGATATGTCATAGTATCCAAATTACTTCTTAAAATATTGATGTTTATAAAAGGTTGTTCTTGATTGCGTGGATATATTCTAATATCCCGCTCAAATGGTGGTTCCCCATCATCATTTTTAAATACCATGGCAACCTCATTTGCTGTTGGTAAATTATAGCGTCTTTGATCAGTATGGCGATCCCTTTTGAGAACCATATTTACTTTTGGCATTGGCAATTGATGTCTTTGCGCATGTGCCAGTTGTTCTTTTTCAACCTCCGCTAATTTTTTGTATGCTTTACTATAAGGGTTGTTCGCCATAATGTTATCAAGCTGTTCAATGACTATGGGTAAGCATTGGGTAAGCATCATTCGTTGTTCCACAGCTTCCATTGTATCAAGTACATATAACTGTGCAAATTTTGTTCTCCTGTTTCTGGGTGTAAATGTGAAGTCCGGTGGTATATTTGTCCTTGGACTTTACAACAATAAGGACCATGTCCTGGAACATTTTCGGCTAATGTTGCACCCATTGAAGCAAATAAAATTGCACTGTTATAAAAGCGAAATTTTTTCTTAAAATTGGTGTAATTGGGAAATGTAGGATCACTCATGATACTTTTTAAATATTCTGGGAATGTGTGTCTTTCTGGAAGTCTTACCTTTCCTTTCTGACAGCAACTAATAAACTCTCCATCAGTTGGTCGTTCTTTCTGAAAATGATAGGCCCCACAAAACTGACAAAGAACATTCATTAATCCCCAATAATGAGTGTCTACTGTTAGTGCTCTAAAGAAAGAACTATCATGACCTTTCTCAATATAGATCTCATTTGAACTTTGTATATCTACCTTGGTGTCATCTCTATCAACATTGGTGTCAGGAGGCAAAATAGGTTCATTTGAGACAGTTTTACAGTCATTTTTTTGTTTACTTTTTCTTTTCTTTGAAACTCCAGCAGACTCATTTTGTTGTTTTTTAGCCATTTTTCTTTTATTTAGAAGTCTCTGTCGATCTTCTTCTCTTAAACGTTGTGAAGTCTCAGAGGTCTGTGCATCTCTCCATCTCTGCTTCCTTTCCCTTGCCATTAATCTTTTATATTCTTTCTTATCTTCTGCATTGTCCGCCATTGTAATCTGTAATTGGAAATAGAGTGTTAAGAATGACATTAATTTGATTACACATATTTTTTACCCTGTCATATATTTCTAAAAATGCAATAGTAATCTGTCTCTATCTGTCTCTCTGGCTGTCTGTGTCTCTCTGGCTGTCTGTGTCTCTCTGGCTGTCTGTGTCTCTCTGGCTGGCTGTCTCTCTGGGTGTCTGTGTGTGTGTCTCTGGGTGTCTGTATTTGTGTGTGTACCCTGTCATATATTTCTAAAAATATATGACAGACAATCTGTATATGACAGTAATCTGTCTCTATCTGTCTCTCTGGCTGTCTGTGTCTCTCTGGCTGTCTGTGTCTCTCTGGCTGTCCGTGTGTCTCTTTGGGTGTCCGTGTGTCTCTCTGGGTGTCCGTGTGTCTCTCTGGGTGTCTGTGTGTCTCTCTGGTTGTCTGTGTGTCTCTCTGGGTGTCTGTGTGTGTGTCTCTGGGTGTCTGTATTTGTGTGTCTATCTGGGTGTGTCTATCTGGGTGTCTGTCTGGGTCTCTGTATTTCTGTGTCTGTCTGTCTGTCTTGGTGTGTATAGGATTCTATCTCTCTGGTTGTCTGCAGGTGTCTGTCTCTCTGCGTGTCTGCAGGTGTTTGTCTCTCTGCGTGTCTGCAGGTGTCTGTCTCTCTGCGTGTCTGTGGGTGTGTGTCTCTCTGGGTGTGTGTCTGGATATCTGTGGGTGTGTGTCTCTCTGAGTTTGTACCTGGATGTCTGTAATTGTGTGTCTCTCTGGGTATGTGTCTGGATGTCTGTGGGTGTGTGTCTGTGTCTCTGGCTGTCTGTGTCTCTGGCTGTCTGTGTCTCTAGCTGTGTGTGTCTCTCTAGGTGTCTGTGTGTGTGTCTCTGGGTGTCTGTGTGTGTGTCTCTGGGTGTCTGTGTTTGTGTATCTATCTGGGTCTCTGTGTTTGTGTGTCTATCTGGGTCTCTGTATTTCTGTGTCTGTCTGTCTTGGTGTGTATAGGATTCTATCTCTCTGGTTGTCTGCAGGTGTCTGTCTCTCTGCATGTCTGTGGATGGGTGTCTCTCTGGGTGTGTGTCTGGATGTCTGTGTGTCTGTGTGTCTCTCTGGGTGTCTGTGTCTCTGTTTGTCTGTGTCTCTGTTTGTCTGTGTCTCTGTTTGTCTGTGTCTCTGGGTGTCTGTGTCTCTGGGTGTCTGTGTCTCTGGATGTCTGGCTACGTGTGTCTGGCTGCGTGTCTCTCTGTCTGTATGTGTGTCTGTCTCTCTCTATGTGTGTCTATATCATGAATGGAAAAACAGAAACAGTTATCATGTGTTCCTAAAGAAGAGCTACACAAAAGAGCAAGTGACCTAATATAATACATGAAATAAAATATTTAACTGCTTCTAAGGTGCTATCCCTGTCAATGAGCAGTAACATAATGATGAATGAATGAATACAGGAATACACATAAATAAAATATTTATTATTATTATTTTTATTTTCCTTCTAATGATTTGATAGTTTGTAAAATAAATGACTTAAATGAATGAAGCAATATCTCTCATCCGTGGGCTGTAAGAAATAGTTAATCGTATATTTGTAAAGAATGTCATCACAAAATCATATACCTGTAAATTAGATGTTCTATAATTGAAAATGCTCCTGTTTTGAGGCATGTGTAGACGTGAGAAATCTGTGAAAAGATGTAAAAATCATAATTAATTATTGTTATTGAATGAATGTATGAAATACCATTACTCAACGCAAATCAATAGTTCATATTATATTGTGTTAACAAATGTCATCACAAAATCATTTACCTGTCAATTTAATATTCTGTAATGTTAATTCTTGCAGAGGAGACTCCTGTATTGAGGCAGGTGGAGATGTCATAAATCTGTACAAAGATGTAAAAATCATATGTAATATTTCTTTTGAATGAATGTATGAATCATTGATAGTACTTAAAGTACTTGTTGTCCTTTTCATACATGTATGCAGTAAAGTAAATATAAATATTTTAAAATGATATACCTGTGAAGGTGATGTGATTGCAGATGAAATGCTGCAAACGCCCCTCTGTGTAGTCAGGTGGGCAGATGATCAAACTGTGACAAAAAAAATTGGAAGAAAGAGCTTGTCAATGTTTGCAATGCTTTTAATTAGCATAGCTGCAAAATATAAGTAAATGCACTATAAAATGTAAGAAAGTGACATAAATATGTAAACAATCTGAGGATCCTATACCTTTAATACAATGAGCTTAAAGAGATCAATATGGGGAGACTCTAAAATCTATGGGCCTCATTCTATTAGCGGCCGCAGCCGTTGCGGGGCCGCAAGGACCGGCCGCAAGCTATTCGGCTATTCTATTCCCTTACGGCCGGGGGCTCCGGCAGGCTTGCGGCCGGCGCCTTGCTATCTCTTGCGGCCGCTCGCGCCGGAGGAAAGCCTTTGATCTAAAACGGCCGCAAGAGTTTCGGCCGTAAGAAATTCCTATTTGCAATTCAATTGCTTCGGGAACCCTCTCTGCAAGGCTAAAAACGAGCCGCAGCTTACTTGCAGGAAAGAGGTCCCGCTAGCACCAATTAAGCACGTAAAATAGCTCAAATAAAGCCATCCTGCACTTTGAGAAGACTATAAAGGGATTTTAGGTGTTAGAAAAAATAGCACATAATTATCCTATACTCAAATCCGTAAAATATTTTATTTTAACTATCCGTAAAATATCCATGTAAAAAGTCCAGAGTGCTTGGAGCACCTCAGACCCGCCCACGCCGCAGCCGGAAAATAAACAGTTAATTTGAACTCGGGTTTGGGCTGATGTGCAAGCTTGAGAGTGGGTTACTTTTAATCCTCATGTCCCCCAATATGATCCCTAGCATTTACAGAGCTGTACAGTGCAGGCTTGAATTTATTTTTGCGTTTTTATATTTCAGAGCTTACGGCCGGTTCCAAGATATGCGGCCGGCCGTAAGAGGAGATCCTTATGGGGCCGTATAATAGAATCGCGAGTTAACAGAACCCCCGCAAGGAATCGCAGCCTTACGGCCGATTTACGGCCGATAATAGAATGAGGCCCTATGTATTTAGTGATGCATTTTGGCACATTTAATTAAAAAAGCGTTAAAATAAATGACTAATTAAATAATTAATCAATCACATTAATAATTAGTTCTCAACACATAAAAACAATTGCATTAATAATGAATCCTGAAAAGATAAATATAAGAGCAATCTACTAATGAATCAGCAACAGTAATATCTAAATTCAGTGCAAAAGGGAGATATGTTTTTATGCATTTTTGACTAAAAATGTCTTCTATGAATGATCAATGAAGTAATTAATGAACATTAATAGTTGAGTAGCAAGCACAAAATTTAAAACCACTATCAAAAATTTTTTTTTTACTAAATGTGTTATGAATAATTAATAATTAATTAATTACCATTACTAATCGTAATGATGCATAAAGTAATAAATGAACATTAATAGTTGAGCATCAAGGTAAAAAATGTCCAGGGAATTTTTCTATTTTTTTTTTTGTTATAAACGTTATTACTATTAACAATTAATTATTATTTAATTAATGTACATTACTAATTAATGAATTACTAAATGTTCTATAAATAGTTAATCAATAATGTAATCAAGTGAAGTTAGTGACAATTGTCTATTTAAAAAAAAAAAAAATTAATCAATTAATAAACATATTTGAAATGGTTAATGATTAATACCGTGCTAAAGTTCAGGTATTGCAAAATGTAGTAATGTATTTTTTTTTTCTTTACTTTTTTTTTTTTTTTTTTTATTAATAAATAATAAATGAATTAATATACTTTACCTATCACTAAGAAATATCCAGCAATCAATATCCTGAAGAACTAACAATCTCTTTGGATTTTCCGGCAGCAGAAAATGTCCAGTCAGACTGTCATCACCTGAGGAGAAAGTGTCAGCAGTGTGGCAAGTGTGCCCTATATATAGGCTGCATGCGCGAGGCAGAGCCGTTAGTTTAGGCGGGAAAGCCGCCATTTCAGATACGTTATTGTGTAGATTGTGTTAAAATTGCGGCTATATTGTATCTATGTGTTACGCGAATCGGAATGATTTTGCGTCTTTAGTAAGCAGTTTTCCAGGGGATTGGGGGGGAAGAGATGCAGGGGAGGGGGTGAAAGAGACACAGTGGGGGGGGGGGGGAGAGACACAAGGGAGGGGAGGGAAAGTGTCTCAGGGGAGGAGGGAAAGTGTCTCAGGGGAGGGGGGAAAGAGACACAGGGGAGGGGGAAGAGACACAGGGGAGAGGGGGAAGAGACACAGGAGATGGGGGGAAAGAGACACAGAAGAGGGGGGGGAAGAAACACGGGGAGGGAGGAAAGAGACACAGGGGAGGGAGGAAAGAGACACAGGGGAGGGGGAAGAGACACTATGGAGGGGGGGGGGAAGAGACACAGGGGAGGGGGGGAGAGATACAGGGGAGGGGGAAAGAGACGTAGGAAAGAAGGAGGAAGAGACACAGGGGAGGGGGAAGAGACACAGGGGAGGGGGAAGAGACACAGGGGAGGGGGGAAGAGACACAGGGGAGGGGGAAGAGACACAGGAGAGGGGGGAAGAGACACAGGGGAGGGGGGAAGAGACACAGGGGAGGGGGAAGAGACACAGGGGAAGGGGGGAAGAGTCACAGGAGAGGGGGAGCAGGGCAAATAGACACAGAGGGAGTAGAGGGGGGAACAGACACAGGGGAGGGAGAGGGGGCAGACTTATACGTTTATTTAAGTCCAAAAAAAAGAGTTTAAACTGCCGAAAATCACCTAAGCGAGAGAACAAATGGCCGCAACAAAACGAAAACGAGGCTACAGACGCAACAATACTACAGTGACTCGCAAAACTGAAACAACGCTACAGTAAACTTTACAAGGTACGTAACACATACTATGCGGCACGTACCACACTCATATTAACCACCATTTTGAAAACGACTACGCATAAAATGGCGGATGGAACGCAAATTGTAGCGCATTCGTATTGCGTTCTAACGGTCTGAGGCACCTCAAAGTTTATAAATACTGCCTACTTTCCAGAAAATTCTACATTTCTACTCAGGTGATGAACGGAGTGACTGGATAGTTAACTGCTGCTGTTACTTGAGAAGATAATTATTTCCTAATTTCCTACTCTACACTGTGCAAATTAAAACTGAGAGGTAAGCTATAATATATTACATTTTATTACCAAGGCAGCAAAAAAAAAAAAAAAACAACTTTAACTATGAAAATGTGATTCATGTATAGTGACTTGTGACACGCACATTTATGTGTATAGGCCATACGACAAACTAATGTTAACCGAAACTAACTAAACAACTATATTTAAATTACATTACTTTACTGCAACTCATAGCAAAAAATAATATGACACTAATACATATGTAACCTAAAGCTGAATCTTTGCCCTTTTTTTAACTATTCAAACAGACTTTGCATCAACAGCGTCACTCAAGAATTTGCATCGTGGACTGTGAGAATTACACAAAGAAAGAAGAAGAGGTAAGATAGAAAAATACATTACATGTTGAAAAAGACCATGCTTTGCTAAATCTAAAAGAAGAAATATACAATTAACCATTTAACTTTATTTTTCAAACAGACACTGCAAGAAGACTGGCGGATTAAGATTGGCAGGAGGGGACCCTCTGTCATTCGGACAAGAACAACACTTCAATCAAGGTAAAGTATAACAAGTACAAAAAAAGGAAATATATATGTTTAATGGCCGCCAATATAACAATTAAAAATAAAAATAAAAACAATAAAGCCTACCATGATATAGAAAAGGCAATTAACATTCATTTTTTCTGTCCAACATCATTTAATACTCATAAAGAAGACTAATTAAGCAGAGTATGCAAAATATGGTGGACACAAAACAGGATTGTACCAAAAATCACACAAACAGATAGCAAAGTTAATTAATATTCTTCATTACTGTTTAAGAACCTATAAGCCTTACAAAGAAGCCTAAATAAGCATACCAAAAGTGGTGGACACAAAACAGGATTGTACCAAAAATCAAACAAACACATAGAAAAGTTAATTAATATTCTTCTTTGTTGTTTAAGAACCTATAGGCCTTACAAAGAAGCCTAAAGCATACCAAAAGTGGTGGACACAAAACAGGATAATGCTAAAAACATTGTGATCATATGTAAAATAGAAGATTAATTAAGCAAATAAAGTATGCAAAATATGGTGGACAAAAAACAGGATTGTGCCAAAAATCACACAAACAGATAGAAAAGTTAATTAATATTCTTCTTTACTCTTTAACAACCTATAAGCCTTGCAAAGAAGCCTAAATAAGCATACCAAAAGTGGTGGACACAAAACAGGATAATGCTAAAAACATTGTGATCAGATCCAAAATAGTAAAAACATTAATAATTACAATAAAAAAAAGGATAACTGTAATATACAAATACAATTAAAGTATTTTAAAAGGTTGCACAAAAAACAGCATAGCACTAAAATTTACCATAACAGATACAATAGACCAAAACAATGAAATATGCTATTCATTACAAATACAATAAAATAACATTTTACTTTTTCTTTTACAACAGACACTGCGTGAAGAGCATCGGACGAAGACTTTCAACAGCGGACCAACAAAGAATCTGCATGAAATCACACTTCAACCAAGGTACAGTATAACAAGTAAAAAAAGAGAAAACTAAATAAACATGTTTGCTCTGCATCCATGTCAACAGAAAAAAAAAGAAAAAAAACAATAATAACACCCAATAATTATAAGCTTTACCAAAATATTACTGACACATTTGTCATTTACCTATTATTTGTCTTTTACGGACAACAATGTTTAACATTAAACCCAAACTTCAATCTACACAAAAAAACAAAATAAAGAAAACAGCATAGTCCACAAAAGTGTCAAAACACACACTAAATAACATTTATCATTCTCAATTACCAGTCGTAATGTACAATATTAAGCATAAAACCTAAACACACACATAAAATAGAATACTACAACAAATAGTACTAACACCCAAAAAAAAAATAATAACTTTTCATAGCCCAATCCTCTGTAGCAAAAATTACAAAGACTAATTTTTGCCCTCTACTATGCCTGTAACCCAAAAGTACAACAAAAAAAAAAATTAACAAACCAAAAAAAAAAAAAAATTCAACTAACACTATACACCTACTACATGTAGAAGAAGGTATAGTGTAATTTCCTTGAGTGTGCTATTCATGTAAGGCAAAAATTACAACCTACGACACAAAGTAAGAGCAAAAAAATAAAAAACACTTATTTAACAATACAAAGAAAGTACCACTACAATGAAGTACAATCAGATATAAATAAACTGTTGATAATAAAAAATTAAAAAAAAAAAAAAACTTAACATCTCAAACTAAACTAATTATACATTATTTTCTTTTACAGATTAACATGGCTGATAACGAGACCAAACAAGAAAAGAGAAGACGTCAAACTAGAGAACGACAAGAGAGATGGGCCAACAAGCAGACACCAGAGCAGAAGGAAATTCAACGAGAAAAAGAACGCAAAAGAATTGTAAGCAAAAGACTATCAGCTGCAAAAATTCAAGATACACCAAAAAAAGCTACTAAGAAAACAAAGCATTTAGAACCTGTTCCTCAAACATCAGATGACATTTTACCTGAAAAAATCAAAGATATACCAAAAAAAGCCACCAAAAAAACAAAGCATTTAGAATCTCTTCCTGAAACATTACATGACATTTTACCTAAACCAATAAAAGAGATACCAAAAAAGCCACCAAAAAAACAAAGCATTTACAACCTGTTCTTGAAACATCACATTACATTTCAGCTTATCAATTTGAAAATGAAACTAATATATGCTTTGCAAATTGTCCTTTAATCAAGTCTTTAGCAGTAGAGGTTCATAATAATACTCAATGTCAGTTTTGTGAGGCTTATCATTTTAAACAGGAGAGACCCAGAGATGGCCAATTTATTAGTTGCTGTCAAAAAGGTAAGTTCAAACTTCCAGAAAGAAAAGAATATCCAATCTATTTACAAAACATTATGACTCCTACTTTTCAAAACTACAAAAATGTTAAGACAAACATAAGATCCTACATCCAGGAAGGAGAGCAAAGAAAATTTGCTCAACTATATGTCCTAGATACCATGGAAGCTGCTGACCAATGTATGCAGCTGGAAGAAAATAATAAAAAATGCTTACCCAGGGCCTCATTCTATTAGCGGCCGCAGCCGTTGCGGGGCCGCAAGGACCGGCCGCAAGCTATTCGGCTATTCTATTCCCTTACGGCCGGGGGCTCCGGCAGGCTTGCGGCCGGCGCCTTGCTATCTC
This sequence comes from Discoglossus pictus, assembly GCA_027410445.1. Lineage (NCBI taxonomy): Eukaryota > Metazoa > Chordata > Amphibia > Anura > Alytidae > Discoglossus > Discoglossus pictus. The sequence continues at coordinate 720,142 of CM050174.1, forward strand.
TTGCGGCCGCACGCGCCGGAGGAAAGCCTTTGATCTAAAACGGCCGCAAGAGTTTCGGCCGCAAGAAAAGCCCGGTTGCTATTCTATTGCTCCGGGAACCCTCTCTGCAAGGCTAAAAGCGAGCCGCAGCTTACTTGCAGGAAAAAGGTCCCGCTAGCACCAATTAAGCACATAAAATAGCCCAAATAAAGCCATCCTGCACTTTGACGAGACTATAAAGAGATTGCAGGTGTTAGCAAAAATAGCACAACATTCCCCTATACTCAAATCCGTAAAAAAAAATTGTTTTTATATATGTCAAATATCCATGTAAAAAGTCCAGAGTGCTTGGAGCACCTCAGACCCAGCCATGCTGCGGCCGGAAAATAAACAGTTAATGTAAACTCGGGTTTGGGCTGATGTGCAAGCTTGAGAGGGGGTTGCTATTAATCCTCATGTCCCCCAATATGATCCCTAGCATTTACAAAGATTTACAGTGCAGTCTTCAATTTATATTTGACTTTAAAAATTTTGGAGCTTACGGCCGGTTCCAAGATATGCGGCCGACCGTAAGGGGAGATCCTTGCGGGGCCGTATAATAGAATTGCGAGGTAATGGAACCCCCGCAAGGAATCGCTGCCTTACCGCCGATTTACGGCTGATTATAGAATGAGGCCCCCAGTGTTTGTATAGAGCTAGATAACATTATGGCCAATAACCGCTACACTAAAGTTTATAAAAAATTGGCAGAAGTAGAAAATGAATAACAACTTCATGCACAAAGACATCAAGTACCAATCCTAAAGGTCAATATGGTGCTTAAAAGAGACAGACATACTGATAAACGTTGTTATAACTTGCCAACATCAAATGAGGTTGCAATGGTGTTTCAAAATGATAAAGGAGAACCACCATTTCAAAGAGACATTAGAATATATCCCAGAAATGAGGAGCAACCATTCATTAATATCAGTATCTTAAGTCCAAATTTAGATCCAATGACATATCCCATTTTTTTCCCACACGGAGAAGCAGGTTGGCAACCAAAATTAACACTTACCAGTTACCCAAATGCTAAAGCCAGAATCAGAAATAATGTTTCTATGCTTGAATTTAAAGTAGCTCAAATTGCCATTCGAAATACATTTAATCCAATTTTATGTGGTGGAAAACTAACACAACAATGGATTATTGATTCCTATTTGCAAGTTGAGGCCAATAATTTAAACTTTATAAAATATCAACAAGATAAACTACATGTAGAACAATATTGTCGACTAATGGACTATGTTGCTGAGGTGGCTTCAAGCAGAGACATGACAGGTGGCAAAGCCATCATTTTACTATCTTCCTTTCAAGGATCTCCTCGAAATATGAGAGAAAGATACAATGATGCTATGGCTATTGTCACCAAATTTGGCAAACCCAATTAATTCTTACATTTACATGTAATCCCCAATGGCCAGAAATTACACAAAATTTACTTCTTGGACAAAGTCCTTCCGATAGACCAGATTTACTAGCCAGAGTTTTTAAAATTAAATTTAATTAATTAATACGTGACATCACTATAAGTCACTTATTTGGAAAATGTCTTGCTTATGTATATACCATTGAATTTCAAAAAAGAGGCCTTCCACATGCACATCTTCTCATAATACTTCAAGAAAAAGATAAATTAGATACTGCTGACAAAGTGGATGCAGTCATTGTTGCTGAACTACCAGATCCAGAATTATATGGTAGACTATATGAGATTGTTGCTCATCGCATGATTCATGGACCCTGTGGTGAGCTTAATCCACAATCACCATGTATGGAAAATAATAAATGTTCCAAAGATTTTCCAAAAGATTATAGAGACAAAACCTATGCCAATTGTGATGGCTATCCACTTTATAAAAGAAGAGAAGGAGATAGTGCCATTATTCGTGGCAAAAAAGTTGACAATAGATATGTAGTACCCTACAATCCACACATTAAATATGTGTACAAATATATTTACAAAGGCTATGATGCAGCTACTGTAGTCGTCAAACGTGCAGACCACCCTGAAAGCACTGAGTTAGTACATGATGAATTCATGTAGATGCTCGCTATGTAAGTGCACCAGAAGCTATGTGGCGCCTTTTAAAATTTGAAATGCATGATAGATCACATGCAGTATATAGATTAGCAGTACATTTGCCACAAAGACATTTAGTGTATTTCCATGCTGGAAATGAAAGTAATGCATTGGCCCAAAGTGAAGATCGTCACACTACACTAACTGCATGGTTTGAATTAAATTCCACAGATTCAGAAGCAACACAATTCTTATATATTGAAATTCCATATCACTATGTTTTTGTGAATGGATTATGGAGACCTAGAAAAAGCAGAGGAAATAAAATAATCCCAAGAATTTACACAGTCAGTCCAAGAGATCTTGAACATTTTTGCTTACGAATATTACTTTTAAATGTTCCTGGAGCACAAAGTTTTGAACACTTAAGAACTGTTAATGACATAGTATATGAATCCTTCCATTTAGCTGCAAGACATAGAAACTTACTAGCTGATGATACAGAATGGGAAAGATGTTTAGAAGAAGCAGCACTATGTCAAATGCCACGGCAGAAGAGAGAACAATTTGCATTTATTTGTATCTTCTCAAATGCTCCAAATGCATTAGCTTTGTGGGACACATTTAAAAGTAATATGGCTGAAGACTTTATGCAACGATACAATGAACCTATTGCACACTTAAAAGTGTTAATGGAAATCCAAGAAGTATTTTTAACTCATGGATTAAGTTGTGCAAGTTTTAATTTTCCTGATCCAGGTCTTATAGATGACATAAACTTTGAAGACTATGACATTCAACTACAAGTACAAAGAACAGAAGAAAGACTTGTAACTTTAAATACGTTACAATTGCAAGCATTTGATGCCATTATGCAATAGATGATGACATGGTCACAGAGCGTTATTTCTATCTTGATGGACCTGGCGGATCAGGAAAAACGTATCTATATAATTTATTAATGAGTTTTGTACGAGCACAAGGTCAAATAGCACTGCCGTTTGCCACTACTGGAATTGCTGCACTTTTGTTAGAAGGTGGAAGAACTGTACATAGTGGCTTTAAACTGCCAGTGCCTATTTTAGAAACTTCTGTGTCAGATATTCGCATGACATCATTACAAGCAAAAAAAAGTAAAAAAAGTAAATTAATTATAATATATGAGGCCACAATGATGTCATGCTATGCCCTCCAATGTATTGACTGTTTGCTTCGTGAAGTCATGGATAATACTTTTCCATTTGGTGGAAAGGTATTGTTGTTAGGTGGCGATTTTAGACAAACATTACCTGTCGTTGTACATGAAAATCGAACTGACATTATCGAAACCTGTATAAAGTCAAGCACACTATGGAAACATTTTACCCATCTTCAACTGCAACAAAACATGAGATCAGAAGGCCAAACTGATTTCAATGAATGGCTTATTAAAATTGGAGAAGGCAGAAGAGAAAAAATACCAAATTTACCTGACGACACTGTGCAGATCCCAACTCATATGATTTGTCACCAAGATATTATATCAGCTATATTTGAAGGTAGTATAAATAACCAGGAATATTTGGAGCTTGCCAACCAATTCATACTAACGTGTAAAAATAAGGATGCATTAATCCTCAATAATCAAATCTTTAAAAAAATTAATGCATCACAAAGAAATTATCACAGTGCTGATTCTGTACTTGCTGATGACAATGAAAGTCAGGCAAACTTTTCCACTGAATTCATAAACTCGCTAAGTCCTTCTGGAATGCCACCACAAATTTTGCAGCTAAAGAACGGTGCAATTGTCATGTTACTGCAAAATATGAACCCCAAAAAAGGCCTAGGCAATGGGACAAGATTAATTGTTCAACAATTAAAGGACCATTTCACAGATGCTGAAATTTTAACTGGTACCCATAAAGGAGAGAGAGTTTTCATACCAAGAATAGATTTAGCACCAAGTGAAAGTAGTCTCCCTTTTACACTTCAAAGAAGACAATTTCCAATCATTATGGCATTTGCCATGACCATTAATAAATCACAAGGACAAACATTCAAATCTATGGGTATTTTCTTAGAACAACCAGTATTTGCACATGGCCAATTGTACGTCGCCTTATCACGGTGCAAAAATCAGCAGGCTATTAAAGTTTACATTGAAAAGAATGAAAGTCAAGGTGATTTATTAGAAGATGGACATATTTTTACTCAAAACATTGTCTACTATGAAGTACTTTAACTTTTCATTAAAGAAACAAAAGCCATGAAAAACAAATTTAAAAGCAAATGCAAAAATATAAAACACCACAATATAAACACCAAATTTTTACAATAAATACACATAAATATCTGTTCCCTTGAAAAGGTCATTATTACGCTACAGAAATTACATTTTCAAAAACAATATTTTACTGCTAAATTACATTAAATTGTCAAACACATACAGAACAGTGTTTACACAGGGTGCAACAAGTTTAAGTTCTTGCGTTCTCTTTTTAGAGAACCACTTTTCCACAGACCAAACTATATGTGCGATTTAAAACAATTACTACAGCAACAAACAAAGGTCAACCATTCAAAAATACAAATCAATAAACAATTCAGTCATAATTAATGGAAGTGCTGTTTATATATCATTAGCCTCACAAAACACTTGCCTTGCATTATTTTCACAAATTATGTTAAAATGTTAATTAACTATGTCACTGTATCTAATGTTACAAGTTTGAAAACATTTTTCAAGTTCCTTACTTAGACAGATAAGAAAGTTCAAGTTTCAAAAAATACTTTCAAGTTCCTTACTTAGACATATTATAAAGTTCATCTTAAGAGGTCAACCACGTTTTAAATCACAGCAACAAACAAAGGTCAACCATTCAAAAATACAAATCAATAAACAATTCAGTCATAATTAATGGAAGTACTGTTTATGGATAATTAGCCTCACAAAACACTTGCCTTGCATTATTTTCAAAACTTATGTTAAAATGTTATTTAACTATGTTACTGTTTCTAATGTTACAAGGTTGAAAATTGTTTTTTCAAGTTCCTTACTTTGACAGATCAGAAAGCTTAGGTTTCAAAAAATATACTTTCAAGTTCTTTACTTAGACATATTACAAAGTTCATGTTAAGCGCTCAACCACGTTTTAAGTCACAATGTAAATGTTGTCTTTATGTTAAACATTAATCCAGGGAGTAATCTGATCGCCAGTTAATGGGCTCAGGAAGGAATTAATTTTTTTACCTCTCTGATACAATTGGCTACGTTTCAAGGAGGGTTTTTACTGTTTGCCTTCCTCTGGATTCAATGTATATTTAAGTTAACAATTCTTCAGATAGAATGTGCATGTTAAAAAACCATTACCTCAAGTTTACAATACTGATTAATTTCAAGTTCAACTGTTCTTACATTGAAATGTTAATACTTTTAATACAAAATGCTTTAACAGTTAATGTTCAACAAAAGAACATTTTACAAAAATAAACATGTTTAATATCACAATAGCACTTATTTCATCATAACTAAAACCTTACAAGTGTCAAATAGGTATATTAATAACTAAACAACTTTCCAAACATACACATCTTATTGCCGTCATTTTTTGACGGGCAAGTCGCTAGTTATGTATATTATTGTGTTTTTTATATATATATATATATATATATATATATATATATATATATCACATATTATAATTGTCCAACTACTATTTGTCGTCACGCTGTTTGCGTAGTACGTACGACTTAGCGATGAGCCCCGAGCCGTTAAACCGTAGCACTTAGGCAATGAGCGCAGAAGGCGCTCATTGCTGGCGAGCCTCGCTTAGCGAGGCGAGCCGTTAAACACGTTCCACGCACAACTTAGAAAAACAAAAAAACACCTCGGAACCAACCTTAACGTAACAAACACCCACACGCACTAAAAATACGACCATAACGCCCAAACCGTGCACCTAAAAACAGTCAAAAAACACCAAATACTCACAAAAACTGCATAAAAAGCTTACCCATAGCAAGGGGGGGCACCCAGGACCTCTGAAAGTGAAGTTACACCTCCATTTAAGTCCAAATTCCCAAGTTCAGACACACGAAAATCCCCTAAGCAAGAGAAAAAATGGCAGCCGAAAAAAAACGAAAATGAGGCTCACAGCCCAGCCACGTACAACTTACCCAAGAAGGGATCCGAGATAAGCTCGGCGACCTGCATTAACCCCACATTAACCATCGCAGTGGGGGTCCCGATTGCACGTAATCGGTAACCCCCGCTGCAATGAAAATTCTAAATTCACGTGTTACAGGTCCTTAAAGGACCGTAAAGGTCCTTAAAGGACCCGTTATAAAAGAAAACAAATATACACTAAAACCCTGTCAATCATGGGGGTCAATACAGACCCCCATAAACCCCTCATTAACCCTGTCACTCATGGGGTCAATATAGACCCCCATAAGCCCTTCATTAACCCTGTCACTCATGGGGGTCAATACAGACCCCCATAAGCCCTTCATTAAGCCTGTCACTCATGGGGTTCAATACAGATCCCTATAAGCACTTCCTTAACCCCCTCACTCATGGGGGTCAATATAGACCCCCATAAGCCCTTCATTAACCCTGTCACTCATGGGGGTCAATACAGACCCCAATAAGCACTTCATTAACCCCCTCACTCATGGTGGTCAATACAGACCCCCATTAGCCCTTCATTAACCCTGTCACTCATGGGGGTCAATACAGACCCTCATAAGCCTCTTTTTAACCCCATCAGTCCCATAAGGGTATATTAACACCATTATGGGCCTGTTACAACACTACATTAACCACATAAGTGCCATGATGGTCCTCAAGGACCATCATGACACTAAGTATAAACACTACACTGCACTATATCCCCCCAATAAAACATTAAATATCAAATAAACACCCTCTACACTAACCTATTAACACCTACACTACCTACCCCCTAATAACCCCATCACTCTAATTACAGAAAATAAAAAAGTCTAAAGTCACAAAAAAAAACAAATCTACATTACATAAAATAAAAGACCTAACTCACAAAAAAAAATCTACATTACAGAAAATAAAAAAACCTAAGTCACAAAAAATAAGAAAAGGAACATTACAGAAAATAAAAAAAAACATTACAATCCCCCCTCACTACAGAAAAAAAAAATTACTCACCTGAAAAGGCAATACATATAATACAATACAAATACAATACAATACAAATACAATATGATACAAATACATACAATATAATACAATACAATTAAATACAATACAATACACCCCTATCTAATATACATCACACAATCACATATATAGTTGTGAGCGTACGAGTTGTTGCTAACGCTGCGGGCTCGCGAAGCGAGCCCGCAGCCCTCGCAAAGCGAGGGCACTGGGCCAGGGTCTCAGTTGCTGGCATGGTGCGCCGAAGGCGCTCCTTGCCAGCAACTGAGGACCCTCGCGAAGCGAGGGCCTCAGGTGCTGGCATGGAGCGCCGCTGGCGCTCCATGCCAGCACCTGAGGACCTCGCAAAGTGAGGGCACCAGTTGCTGGCATGGAGCGCCTAAGCTAAGTCTAAGCTAAAATAAAAGGCGCTCCATGCCAGCAACTGCGACCCTCGCAAAATTCACGCCGCAAACCAAACTCCACGACAAACACATTACGACACTCGCAAACAACATACGACACACGTTAACACCACGACACACACATTACGACACTCGCAACACTCGGACGCTACTCGTGAACATTACAAAATTAAAAACACAATACATACACACAGCACATACATACAAAACTTACCTACAGCAAGAGGTAGCATCCAGGACCTCTAAAATGCAACTTACACCTTCATTTCACTCCAAATAAAAGAGTTTACACACGAAAATATTTGCTATGCGAGAGAAACAATGGCTGCCGAACAAAACGAAAACGAGGCTACACACACAAACACCATACGAGACACGTTACGACACATTACGACCTCGCAAACATCGGATGCAACACGCCGACATACAAACATTTAAAACACAATAAATACACACAACACACACATAAAAAGCTTACCTACAGCAAGAGGAACCATCCAGCACCTCCAAAAAACAAGCTACACCTTCATTTAAATACAAATAAAACACTTTACACACTAAGAAAATCGCTAGGCGAGAACAAAAATGGCCGATGGACAAAACGAAAACGAGGCTACAGCACTCTCCACACGTAAAACACCACAACACACTCGCAAAACACCACACGGAAATGGAAAACCACTACGAGGCACCAACGGAAAATCCGCTAAGACGGACAACACAGAGAAACCGCCATTTTACACAAATGCGGAAGTACACCACTGTGCTAACGGTTTAGCCTCGCGCACGCACAGTATTACACTGCACACATTCACCACGCTTATAGAGCAGCTCCACAACACTAATGCTGCACCAACATCAAACAAGGTTCATAGGTCTTCAACACAATGCTTCAAAATAGGTAAAGTATATTCATTTATTAATTGATTACATGTTTACTATTACACACAAAACAACATTAGCTCACTTACAATAACATTGCCGTCATTTTTTGACGGGCAAGTCGCTAGTCTATCTAAATAAATACCATAATCTAATATACATCCTATCTATATAATATACATCCCCAATCTATCTAAATAAATACGACAATTTAATATACAATACATTCTATGCTATCTATATAAAACACATACCCCTAGCTAACATGCAATATATGCTATCTATATAGAAAATAATCTAAGTCTAAGCTAAAATAAAATAATTAATGCAGATGTCTATTCAGATCAGCCACCTACGGAAAAAAAAATTAAAAAATTAGTGCAACACGTTTACAGTACATAAAGAAACATTCTATACATTCTAAATATTCTACTCACCTTTCCGACATGTCCCGTCCTTATTCTTTTACCCTTCTTCGGAGCGGCACCTGTTAAAAAAAAAAAATAACATTAATACACATACATAAAAACAAAATAAACATAATCTACATTGTACTTACCTCCCCACCATGTCTCCGGCCTCCTCTTCTGCCACGGCCTGTATAAAAAAAAACTACATCCACACTCACGGACATCCCGACGCTAATGAGACTCCCGGAGACTTTTCCGGAAGAAAATAGGCAATGGCGCCTTCTGATTGTATAATGCACCTGTCAATCTTTATTTAAACCAATCACAAGGCGCAGATGCCTTCAGCCAATCACAATGGAATACACCCCCACAGGGTGATTGGTTGGAGCATCTGCGCATTCTGATTTGTTGCACTGACAATAGCCAATCACAATGGAATACACCCCCACGTACTGATTGGTGAAGGATTTGCGCATTCTCATTGGCTATTGTTAATGTCAATCAATATTACAGCCAATGGGCGCAGATGTCTTCACCAATCAGTAAGTGGTGGTATATTCCATTGTGATTGGCTGATGGCAATAAAGCCTTAGGATTAGTTCAAATAAAGATTGACAGGTGTGTTATCCAATCAGCATTGTATTTTGGGGTGTATCCCTTTTTCATTGGTTCACAATTGGCGTCTTCTCATTGGCTGAATTTGATAGACAGCCTTTTCAGCCAATCAGAAGCCGCCATTGGCAATTTTATTCTGGAACACTCCGTAGGAAGCTCATTAGCATCGGAGACATCCACCAGGGTGGATGTGTGTTGTTGTTTTTTTTCTTTAACGCACGGATGCTTCCGGAGCAGAACACCAGGAGGCCGGAGACATCGCGGGGAGGTAAGTATAATGTAGATTGTTTTTATTTCACTTTGTTTTAGGTTTATGTATGTGTGCTAATGTAATGTTTTTTTTTAACAGGAGCAGCGCCGCAGAGGCAAACATGGAGGAGGACGTGACATGCTGGGATGGGACATGCTGGAATGGGACATGCTGGAAAGGTGAGTATAATATTTAGAATATTTAGAATGTTTAGTTATTTCATGTAAACATGTTGTATTAATTTTTTTAATCTTTTTTACCCTAGGTTGGTGATCTGAAGAAACATCTCAAAGGTAAGTGGTCTTAATTATTTGATTGTAGCTTAAAATTAGGGTTGCGAAATAGAGATAGCATGTATTGTATATTAGATAGATAGGGTGATGTATATTAGATAGTATTGTATATTAGATAGTGTGATGTATATTACATTACATAGTGGGATGTATATTACATAGTGGGATGTATATTACATAGGGGGATGTATATTACATAGGGGTATGTATATTAGATAGGAGGATGTATAGTATTGTATTAAATTGTATTGTATTGGATTTAATTGTATTGTATTGTATTTAATTGTATTGTATGTATTTCCTTTTCAGGTGTGTACATTTTTTAAATGTAATGGGGGGTTGAAATGTATTTTTTTATTTTCTGTAATGTTCCTTTTTTATTTTTTGTGATTTGAGTTTTTTTTATTTTATGTAATATAGATTTCTGCTTTTTGATGAATTTAGTTTTTTTGATTTCTGTAATCAGAGTGGTGGGGGTTATTAGGGGGTAGGTAGGTAGTGTAGGTGTTAATAGGTTAGTGTAGAGGGTGTTTAGTTGATATTTAATGTTTTAGTGGGGGGGTAAAGTGCAGTGTAGTGTTTGTGTTTATACTTAGTGTCATGATGGTCCTTGAGGACTGTCATGGCACTTATGTGGTTAATGTTGCATTGTAACAGGCCCATAATGGTCATAATATACCCTTATGGGACTGATGGAGTTATATAGAGGTTTATGAGGGTCTGGATAGACCGCCATAAGTGACCGGGTTAAAATGGTGTAGTGCTTACACTTTGGGTCATGAGGGTCCTGGATGACCCTCATGGCACTTATAGTGTTATTACATGCTTTCATTAGTGTGTTAGAGGGGTCTATATAGTTGAGGCACACAGTACACTCACATTGTGTGACAAACAGCATTTCAACACTTTCTTTTATTGACCGTCATTTTTTGACGGGCAAGTCGCTAGTATGTTTTATAATGTGTACATGTTACAGAGAGTATTGGTATTATGTACATTAATGTGTATTTGTTATATTTCACATATTATAATTGTCTAACTACGAGACGTCGTGACGCTTTGCGTGGTGGGTACGACTTAGCGATGAGTGCCACAGGCGCTCAATGCCGGCAAGGCGAGACGTTAAACTCAGAGCACTTAGATTATGACGTCGTCACGCTTTGCGTGGTGCGTACGACTTAGCGATGAACACCTCAGGCGTTCAACGCTGGCGAGGCAAGCCTTTAAACTAGGAGCACTTAGGCGATGAGCCTTGCAAAGCGAGGCGAGTAGTGGAGGGAATGAAACACGCAGGACTTAGCCTACAAACACTACAAAATGCGGTTTCGCCTTAGGCTGAAAGTAGTTCACGAATGCGGTACTTAGGGGAAAAAAAAAATACGAGATGTAAAAAAATATATAGACCTTTGAAAAATACGAAGTTAACGGCTGAACTGCGCAAACCAAAACAATAGCACAGGAGAACAGCCCGGACGTCTGGAAGTGAGGTGAAACGTAAATTTAGGTTGAATTTAAGTCGTTTTGGCACTTGAAAAAAATGGAGGTTGAAAAAAAGGAAAACGAGGCTACACAACACAAAACACAGCCAGCGAAGTAGCGATAGAAAAATATTAATAGGAGGATGTAAAATGAGCGTGCAATGTGGAAAACATAGACTAATGTGAAATGGTGGATTTCCTGCCTAAACCAATGGTTTTGTCTCGCGCAGGCAGCCTATACATAGGGCACACTTGCCACAGAACTGACACTTTCTCCTCAGGTGATGACAGTCTGACTGGACATTTTTTGCTGCCGAAAAAATCCAAAGAGATTGTTAGCTCTCCAGGATACTGATTGGTGAATATTAAATACAAAAAGATACAATATATTAATAATCATTATTAAATAATTAACTAATTAATTATTAATTAAAAAAAGGATTACCTAAACAAATTTAGCAAACAAGAATTTACGCTTGATTTAGTTTACAATACTTTCATGCTTAGCTGTTTGTAATATATTAATTCATTGAATAATGAATTAATAATGTACTTTAATTTATTAATTAGTAATTAGTAATCATTAAGAAAAAAAGCTTAAAGGTTATTAATATATTAATGCAAAAAAGTTTCTAAGACATTTAAACATTAATTTATTAATTATTAATATACATTATTTTATTAATTATTAGTAATCATTATGAACAACAAATATTTGAGATTTGACAATGCCTTTAGTTTAGGAATATATTAATGCTTAGCTCTTTAGAATACATTTAGTCAGTGATTAATTGATTATTAATGTACATTAATGTATTAATTTGTAATTAGTAATATTAAAAAAAAAAAAAGGACCACAAACAAGATGTATATTTTAGGATGCACTGACATATCCGTGATGATGTGGATTGCCTCATAGGGATTAATCCAAATATTACAAATGCTTTCCCTCTTATTTGAGAGTTTTAGTGTCGCTGCAGCTGAATCAACACAGAAAGTGACGTTTGCAGCCTTTGAACACCATAAATGATATACCTTTACAGGTATATCATTAAATTATTTTATTTTGTTAAAAAAATAGATTAAAGTCTTTTTAGTTGGAATTGATGACAGTTGTTGATTAATTAACATATATTAATATATATGTTAATTAATAATTAGTAATCAGGACCAAAAACATGGTTTGATTTAACAATACATTGATGAGTATGCTTTTATGTTTTGCATCTATGCCAATATAGCTCTGTTGCTGCTGATTGCCTGATAGGGCTGAAGCAAAATATTACAAATTATTTCAATCTTATTTCACAGTGAAGTTTGCAGCCTTTGAACAACATAAAGATCACCTTGACAGGTATATCATTTAATTATGTAGTTATGGAACAAAAAAGGCTTAATTTTTTGTTGGTAACAAGGATAACAGTTATTGATTAATTAACATATAATAATATTTTAGTTAATTAATAATTAGTCATCATTAAAAAAAAAAACATTGAGACTGCAATAAAAGTAATAACAATTTTTAACATGCACTTATATATCTGCCTTACTGCTCATTTATGTACATTGTTTTTGGAACTATTAATTAATAATAATATAAAAAAATGTACATTTTACTAAGCACTTAAATATATGGACTTCATTCAATCAAGAATTAATGGAATACAATGATTAAAAAATATTTTCATATTATTTCACAGGATACTCATCTCTGCACCTGACTGAAGACAGTGTGAATGTGTAAGGATTTTTACACAAACAACAGCAAGTTCACAGGTATATGATTTCTGCATGCCCTTATGGTTTTGGATTGATGACACGTAATCATTAATTCATGAAACTATAGTTATTTAGGGACTCATTAATTAGCAAAATTTAATAGGGCTCCATATAACGACATAGCATATTATTTTTACAGAACATTTTAGTTAAGGAAAATCTATGAAAAACTAAGATTTTTTAAAAAAAAAAGGCTATGTGCTTATATAGTGCCCTATTGTTTTGAACAACTTACAAATGAATGAGGTTTTTAGTATTTAATTTGTCATTAAAATAACAACAAAAAAATAGCAAGATATATCTATGCTTAACTAATTAACTTTTAAAGAACCTAAATTAGACATCATAACTAAATGAAGTAAACAAAAACATGTCTGTGAACCATTGCTCAATGATACAATATTGCCTGTTGACACCAATGTTCAGACACATGACATTAATGTAGATATAGAAAGTTGTAGTGATATCTATGTTGAGGAAGCTCAGGTTAATGCGTTTATTAGAGCACTAACAGTAGACATTATTGTGGATTACTCAGTGTTGTTTGTCAGTTTTGTGGGGCCTATCATTTTCTCAAGGAAAGACCAACTGAGACTTCATTAGTTGTCAGAAAGGAAAGGTAAGACTTCCACAAAGACACACATTTCCAGATTACTTACACAGTATCATGAGCGATCCAACATTTCCAAATTATACCAATTTAAAAAAAAAAACATAAGGTCTTATAACAGTGCAATTTCATTTGCTTCAATGGGTGCTTACTGTTTTAGAGTTCAAGGACAAATTTACCACCGAACTTCACATTTACACCCAAAAGAAGGAGAGCAAAGGAAATTTGCACAGTTATAGGTCTTAGATACAATGGAAGCTGTTGAACAAAGAATGATGCTTCCAGAAAATAAACAGTGTTTGTGCATAGTCTGAACAGCTGGATAAAATTATGGCCAACAACCCATACAGTCAAGCATACAAACAATTAGCACAGGTTGAAAAAGAAGAACAGCAACATGCTCAAAGACACCAACTGACAATGCCAAGTGTAAATATAGTGTTAAAAAGAGATCGCAACACTGATCAAAGACGGTATAATTTACCAACAGTATATGAGGTTGCCATGGTCTTTAAAAATGAAAATGGTGAACTACCTTTTCAGCGGGATATTAGAATATATCCATGCAATGAGGAACAACCTTTTATAAACAAATATATTAAGTTGTAATTTAGATCCAATGACATATCCCATTTTCTTTCCAAATGGTGAACCTGGATGGGAAACAAAATTACAATTGCAAAGTTATCCCAAAAGTAAAGTTTGTGTTAGATGCAATATTTCTATGCTGGAATATAAAGTGGCACAAACTGCTATTCGGGATTCTTTTAATCCTATTTTATGTGGGGGCAAACTCACACAAGAATGGATTATTGATTCCGATCTACAAGTCAAAGCAAATAATCTAAATTTTTCTCAAATTTCAACAAAAAAAGCTTTGAGTAGAACAGTATTGTGGATTGATGGATTATGTCGCTGAATTGGCTACCAACAGAGACATTACAGCTGGAAGAGCAATCATTTTGCCATCCACTTTCCAAGGATCTCCACACAATATGCGAGAAAGATATAATGATGCCATGACTATTGTCATAAAATTTGGAAAAACTGATGTATTCATTACATTCACATGTAATCCACAATGGCCAGAGATCAAGTAAAATTTGAATCTGGGACAAACTACTTCTGACCGACCAGATTTAGTGGCAAGAGTATTCAAAATCAAACTCAATTCATTAATACATGATATAACTAAAGCACAGTTATTTGGCAATTGTGTGGCTTTTGTTTTTACCATTGATTTTCCAAAAAGAGGACTGCCACATGCTCACATACTTTTAATCCTGCAGGAAAAAGATACGTTGAATACTGCAGAGAGAGTGGATTCAGTCATTACTGCTGAATTGCCAGATCCAGAAAAATATTCCAAACTATTTGAGATTGTGACACACAGAATGATTCATTGGCCATGTGGAGATATGAATACAAATTCACCATGTAAGAAAAATAAAAAATGTACCAAAGAATTTCCAAAACAATTTCAAATGCAAACTTATGATAATTGTGATGGATACCCTTTGTATAAAAGAAGACAAGGACAAACAGCTATTAACCGTGGACAAAAGGTTGATAATAGATATGTCGTTCCATACAATCCACATTTCATTAGTGTGTTAGAGGGGTCTATATAGTTGAGGCACACAGTACACTCACATTGTGTGACAAACAGCATTTCAACACTTTCTTTTATTGACCGTCATTTTTTGACGGGCAAGTCGCTAGTATGTTTTATAATGTGTACATGTTACAGAGAGTATTGGTATTATGTACATTAATGTGTATTTGTTATATTTCACATATTATAATTGTCTAACTACGAGACGTCGTGACGCTTTGCGTGGTGGGTACGACTTAGCGATGAGTGCCACAGGCGCTCAATGCCGGCAAGGCGAGACGTTAAACTCAGAGCACTTAGATTATGACGTTGTCACGCTTTGCGTGGTGCGTACGACTTAGCGATGAACACCTCAGGCGTTCAACGCTGGCGAGGCAAGCCTTTAAACTAGGAGCACTTAGGCGATGAGCCTTGCAAAGCGAGGCGAGTAGTGGAGGGAATGAAACACGCGGGACTTAGCCTACAAACACTACAAAAAGCGGTTTCGCCTTAGGCTGAAAGTAGTTCACGAATGCGGTACTTAGGGAAAAAAAAAATACGAGATGTAAAAAAATATATAGACCTTTAAAAAATACGAAGTTAACGGCTGAACTGCGCAAACCAAAACAATAGCACGGGAGAACAGCCCGGATGTCTGGAAGTGAGGTGAAACGTAAATTTAGGTTGAATTTAAGTCGTTTCGGCACTTGAAAATCGCCTAAGCGAGAAAAAAAATGGAGGTTGAAAAAAATGAAAACGAGGCTACACAACACAAAACACAGCCAGCGAAGTAGCGATAGAAAAATATTAATAGGAGGATGTAAAATGAGCGTGCAATGTGGAAAACATAGACTAATGTGAAATGGTGGATTTCCTGCCTAAACCAATGGTTTTGTCTCGCGCAGGCAGCCTATACATAGGGCACACTTGCCACAGAACTGACACTTTCTCCTCAGGTGATGACAGTCTGACTGGACATTTTTTGCTGCCGAAAAAATCCAAAGAGATTGTTAGCTCTCCAGGATACTGATTGGTGAATATTAAATACAAAAAGATACAATATATTAATAATCATTATTAAATAATTAACTAATTAATTATTAATTTAAAAAAATGATTACTTAAACAAATTTAGCAAACAAGAATTTACGCTTGATTTAGTTTACAATACTTTCATGCTTAGCTGTTTGTAATATATTAATTCATTGAATAATGAATTAATAATGTACTTTAATTTATTAATTAGTAATTAGTAATCATTAAGAAAAAAAGCTTAAAGGTTATTAATATATTAATGCAAAAAAGTTTCTAAGACATTTCAACATTAATTTATTAATTATTAATATACATTATTTTATTAATTATTAGTAATCATTATGAACATTAAATATTTGAGATTTGACAATGCCTTTAGTTTAGGAATATATTAATGCTTAGCTCTTTAGAATACATTTAGTCAGTGATTAATTGATTATTAATGTACATTAATGTATTAATTTGTAATTAGTAATATTAAAAAAAAAAAAAAGGACCACAAACAAGATGTATATTTTAGGATGCACTGACATATCCGTGATGATGTGGATTGCCTCATAGGGATTAATCCAAATATTACAAATGCTTTCCCTCTTATTTGAGAGTTTTAGTGTCGCTGCAGCTGAATCAACACAGAAAGTGACGTTTGCAGCCTTTGAACACCATAAATGATATACCTTTACAGGTATATCATTAAATTATTTTATTTTGTTAAAAAAATAGATTAAAGTCTTTTTAGTTGGAATTGATGACAGTTATTGATTAATTAACATATATTAATATATATGTTAATTAATAATTAGTAATCAGGACCAAAAACATGGTTTGATTTAACAATACATTGATGAGTATGCTTTTATGTTTTGCATCTATGCCAATATAGCTCTGTTGCTGCTGATTGCCTGATAGGGCTGAAGCAAAATATTACAAATTATTTCAATCTTATTTCACAGTGAAGTTTGCAGCCTTTGAACAACATAAAGATCACCTTGACAGGTATATCATTTAATTATGTAGTTATGGAACAAAAAAGGCTTAATTTTTTGTTGGTAACAAGGATAACAGTTATTGATTAATTAACATATAATAATATTTTAGTTAATTAATAATTAGTCATCATTAAAAAAAAAAAACATTGAGACTGCAATAAAAGTAATAACAATTTTTAACATGCACTTATATATCTGCCTTACTGCTCATTTATGTACATTGTTTTTGGAACTATTAATTAATAATAATATAAAAAATGTACATTTTACTAAGCACTTAAATATATGGACTTCATTCAATCAAGAATTAATGGAATACAATGATTAAAAAATATTTTCATATTATTTCACAGGATACTCATCTCTGCACCTGACTGAAGACAGTGTGAATGTGTAAGGATTTTTACACAAACAACAGCAAGTTCACAGGTATATGATTTCTGCATGCCCTTATGGTTTTGGATTGATGACACGTAATCATTAATTCATGAAACTATAGTTATTTAGGGACTCATTAATTAGCAATTTGCTAAATTTAATAGGGCTCCATATAACGACATAGCATATTATTTTTACAGAACATTTTAGTTAAGGAAAATCTATGAAAAACTAAGATTTTTTTTTTAAAAAAGGCTATGTGCTTATATAGTGCCCTATTGTTTTGAACAACTTACAAATGAATGAGGTTTTTAGTATTTAATTTGTCATTAAAATAACAACAAAAAAATAGCAAGATATATCTATGCTTAACTAATTAACTTTTAAAGAACCTAAATTAGACATCATAACTAAATGAATTCCATTGTTAAGAAAATTGAACATTATTTTAGGCCACATCTATACTTAATATACTTAATAGCTGTTTCTGTTTGATCTTCTTTACGACAATATAATTCATTTTTTAGGTTTACCGTTGATCTCAGTTTTTGATTAATTCAGTAACGTATATTCATTTAGTAATGACTTAATAATTCATTAATCGAAAAAAAAAGAATTTATATCAATATATATATATGTGTGCAGTGCTTTGCTTTTTAATGTATGCCAATAAAACACCCAAAAAATGGTTTTATTTATTGCAGAGAAAAAAATAAAAAGATTTTCAAATCTTTGCATTCTTTAATTAATGCTATTTACCTTTGGATTGAGAGCAGCTACAAACAATATGTACAGAACAAGAAAAAAAAAACTTTTTACACCTGTATTTATAATTACAGATTACAATGGCGGATAATGGAGAAGACACCATTGAACGCAAAAGAAGAGCAGCAAGGGAAAGGAAGCAAAGGTGGAGAGATGAACAGTCACCTGAAACTTCCCAACGTTTAAGAGAAGAAGACAGTCAGAGACTTTAAAATAAAAGAAAAATTCGTAAGAAAGCACAATGTGAGTGTGCTGGAGCTTCAAAGAAACAAAAAAGTAAACAAAAACATGTCTGTGAACCATTGCTCAATGATACAATATTGCCTGTTGACACCAATGTTCAGACACATGACATTAATGTAGATATAGAAAGTTGTAGTGATATCTATGTTGAGGAAGCTCAGGTTAATGCGTTTATTAGAGCACTAACAGTAGACATTATTGTGGATTACTCAGTGTTGTTTGTCAGTTTTGTGGGGCCTATCATTTTCTCAAGGAAAGACCAACTGAGACTTCATTAGTTGTTGTCAGAAAGGAAAGGTAAGACTTCCACAAAGACACACATTTCCAGATTACTTACACAGTATCATGAGAGATCCAACATTTCCAAATTATACCAATTTAAAAAAAAAAAACATAAGGTCTTATAACAGTGCAATTTCATTTGCTTCAATGGGTGCTTACTGTTTTAGAGTTCAAGGACAAATTTACCACCGAACTTCACATTTACACCCAAAAGAAGGAGAGCAAAGGAAATTTGCACAGTTATAGGTCTTAGATACAATGGAAGCTGTTGAACAAAGAATGATGCTTCCAGAAAATAAACAGTGTTTGTGCATAGTCTGAACAGCTGGATAAAATTATGGCCAACAACCCATACAGTCAAGCATACAAACAATTAGCACAGGTTGAAAAAGAAGAACAGCAACATGCTCAAAGACACCAACTGACAATGCCAAGTGTTAATATAGTGTTAAAAAGAGATCGCAACACTGATCAAAGACGGTATAATTTACCAACAGTATATGAGGTTGCCATGGTCTTTAAAAATGAAAATGGTGAACTACCTTTTCAGCGGGATATTAGAATATATCCATGCAATGAGGAACAACCTTTTATAAACAAATATATTAAGTTGTAATTTAGATCCAATGACATATCCCATTTTCTTTCCAAATGGTGAACCTGGATGGGAACCAAAATTACAATTGCAAAGTTATCCCAAAAGTAAAGTTTGTGTTAGATGCAATATTTCTATGCTGGAATATAAAGTGGCACAAACTGCTATTCGGGATTCTTTTAATCCTATTTTATGTGGGGGCAAACTCACACAAGAATGGATTATTGATCCCGATCTACAAGTCAAAGCAAATAATCTAAATTTTTCTCAAATTTCAACAAAAAAAGCTTTGAGTAGAACAGTATTGTGGATTGATGGATTATGTCACTGAATTGGCTACCAACAGAGACATTACAGCTGGAAGAGCAATCATTTTGCCATCCACTTTCCAAGGATCTCCACACAATATGCGAGAAAGATATAATGATGCCATGACTATTGTCATAAAATTTGGAAAAACTGATGTATTCATTACATTCACATGTAATCCACAATGGCCAGAGATCAAGTAAAATTTGAATCTGGGACAAACTACTTCTTACCGACCAGATTTAGTGGCAAGAGTATTCAAAATCAAACTCAATTCATTAATACATGATATAACTAAAGCACAGTTATTTGGCAATTGTGTGGCTTTTGTTTTTACCATTGATTTTCCAAAAAGAGGACTGCCACATGCTCACATACTTTTAATCCTGCAGGAAAAAGATACGTTGAATACTGCAGAGAGAGTGGATTCAGTCATTACTGCTGAATTGCCAGATCCAGAAAAATATTCCAAACTATTTGAGATTGTGACACACAGAATGATTCATTGGCCATGTGGAGATATGAATACAAATTCACCATGTAAGAAAAATAAAAAATGTACCAAAGAATTTCCAAAACAATTTCAAATGCAAACTTATGATAATTGTGATGGATACCCTTTGTATAAAAGAAGACAAGGACAAACAGCTATTAACCGTGGACAAAAGGTTGATAATAGATATGTCGTTCCATACAATCCACATTTGCTCATAAAGTACCATGCACACATAAATGTTGAAGCTTGCACTTCTATTAAATCCATCATATATGTGTATAAATATATATACAAAGGATATGATGCAGCAACTGTTGTTGTGCACGGTGCAGCAAACGAAAAGGAAAATCCAATTTTACATGATGAACTTTCTAATTATTTAGATGCTCACTATGTCAGTGCTCCAGAAGCAATGTGGCGCTTCTGAAATTTGAGATGTATGATCGATCACATGCTGTGTATTGATTAGCTGTACATTTGCCACAAAGTCAGTTTGTTTGCTTTACTGCAGGCAATGAAAGAACTGCCTTAGCTCAAAGTGAACACAGAGATACAACAATTACTGCATGGTTTAAATAAACTGCCAGGACACGCAGGCCAGGCAATTTATATACATTGAGATTCCATATCACTATGTATTTGTAAATGGTCTATGGCGACAACAAAAAAGAGATAAGCATAAAATTATACCACACATTTATACCGTCAGTCCAAGAGACATTGAACGTTTCAGTTTAAGATAACTTCTTTTACATGTTCCTGGTGCACAAAGTTTGAACATTTACGCACAGTGAATTACATTGTTTATGAGACTTTCCTATTCACTGCAAGACATCAAAACATCTTAGCAGATGATACTGAATGGGAGAGGTGTCTGGAACAAGCAGCACTATGTCAAATGCCAAAGCAAATGAGAGAACAATTTGAGTTAATTTGCATCTTTTGCAATGTACCTGATGCATTTACTTTGTGGGAAACATTTAAATTAAATATGTCCGAAGACTTCTTGAAACGTTATAATGAGCCAATAGCACTGTTAAAAACTTTAATGGAAATTCAAGAAATATTTCTTGCTCATGGATTAAATTGTGCAAGTTTTAATTTGCCTGATCCAGGACTTATAGATGTCATCAACTTTGATGATTATGACACTGAGCTACAAAAACAAAAAACAGAAGAAAAACTGGCAACTTTAAATACTTTACAATTACAAGCATGTATTGCCCTCACAAATGCTACAGATGATTAAATGGTCAAAGACCGTTATTTCTATCTAGATGGCCCTGGTGGATCAGGAAAAACGTATCTGTACAATTGTTTGATGAGTTACATTCGAGCAGAGGGTCAAATAGAAATGCCATTTGCAACAACTGGAATTGCAGCACTTTTATTAGAATGTCACAGAACTGTGCATAGTGGATTTAAACTGCCAGTTCCCATTTTAGAAACATCAGTGTCAGATATTCAACTGAATTCTTTACAAGCCAAAAAATTTAAAAAAAGTAAATTAATTATCATAGACGAGGCAACAATGATGTCATGTCATGCTTTGCAATGTATTGATAGGTTCTTAAAAGAAGTGATGGATAATAATTTGCCATTTGGTGGAAAGGTGATGTTGTTAGGAAGAGATTTTAGGGAAACATTACCTGTTGTGCCACATGGAAATAGAACTGATATCATTGAAACATGTATCAAGACAAGTTAATATTTACACACCTCAAATTAGAATTAAATATGAGATCTGAAGGCCAAAACAAATTCAATGATTGGCTCATTCAAATTGGAGAAGGAAAACATCCACAAATCCATGATTTACCCAATGATACCATTGACATTCCATCAACAATAGTTTGCAAGGAATCACTCATATCAGCAATCTGTCTAAACACTCTGAATAACGACGATTACTCAGACATTGCAAACAAAGTGATATTAACATCAAAATATATAGATGCCTTGAGTCTAAATAACAAAATTTTAAAATTCATCAACGCACCACAAAATAATTATTACAGTGTGTAACAGGACTTGAATATTAAATCCCCAGATTTCCGCTGGTATAGAAGGTAATATCCCACATCCCCCAGTAACCAGACGAAACACCGTTCAGGGAGTCAACTGAACTTTTTTTAATCCCCGCTCAAGCAGTAAACTGCCAACTGTCTAATGTTCTGCAATGCATTACACACACATACACTTGATTCTTAAAGTGGTACATACATATTGAACCGAACAGATACAGGCATTTAAACAGCAGGGAGAAGGTTTAACTGAGGGCCCACAGGCAAATACATGAAAAATCCTTCACAATGGCCCCACCTTTTTCTCCCTGCTCCGGCAACTCGGTTGGACCTTTCCTGGTCCAATAGGGTTGACGGGACTTTCCAAAGTTTTTAATCTGAGGCCAAGTCCGTTTGGCGCAACAGTCCATCAGCATTCCCGTTTTGCTGAAGATCTCACTGCAGTGACTGCAGGACATTACCTTCGCCTTGACAATTTCAAGTTCCTCCCTGCTTGCAGTTTGTTGTTTTTCTAGCCGAGTGCTCAACTGTGAACAAATCTGTTTATACTCGGCTATGATCGCTGTTGTCTTCTTTATTTCTAGTTCTGCCTTTTTCAACTGTTTCCGAAAAAGTTCCTTAAACTGGGCTGTCTCTTCCTCCTGTTTACGCTTCTCCTCCTCTGCTTCTATCAGTCTTTGCTTTGTAAGCAGTAGCTCTTTGTTCAGCACCTCTGCTTTGTCTTCTGCTTTGTCCAGGTCATTACGTAGGGCGATTTTACTGGTAACCAGTTCATGGGCCAGGTCATCATTTTCCTGCTCTAGTCTCATGCTGGTCTCCTGCAGTCTCCGATTTTCTTTCTTGTATCTCTCTATTGGATCTTCCTGTTGTAGCTGACTCTCTCTCATGGCCAGATATTCTTTCTCCTTTTTTTTTCAACTTCTTTGTGGGCACCTGGATCTCAGTAGGAAGTGGATGGCTCTCGGCAGCGCGACTTTGTGCTCTGGTGGTTACTGCGTGGGCCTCCTGAGCAGTGGTTGAGGCGAACGCCGAAGTCAGGGGCCCAGTGTCATTGCCCAACATGACTTCAGAGGTTAAGTCTTTCATTACGCCCACTTGAACATTGCCAGCTCCCGCACCCCAGTCCAGGTGTACTTGTGCGGTAGGAATGCGACTGCCCCCCCTGCCACTCTCACAGCAATTGATTTCCCCGGCTTCTCCGATGCGTTAAATAGATGTCATTGTACTAGCGTGATGGTCGCACCACTGTCTCTTAATCCCTGTGCTGTCTTGCCGTTAAACATGACCAGTTGGCAATGGTGTTTCCGATTGTCTGTGACGGTGGATTGCACCATGAGGGCTTCGTAAAGGGTGCCCAAAGGTTCTTCCTGACCCAGCTCCTTGGGATCCCAAGTCGAATCTACACAATGGGCTGCTGCTGGTGGTTGCTGGTACCCAGGTCGAAACCAATTTAACCTGGTGTGGTTGTTGATGGGGCAATTCTGTCGGATGTGACCCAGCTGTCGGCACCGGAAGCAACGTAGCTCGCTGACATCCTGTCGTGGGTAGCAAGAGTTAAAAGTCACCGGTCGGTTATTTTTACGAGTATCCGCATACTCATCGCCAACTTGGCGGCCTCTGGTAGAGACAGGGGCCTGCGGTCTCTCACCCAGTCTTTGACATCCGCCTGGTTATGGTTGTAAAACTGTTCCAGGAGTATCAGTTGCAAAATCTCCTCCTCGGTGGTGGCCTGGCTACTGTTAACCCAGTTCGAGGCCGACAGGGATAACTGGCATGCCCATTCCATGTAGGAATCTTTAGCGGTTTTGCGTGAGTCCCTGAACTTCTGTCGGTAGGACTCTGGGGTTACTGCATAACGGGCCAGGAGTGCTTCTTTAATCCTGGCAATATTGAAACCCATTCTTCCATAGCTATCCGGTGCAGGTTACATTGTCGCTCAAAATCTGCTAAATAGTTATCAATCTCACAGTCTTTTTCGTCAAAAGCTTTAAAAGCGCTGAACAGAATTTTCTTTGTATCCTCTGTGTTGTACTCACTTTTTGGGGAGTGTGCTGCTGCCTGCTGGACCGCTGCCAGTTTTAATTGTAGCTCTGCGTCTTTTTTGTTTAGCCTCCTCCGCTAAAAGGCTCATTACTTTCAGAATAATGTCAGCCATTGGGTTCGGACCGAACCATGCTAGTTTCTCCCTCATTTCTTTGTTGGCTGGTGATTCCTCCTCCTGAATCACTGGTGTCTCCATCTCTTGTACAGCTGGCATTGCTGCAACCAAGTTCTCTCGGTCTAGCTCCATTAACTCTGCTATAATGACCTGCTTGGTTTTGTTGCTAGCAATCCTACCACGAGCTTCCAGTAGCTCTTTCAGTGTATTTCTTTTAAGCAGGGTGTACCAGCCTTCCGTTCACTGTTCCCAGTGTCTGCTTGGCATCCTGGTGTAACGGAAGTAGAAGGGAAAATCCCGCCGCTGCCAACAGTTGTAACGGGACTTGAATATTAAATCCCCAGATTTCTGCTGGTATAGAAGGTAATATCCCACATCCCCCAGTAACCAGACGAAACACCGTTCAGGGAGTCAACTGAACTTTTTTTAATCCCCGCTCAAGCAGTAAACTGCCAACTGTCAACTTTTTTTAAAAATGTTCTGCAATGCATTACACACACATACCCTTGGTTCTTAAAGTGGTACATACATATTGAACCGAACAGATACAGGCATTTAAACAGCAGGGAGAAGGTTTAACTGAGGGCCCACAGGCAAATACATGAAAAATCCTTCACACAGTGCAGATTCAGTTCTGGCTGACGATAAAAACAGCGAATCAAATTTTTGTATAGAATTTGTTAATTTGTTAACCCCATCTGAAATGTCACCACATGTTTTGCAATTGAAAAAAGGGCCAATTGTCATGCTATTGAGAAATATGAATCCAAAAACAGGACTTTATAATGGGACCAGATTAATTGTGCACAATTTACAAGATCATTTTATACATGCAGAAATTATAACTGGGACCCATAAAGGTGAACGAGTTTTTATACCAAGAATTGATTTAGCTCCAAGTGAGAGTTGTTTGCCTTTTGTCATTCAAAGGAGACAATGTCCAGTTATCATGGCATTTGCCATGATCATAGATAAATCCCAAGGACAAACTTTTAAGTCTGTGGGTATTTTTTTTACAAGAACCTGTTTTTGCACATGGACAACTCTATGTTGCTTTTTCAAGGTGCACAAATCCAGATGAGATTAAAGTTTCAGTTGAAGACAACCCAAGTCAGGGTGATCTACTACAAGATGTAATCAGAGAGAATAGTGGTTTCATTTTAAGTAAGAAATTTAAGGTCACTTGGCCTCTTCTTCAAAACTGTATCTACAATTTGAGAAAAAGACAGTAATAACCAAGGAAAAAGGAAGAAAGAAAAAAAAAAGAGGTTACATCTTTAAAAGGTAACCCCTTTCAACAAAAAACAAAAAAATGGAATGTCTTGGAAGTCCCTTTTGCCATGACTGGCCCCACAAAACAGTTAGCTTGCACTTTATTAACTTTACTGTTTACAATTTAATATGTTTCTTTCAGGTTTGTAATCTTAAATTTTTTTTGGAAAAGGACTGATAAGTTGATGCATTCTATGGGCCTCATTCTATTATCGGCCGTAGGAGATGCGGGGCCGCAAGGACCGGCCGCAAGCTATTTGCCTATTCTATTCCCTTCCGGCTGGGGATTCCGGCAGGATTGCGGCCGGCGCCTTGTTATCCCTTGCGGCCACAGGCGCCAGAGGAAAGCCTTTGATCTTAAACGGCCGCAAGAGTTTCGGCCGTAAGAAAATCCTGGTTGCTATTCAATTGCTCCGGGAACCCTCTCTGCAAGGCTAAAACCGAGCCGCAGCTTACTTGCAGCAAAAAGGTCCCGCAGGCACACAATTAAGCACATTTTTAAGCCATAATAAAGCCATCCTGCACTCTGAGGAGACTATAAAGTGATTGTAGGTGTTAGCATTCATAGCACAACATTCCCCTACATTCAAATCCGTAAATATTTTTTTTTAAAATGTATGTCACATATCCATGTAAAAAGTCCAGAGGGCTTGGAGCACCTCAGACCCGCCCACGCTGCGGCCGGAAAATAAACAGTTAATGTAATCTCGGATTTGGGCTGATGTGCAAGCTTGAGAGGGCGTTGCTATTAATCCTCATGTCCCCTATTATGATCCCTAGCATTTACAGTGCTTTACAGTGCCGTCTTGAATTTATTTTTGCATTTAAAGATTTCTGAGCTTACGGCCGATTGCAAGATATACGGCCGGCCGTAAGGGGATATCCTTGCGGCGCCGTATAATTGAATTGCAAGGTAACGGGAGCCCCGCAAGGAATCGCAGCTTTGCGGCCGATTTACGGCCGATAATAGAATGAGGGCCTATGTAATTAAGGTCGAACGTTAGTAGCAGCATCATCATTTGTTGAAAAATGTAAATGTTACATGATATATAGATTATTGATCCAGGGACGAATCCGATTGCCAGTTAATAGAGTCAGGAAGGAATTATTTTTTTACAACACTTTCAACAAATTTACAAAGTTGAAAATACATTTTTGGCCAGTTGCCTTCCTCTGGATTCAATATTCAAGATTACTATAGTTTAAAATAAATTCAGGTTAAATGTTATTATCTTATGTTAATGTTTGCATTGTTATCATTGTATGTTAAAAGGTTTAAAAATTTCATTTATTGAATGTTACTAAAGATTTATGTCATTTGCAGCAGAAACATTTGTTAACAAAATTTGATGTATAATTAGATAGAAAGGATTCATCCAGGGAGTAATCCGATCGCCATTTCATGGGGTCAGGAAGAAATTATTTTGTTTCCCCTTTTGAGACAATTGGCTAATTTGCAATGGAGTTTTTTACTGTTTGCCTTCCTCTGGATTCAATACCTATGTGCTTTACCAGGAGTTTAAATAGAAACGATTTCATGTTAGTATTGTTATAAAAAAAATAAATGTTACACACTGTTTACAATATAAGTTGAATATTAGAAACCTTCATGTAATGGTTCACAATACGTATTCAGAGAAATTTTATAGATTGTTATATTATTATTCGATATATGACAATTAAAAAGTTTGATATGGTTTAATAGTACATTGCTAAAAAAATAAAAAATATTTAATATACATTTTTGTACTTCTTTGTAAATAAGAAAAAGATTCAGAGTGTTATAGAATCACATTGTGTCACAAACAGCATTTCCAGCTTCAAAATGTTATTGACCGTCATTATGTATATTATTGTGTATTTGTTATATATGTGGGTTATAATGTGTGTATGTTACAGTGAGTATTATCCTTTATTTATCCTATGTCTAATAACATATAAGAGCATGCACTGGCACATGTTCATGCCACCGTTTTCCTATGTAGGAGCTTCCATCTAACTGGTCCACTGCTTTACTCTGTTCAATTTGCCAAACTAACAATATTAGCAGCTGTGTAAGTCACGGATATCATTTTTGGGGGAGAAAAATCTGAATTTTTGTTATGTCTATTTATTAGTACAGGAATCCATCTTGTGTATGTTACATCACTTCCTGAGATCTGAATCATAAGGGTTTGAATGATAAAGAATTTTAGATATCAGTGTCCCTTAAAGCTCAGGACACTGAGAAATGCTACAAATCCGGGTCAGGGGAGCCTTCTGTGACCTGCACATTACCATTGCACCATTATTTGTACAGACAGATCACATATAATAGTTGTGGTAAGTTACGAATGTTGGTCACGCAATGTTAAATGCTACGTGCTTGCCGCATGACTTTGCTGCAATGAGCCTCGAAGGTGCTCATTGAAGACACGAGGCCCACAAAACTATGAAAACGGCCCACAATGAGCGCCGAAAGAGGGAGAGGGGGTAGAAGGTGGAAAGAAATATAGGGGTGAGAGAGGAAGGAAAATAGACACAGGGGAGGGAAATAAGGGGGGGGGGACAGGGCAGGGAGAGGGGGGAGGGAAAGAGGGGGAAACAGAAACATGTAAGGGAGAGGGGGAAACAGACACAGAGGTCAGAGAGTGGGGAGAGGCTTGCAATGAGCGCCGAAGGTGCTCATCGCGAGGCATGAAAGTGGCGGGTTGGCCGAGGCCTGCAATAAGCGGCAAAGCCCCTCATTGCGGGTCTCATCGCCAGGCCCGTAGACGTTGGGAGAGGCTCGCAATGAGCGCCAAAGGCACTCATCGCGAGGCCCGCAAGTTAGAGGGGGGAGAGCCTTGTATTGTGTGGCGAACAGCATTGCCAGCCTTCAAATTTTATTGCCGCCATTTGTGCCGGGCAAGTTGTTAGTAAATGTATAATACTAGCGACTTGCCTGTCAAAAAATGACGGGAATGCTGTTTGGCACACAATGTAAGGCTTTTAGTCCTCTGAGTACCTTTGGCGCTCATTGCTAACATAAACCTTGCTAAACTAACCCCCTCTACACTAACCTATTAACACCTACACTACCTACCCCCTAATAACCCCCCCACCCCACTAATTACAGAAATGATAAAACCTAACTCACAAAAAATAATAAAAGCTAAGTCACATAAAATAAAAATGCCAAATTCACCGAAAATAAAAAAGCTACATTACAGGAAAAAAAAATGGACATTAGAAAAAATGAAGAAATCTACATTACAGAAAAGAAAAAAAACAAAAGTTACAAAAAAGAAAAAAAGGTACATTACAGAAAATAAATAAAAACTACACACCTGAAAAGGAAATACATACACAATACATACAGTACATTACAATATAGTACAAATGAAATAAAATACAATATCCCCCTATGTAAAATACATTACATCCTATCTAAAGTATACACATACTACACTATCTAAAACACATGAAATACTATACATCCCCCCTATTTAATATACAATAAATCCTATCT
This sequence comes from Discoglossus pictus, assembly GCA_027410445.1. Taxonomy (NCBI): domain Eukaryota; kingdom Metazoa; phylum Chordata; class Amphibia; order Anura; family Alytidae; genus Discoglossus; species Discoglossus pictus. The sequence continues at coordinate 749,713 of CM050174.1, forward strand.
CCTAATTGTAAGCTAAAATTAAATAATTAAGACCACTTACCTTTGCAGATGTCCCTTCAGATCACCAACCGGCAGGAAAAAATAAATAGTACAACACATTTACATACAATAAATAAACATTCTAAATATTCTACTCACCTTTCCAGCATGTCCTCCCCATCCTTCTTACTTTCCTCTCTGGCGCGGCCTCTGTTAAAAAAAAACATTACATTAATTCAATAAAAAAACACACACAAAATAAAGTAACATAAAAATAATATACATTGAACTTACCTCCCCGCAAAGTCCCTGGACTCCTTCTCTTCTGCCCCGGCTGGGCCCTGGAAGAATCCGCCCGAAAAATAAATAAATAACAGAGGTCCGCACTCACACACCTCCCCGACACTAATGAGCCTCCCAGAGACTTTTCCTGAAGAAAATTGGCAATGGCGCCTTCTGAAGTGTAAGCCAAGGTGTAAGCCAATCAGAAAGTGATATAACCCCATATCCAATTCTGAATGGCTAATGCTCCTGTCAATCGTTTTTTCAACCAATCAGAAGGCTTTATTGCCTTCAGCCAATCACAATGGGATACACCCCCTCTCAGTGATTGGCTGGAGGCATCAGCAGATTCTGATTGGTTGTAGTGACTACAGCCAATCAGAAGGCGCTATTCCCTTCAGCCAATCACAATTGGATATATCCCCATGGAGTGATTGGCTAAAGGCATCTACGCCTTTTGATTGGCTGTTGTCACTGCGAAGCAGATTACAGCCAATCAGAAGATGCAGATGTCTTTAGCCAATCACACTGTGGGGGTGTATCTCATTGTGATTGGCTGAAGGGAATAGCACCTTCTGATTTGCTGTTGTGACTGTCAATTAGACTGCAGCCAATGAGAATGTGCTGATGCCTCCAGCCAACCACCCTGTGACTGGCTGAAGGCAATGAAGGCTGTGGATTGGTTTAAAAAAGATTGACAGGTGCATTAGCCAATCAGAATAGGATATGGGGGTCCTTTCTCATTGGCTTAGACCTTGGCGCCTTCTGATTGGTTGAAATTTGATTGACAGCTTTTTCAGCCAATCAGAATGCTCCATTGACATTTTTCTTCTGGAAAAGTCTGTAGGAGGCTCATTAGCGTCGGGGAGGACCTCTGTTATGTTTTTTTTTGTTTCGTTTTTTCGGCGGATTCTTCCAGGTCCCTGCCGGGGGAGAAGAGAAGGAGGCCGGGGACATCGCGGGGAGGTAAGTTCAATATATATAATTTTTATGTTACTTTATTTTATGTGTGTTTGTATATAGTATTAATGTAATGTTTTTTTTTAACAGTGGCCGCGCCGGAGAAGAAAATAAGAAGGATGGGGAGGACATGCTGGAAAGGTGAGTAGAATATTTAGAATATTTAGAATGTTTATTTATTGTATGTAAATGTGTTGTACTAAAAAAAAAATGATGCAGTTTGGTGATCTGAAGGGACATCTGCAAAGGTAAGTGGTCTTAATTATTTTATTTTATTTTAGAATTAGGGTTTGTACATGTAGATAGGATTAATTGTATATTAAATTGGGGGGGGTGTATTTTAGCTAGATAGTGGTGTATGTGTGTATTTTAGATTGTATTTATTGCATTTTAGATAGTGGGGTATGTGTATAGTTTTGATAGGATGTAATGTATTTTAGATAGTATATTTTAGATAGTGGGTTATTGCATTTTATTTTATGTGTACTGTATTGTAATGTACTGTATGTATTGTGTATGTCTTTCCTTTTCAGGTGTGTAGATTGTTTGTTATTTTCTGTAGTGGGGGGGTTGTAATGTATTTTTTTTATTTTCTGTAATGTTCTTTTTTTATTTTTTGTGACTTGTTGTTTTATTTTGTGTAATGTAGATTTGTTTTTTTTTTCTGTGACAGGTTTTCTTTTGTGAGTTAGCTTTTATTATTTTTTGTAATTAGTGGGTGGGGGTTTATTAGGGGGTAGGTAGGTAGTGTAGGTGTTCATAGGTTAGTTTAGAGGGGGAGTATTTTAGATGTAATGGTTTATTGGGGGTTATAGTGCAGTGTAGTGTTTGTAGTTAGTGTGATGAGGGTCCTTGAGGACCATCATGGTACTTATGTGGGTAATGTTAGGGTTGTAATTGCCCCATAAGATTTTTCTATACCCTTATGGGACCGATGGGGTTAAATAGCGGGTTATGAGGGTCTGTATTGACCCCCATGAGTGGCAGGGTTAATTAAGGGATTATGGGGGTCTGTATTGACCCCCATGAGTGACAGGGTTAATTAATGGATTATGGGGGGGGTGTATTGACCCCCATGAGTGACAGGGTTAATGAAGGCATATGGGGGTCTGTATTGACCCCTATGAGTGACAGGGTTAATTAAGGGATTATGGGGGGTCTGTATTGACCCCCATGAGTGAAAGGGTATTATGGGGGGGTGTATTGACCCCCATGAGTGACAGGATTAATTAAGGGGTTATGGGGGTCTTCATTGACCCCCATGAGTGACAGGGTTAATTAAGGGGTTATGGGGGTCTGTATTGACCCCCATGAGTGAGAGGGTTAATTAAGGGGTTATGGGGGTCTGTATTGACCCCCATGACTGACAGGGTTAATGAAGGGCTTATGGGGGTCTGTATTGACCCATATAAGTGACAGGGTTAAGGGGTTATGGGGGTCTTCATTGACCCCCCATGACTGAGAGGGTTAATTAAGGGCTTATGGGGATCTGTGTTGACCCCCATGAGTGACAGGGTGAATTAAGGTGTGATGAGGGTGTGTATAGAGCCCCATGAGTGATGGGGTTAATTAACGGCTTATGGGAGTCTGTATTGACCCCACATGACTGACAGGGTTAATGAAGGGCTTATGGAGGTCTGTATTGACCCCTATGAGTGACAGGGTTAATGAAGGGCCTATGGGGATGTGTAATGACCCCCATGAGTGACAGTGTTAGTTAAGGGATTATCACGGTCTGTATTGACCCCCATGAGTGACAGGGTTAATTAATGGATTATGGGGGTGTGTATTGACCCCCATGACTGACAGGGTTAATTATCGGCTTATGGGGGTCTGTATTGACCCCCATGACTGGCAGGGTTAATTAAGGGGTTATGGGGGTCTTCATTGACCCCCATGAGTGAGAGGGTTAAATAAGGACTTATGGGGGTCTTCATTGACCCCCATGAGTGACAAAGTTAATTAAGGGGTTATGGGGGTCTGTATTGACCTCCATGAGTGAGAGGGTTAATTATTGGCTTATGGAGTCTGTATTGACCCCCATGAGTGAAAGGGTAAATTAAGGGCTTATGGGAGTCTGTATTGACCTCCATGAGTGACAGGGTTAATTGAGGAGTGACAGGGTTAATTAAGGGGTTATGGGGGTCTTCATTGACCCCCATGAGTGAGAGGGTTAAATAAGGGGTTATGGGGGTCTGTATTGACCCCCATGACTGACAGGGTAAATGAAGGGCTTATGGGGGTCTGTATTGACCCATATGAGTGACAGGGTTAAGGGGTTATGGGGGTCTTCATTGACCCCCATGAGTGAGAGGGTTAATTAAGGGATTATGGGGATCTGTGTTGACCCCCATGGGTGACAGGGTGAATTAAGGTGTGATGACGGTGTGTATAGATCCCCATGAGTGATGGGGTTAATTTTAATTTTTCGCAGGTTCTTTAAGGAACTTTACGGTCTTTTAAGGACCCGCAAGGCGGGAAATTTGAATTTCAGCGGGGGGTCCCCGATCTCATGCAATCGGGGATCTCCACTGAGAGGGTTAATGTGGTGTTAATGTGGGGAGCCTCCGGGGGTCCCAATGGGGTTAATGTTAGGTGCCGGTGGGGGTAGTTACAGTACCCCCGCTAGCGGGCCTAAGTGTTTGTGTATGAGAGGGAATGTATAGGTTTTAAAAGCAGGGAGGGACATTCGTATGTGTTTAGCAGTGTTTTTCTGGGTCCTGGGTTGTGGAGCCTCGTTTTCATTTTTTTCTGCTGCCATTTTTTTTCTTGCTTAGCCGATTTTCGAGTGGCGAAACGGGGCAAATTGAGGTTAAATTACGTTCAACCTCACTTCTAGAGGTTCTGGCTGTACCCCTGTGCTGTCGGTGAGTGTTTTTTTTTTATTATTATGTGTTTTTGGTGTGTGTTTTCATGGTTTTGTGTTTGTGTGGTTATGTGTGTTTTACAACCTCATGTATTTTTTTTTTTTTTCTAAGTCCCACGGGTCGTAATTTTAAATGTCGCAGGCAGCAGGCAATGAGGGGGAGAAAAAAAGTGAAGAGAGACACAGGGTAAGGACAGGAGGAGGAGGGGAAGAGAGACACAGGGGAAAGAGAGGAGGACGGGAAGAGAGACAAAGGGGAAAGAGAGGAGGAGGTTAAGAGAGACAAAGGGGAATAGAGACACAGGGGAAGAGAGACACTGTAAGGACAGGAGGAGGGGAAGAGAGACACAGGGGAAAGAGAGGAGATGGGGAAGAGACACACAGGGGAAGGAGAGGAGGAGGGGAAGAGAGACGAAGGGGAAGAGAGACACTGGGTAAGGACAGGAGGAGGGGAAGAGAGACACAGGGGAAAGAGAGGAGGAGGGGATGAGAGACAAAGGGGAAGAGAGACACAGGGGAAGAGAGACATTGGGTAAGGACAGGAGGAGGGGAAGGGAGACACTGGGTAAGGACAGGAGGAGGGGAATAGAGACACAGGGGAAAGAGAGGAGATGGGGAAGAGACACACAGGGGAAGGAGAGGAGGAGGGGAAGAGATACACAGGGAAAGGAGATGAGGAGGGGAAGAGAGACACAGGGGAAAGAGAGGAGATGGGGAAGAGAGACACAGGAGAAGGAGAGGAGGAGGTTAAGAGAGACACAGGGGAAGAGAGACACTGTAAGGACAGGAGGAGGGGAAGAGAGACACAGGGGAAAGAGAGGAGGAGGGGATGAGAGACAAAGGGGAAGAGAGACACAGGGGAAGAGAGACATTGGGTAAGGACAGGAGGAGGGGAAGGGAGACACTGGGTAAGGACAGGAGGAGGGGAATAGAGACACAGGGGAAAGAGAGGAGATGGGGAAGAGACACACAGGGGAAGGAGAGGAGGAGGGGAAGAGATACACAGGGAAAGGAGATGAGGAGGGGAAGAGATACACAGGGTAAGGAGAGGAGGAGGGGAAGAGAGACACAGGGTAAGGAGAGGAGGAGGTTAAGAGAGACACAGGGGAAGAGAGACACTGTAAGGACAGGAGGAGGGGAAGAGAGACACAGGGGAAAGAGAGGAGATGGGGAAGAGACACACAGGGGAAGGAGAGGAGGAGGGGAAGAGAGACAAAGGGTAAGGAGAGGAGGAGGGGAAGAGAGACACAGGGTAAGGAGAGGAGGTGGGGAAGAGAGACAAAGGAGAAGAGAGACACAGGGGAAGAGAGACACAGGGGAAAGAAAGGAGGAGGGGAAGAGAGACACAGGGGAAGAGAGACACAAGGGAAGAGAGACACAGGGGAAAGAGAGGAGAAGGGGAAGATAGACAAAGGGGAAGAGAGACACAGGGGAAGAGAGACACAGGGGAAGAGAGACACAGGGGAAGAGAGACACTGGGTAAGGAGAGGAGGAGGGGAAGAGAGACACAGGGTAAGGAGAGGAGTAGGGGCAGAGAGACCCAGAGTAAGGAGAGGAGGATGGGAAGAAGTCCTGCGGGGTTGTAGGGATGAGCGCCTATGGCGCTCATCTCCACAAGCGCAAGGGGCACCTTTGGCGCTCCTTGTCAGCAACTGTGGCCCTCTCTTTCCGAGGGCCGCAGTAGCAGCGGGCTCGCTACGTGAGCCTGCAAGCATTAGCAACAACCCGCATTGCTCACAACTATATATGTGACAAGGAAATAAAATTTGAAGCCTGGCAATACTGTTTGTTACACAATGCAATGTTCTGCTCCCTCTGAACACCTTCGGCGCTCATCGCGAGCCCCGCATGGAGAACCTTTGGCGCTCATCGCGTGGCTCGCAATGAGCGCCTTTGGTGGTCATTGCGAGCCTCTCCTCCCATATACTTTACGGTCCTTCACCGCTCATTACAGGCCTCGGCAACTTGCCATGTGTCTCTTTCCACCATCTCCCCCCTGTCCCTTCCCTATGTCTTTCTCCTCTGTGTCTCTGCTGAATCTTTGCGTGGTGCGCAGTGACTGACGTTGGTTTTATTTTTAAAGTCCTGCGTGCCTGGCGTTGTTGGTGTGTTACTGTCTTTTGCGTCTTGTATTTTCTAAGTTCTGCATGCTGGGCCTGCTTAGCCTCAATTTTATTGTGTTTAAAAAAAAAATGTCCTGCTTTAGCGATTTTCGATCCTTAAAAAAGCCAAAATATGCCTCAAATTAACTTGTAACCTCACTCACAGGCTCCCTTGCTCTCCCCCTGTGCAGTGTGTGAGTGTACATTTATTTAAGGCATATTTCTGTGTTTTTGCCGTTTTTTCCAGTTCGGTGGTTCGGCCGTTAAAGTGTGAGCCCCGCAGTCCATCATACGGGCCAAATTTGCGTCCGTCGCAAAGTCCAGGGGCCTCGCGATGAGGCCTCATTGCAGCTAAGTATGTCTCGGGATGACCACCAGCTAAGTCCTTCGTGTCTACCACCTCAATGTGCGCCTTTGGTGCTCATTGCAGCCTAAGTCCCGCGTTCCTCAACTGCTGTCGACAGCTTGTCTCGCTTTGCGAGACTCACAGTTGCGGCCCTATGGGCTGCAAACGGCTCGCCTCGCTTTGCGAGGCTCCCAAAAGCGTGACAACAACTCGCAGTACGACAACTATTTATGTGATTATACAAAGAGCAGATTGATGTTCTGCTTGTACAGCTGGGGCGCAGCATCATTAACAATATGAGTGCTGAGACAATAAAGAGAATCTATAAAACAATCACAGTAATAACATTATATTGTAGGAAAATAATAAAAGTTATTTGAGCTGTTTGTTTCTTTTAAATAAAATGTGTGTCTGTAATGTAAATAATAACGTAAATAAACCACTTTGTAATGGCATTTGCTTTTTAATAATGTGCATTTTTCTATCTGTGACCCCCCCCCCCCCAGTACATCGGGCATCTATCAGGGTGGCATCATGCCATATAATTCCTGGGGTTCTAATAGCACTGACTTTTACTAATCCAAGGGGGCCTTTATAGTCTAGTTATACACATACAGTATACTGACACTGCTGTTAATGCCACTTATATGTATGAGTTGTGGGTGACCAGTGGAGGTGACCTGTGAGTGCCCAGCAGATCAGCAGGTAAATGGTTACTGGCGGCATGACATTCCTGTGTGAGTAACGCTGAGAGAAGCCTCATACCTCAGATACCAGCAGGCAGATAACGCTGATCATGATAAGGGGAGGACAGGGAAATGGGCCCATTGATGTGATCAATCAGCGCTGGACGTCCATCCCACCTCAGGCCGCAGTGATATAAAGACCTCAGTGTGTCCAGGGCCTTCTGTTGGGTAGGGTTATCCTCATTATTATCCTGCAAATAAACAGCAAACATATAATAATAATACACTGCCCGCTCTAGGGGCGCCCACGAGACCCGATACATGTGCAAAACATATTTATATAATTCACCTGCTACTTATAGGTGGTTGGGACAAGGGGGCCAATACAGGGACAGGCACTGCACCAATGTCACATACACGTACATGTCATTTATATGTTACTGCCACTACCCTAACTCTAACCCCTGACCCTAAATCTAACCTTAACCCTAATCTTAAACCGAACCCTAAGTCTAACCCTAATCCCTAAACCTAACTAACCCTAACCCCTAAATCAAACCATAAATGTAACTCCTAAATGTAAACCTGTACCCCAACCACTAAATCTAACCCTAACCCCTAAATGTAACCCTAAATCTAACCGCTAAACATAACTGTAACCATAAATCTAACCGCAATCTAACCCCTAAATCTTACTGTAAACCTAAACCTAACCCCTAAATCTAACCCTAAGCCTAACCCCTACTAACCCTAAATCTAACCCTAACACCTAACCCCTACTTATCCTAAATCTAACCCATAAATATAACTGTATCCCTAAATCTAACCATAATCGAACTCCTAAACATAACTGTAACCCTAAATCTAACCTTAATCGAACCCTTAAACATAACTGTAAATCTAAGCCTAACCCCTAAATCTAACCCTAAATCTAACCCTAAACCTAACCCCTATTAACCCTAAATCTAACCCTAGCACCTAACCCCTACTAACCCTAAATCTAACCCATAAATATAATTGTATACCTAAATCTAACTGTAACCTAGCCCCTGAATCTAACTGTAAACCTAACCAATAAATCTAACCCTAAACCCTAAATCTAACCCTAAACCCTATTAACCCTAAATCTAAATCTAACCCCTACTAACCCTAAATCTAACCCTAAACCCTATTTACCCTAAATCTAACCCCTACTAACCCTAAATCTAACCCATTCATTTAATTGTAACCATAAATCTAACCGTAACCTAACCCCTAAATCTAACTGTAAACCTAAACCGAACTCCTAAATCTAACCCTAAACCCTACATCTAATTCTAAACCTAACCCCTACTAACCCTAAATCTAACCCTAACACCTAACTCTAACCCTAAATCTAATCCTAAAAACAAATTGAAAAAAGTGTTGTCAAGCCACCATAGCGTCATCTAGTGGCTGCTCCATGCCACTGCTGGTAGGGTCAAATCAGGAAAGTTCTGAAACAAGTGCCAAGGGCTGTTACATAAATACAACAAAGGTCCAGACATTGCAGAAATGAAACATACACATACAAATAAATAAATAATTACCACTGGTTTTATTGGTAGCAGTTGCGCCGAGTTATGGGCGCCGTCAATTGGGCAGCACACAAATGTGCAATGGGATAGAAGAGCTCACGTGCAATAGCGTGCCCCTACCCTCTTCCCTCCTCTCTCCCTCTGTCACTGCCAGCTCTTACACCCCGGACTGTGTACCCCGGCCAGGGGCGCTCCTAATCTGAGTTTTACATGATTTCTACATTCTTGGTATAGTCACGCAGCTCCAATATAGTCTGTAGTTAAATGGCCATGGTGAGCATACTTTTAATTCATCATTAATTAATATTAAAATAAATGTGCAAACAGCAGTAAAGCAAATCTTAACATAGACAATGTCTTTAAAAAAAACACAGTTTGCTTTATTATTAGCCCCTGCTGTCCCCTCCCATCTCTCTCATTGTTCTAAGCGCTACTGACAGGAAGTGGATGCTATGAGGTTGTTTTTAAATGATATTTTCTGGCTAAAGCTTTAATTTGCAGTTGTCTGTCTTTATGTTAAATAATTGTAAATTAAAAATAGGTTTAACATGAAATGCCTCTGCACTGGCCCTTTAAATCAAGGTGTGTAGATTTGTAGCGATTTCACATTAGGAGCTTAATAGTCTTTAATTCAGGCCCAGGCCTAGGGAGGCAGGTTACCGTGGAAGTGAAGTGGCTAAAAAAAAATCCAGTTTATGCTTGCGGGTCACACATTACCCTGCTGTGCAGTCTGTGTGTGAGTGAGGGAGCTCAGGGCTGGGACTCTGCTGTGCGGTCTGTGTGTGAGTGAGGGAGCTCAGGCCTGGGACTCTGCTGTGCAGTCTGTGTGTGAGTGAGGGAGCTCAGGCCTGGGACTCTGCTGTGCAGTCTGTGTGTGAGTGAGGGAGCTCAGGCCTGGGACTCTGCTGTGCAGTCTGTGTGTGGGTGAGGGAGCTCAGGCCTGGGACTCTGCTGTGCGGTCTGTATGTGAGTGAGGGAGCTCAGGGCTGGGACTCTGCTGTGCGGTCTGTATGTGAGTGAGGAGCTCAGGGCTGGGACTCTGCTGTGCAGTCTGTGTGTGAGTGAGGGAGCTCAGGGCTGGGACTCTGCTGTGCAGTCTGTGTGTGGGTGAGGGAGCTCAGGGCTGGGATTCTGCTGTGCGGTCTGTATGTGAGTGAGGGAGCTCAGGCCTGGGACTCTGCTGTGCAGTCTGTGTGTGAGTGAGGGAGCTCAGGCCTGGGACTCTGCTGTGCGGTCTGTATGTGAGTGAGGGAGCTCAGGCCTGGGACTCTGCTGTGCAGTCTGTGTGTGGGTGAGGGAGCTCAGGGCTGGGATTCTGCTGTGCAGTCTGTGTGTGAGTGAGGGAGCTCAGGGCTGGGACTCTGCTGTGCGGTCTGTATGTGAGTGAGGGAGCTCAGGGCTGGGACTCTGCTGTGCAGTCTGTGTGTGAGTGAGGGAGCTCAGGCCTGGGACTCTGCTGTGCGGTCTGTATGTGAGTGAGGGAGCTCAGGCCTGGGACTCTGCTGTGCAGTCTGTGTGTGGGTGAGGGAGCTCAGGGCTGGGATTCTGCTGTGCAGTCTGTGTGTGAGTGAGGGAGCTCAGGGCTGGGACTCTGCTGTGCAGTCTGTGTGTGAGTGAGGGAGCTCAGGGCTGGGACTCTGCTGTGCAGTCTGTGTGTGAGTGAGGGAGCTCAGGGCTGGGACTCTGCTGTGCAGTCTGTGTGTGAGTGAGGGAGCTCAGGCCTGGGACTCTGCTGTGCGGTCTGTGTGTGAGTGAGGGAGCTCAGGCCTGGGACTCTGCTGTGCGGTCTGTGTGTGAGTGAGGAAGCTCAGGGCTGGGACTCTGCTGTGCGGTCTGTGTGTGAGTGAGGAAGCTCAGGGCTGGGACTCTGCTGTGCAGTCTGTATGTGAGTGAGGGAGCTCAGGGCTGGGATTCTGCTGTGCAGTCTGTGTGTGAGTGAGGGAGCTCAGGGCTGGGATTCTGCTGTGCAGTCTGTGTGTGAGGGAGGGAGCTCAGGGCTGGGACTCTGCTGTGCGGTCTGTATGTGAGTGAGGGAGCTCAGGGCTGGGACTCTGCTGTGCAGTCTGTGTGTGAGTGAGGGAGCTCAGGGCTGGGACTCTGCTGTGCAGTCTGTGTGTGAGTGAGGGAGCTCAGGGCTGGGACTCTGCTGTGCAGTCTGTGTGTGAGTGAGGGAGCTCAGGGCTGGGACTCTGCTGTGCGGTCTGTATGTGAGTGAGGGAGCTCAGGCCTGGGACTCTGCTGTGCAGTCTGTGTGTGAGTGAGGGAGCTCAGGGCTGGGACTCTGCTGTGCGGTCTGTGTGTGAGTGAGGGAGCTCAGGGCTGGGATTCTGCTGTGCAGTCTGTGTGTGAGTGAGGGAGCTCAGGGCTGAGACTCTGCTGTGCAGTCTGTATGTGAGTGAGGGAGCTCAGGGCTGGGACTCTGCTGTGCAGTCTGTGTGTGAGTGAGGGAGCTCAGGGCTGGGACTCTGCTGTGCAGTCTGTGTGTGAGTGAGGGAGCTCAGGGCTGGGACTCTGCTGTGCAGTCTGTGTGTGAGTGAGGGAGCTCAGGGCTGGGACTCTGCTGTGCGGTCTGTATGTGAGTGAGGGAGCTCAGGCCTGGGACTCTGCTGTGCAGTCTGTGTGTGAGTGAGGGAGCTCAGGGCTGGGACTCTGCTGTGCGGTCTGTATGTGAGTGAGGGAGCTCAGGCCTGGGACTCTGCTGTGCAGTCTGTGTGTGGGTGAGGGAGCTCAGGCCTGGGACTCTGCTGTGCAGTCTTTTGTGTGAGTGAGGGAGCTCAGGGCTGGGATTCTGCTGTGCAGTCTGTATGTGAGTGAGGGAGCTCAGGGCTGGGACTCTGCTGTGCAGTCTGTGTGTGAGTGAGGGAGCTCAGGCCTGGGACTCTGCTGTGCAGTCTGTGTGTGAGTGAGGGAGCTCAGGCCTGGGACTCTGCTGTGCAGTCTGTGTGTGAGTGAGGGAGCTCAGGCCTGGGACTCTGCTGTGCAGTCTGTGTGTGGGTGAGGGAGCTCAGGGCTGGGATTCTGCTGTGCGGTCTGTGTGTGAGTGAGGGAGCTCAGGGCTGGGACTCTAGTGTGCAATCTGTATGTGAGTGAGGGAGCTCAGGGCTGGGGCTCTGCTGTGCAGTCTGTGTGTGGGTGAGGGAGCTCAGGGCTGGGACTCTGCTGTGCGGTCTGTATGTGAGTGAGGGAGCTCAGGGCTGAGACTCTGCTGTGCAGTCTGTATGTGAGTGAGGGAGCTCAGGGCTGGGACTCTGCTGTGCAATCTGTATGTGAGTGAGGGAGCTCAGGGCTGGGGCTCTGCTGTGCAGTCTGTATGTGAGTGAGGGAGCTCAGGGCTGGGACTCTGCTGTGCAGTCTGTGTGTGAGTGAGGGAGCTCAGGGCTGGGACTCTGCTGTGCAGTCTGTGTGTGAGTGAGGGAGCTCAGGGCTGGGACTCTGCTGTGCAGTCTGTGTGTGAGTGAGGGAGCTCAGGGCTGGGACTCTGCTGTGCAGTCTGTATCTGAGTGAGGGAGCTCAGGCCTGGGACTCTGCTGTGCAGTCTGTATCTGAGTGAGGGAGCTCAGGCCTGGGACTCTGCTGTGCAGTCTGTGTGTGAGTGAGGGAGCTCAGGCCTGGGACTCTGCTGTGCAGTCTGTGTGTGAGTGAGGGAGCTCAGGCCTGGGACTCTGCTGTGCAGTCTGTGTGTGAGTGAGGGAGCTCAGGGCTGGGACTCTGCTGTGCAGTCTGTGTGTGAGTGAAGGAGCTCAGGCCTGGGACTCTGCTGTGCGGTGTGTGAGTGAGGGAGCTCAGGCCTGGGACTCTGCTGTGCGGTCTGTATGTGAGTGAGGGAGCTCAGGCCTGGGACTCTGCTGTGCGGTCTGTGTGTGTGTGAGGGAGCTCAGGGCTGGGACTCTGCTGTGCGGTCTGTGTGTGTGTGAGGGAGCTCAGGGCTGGGACTCTGCTGTGCGGTCTGTGTGTGTGTGAGGGAGCTCAGGCCTGGGACTCTGCTGTGCGGTCTGTATGTGAGTGAGGGAGCTCAGGGCTGGGACTCTGCTGTGCAATCTGTATGTGAGTGAGGGAGCTCAGGGCTGGGACTCTGCTGTGCGGTCTGTGTGTGAGTGAGGGAGCTCAGGGCTGGGACTCTGCTGTGCGGTCTGTGTGTGAGTGAGGGAGCTCAGGGCTGGGACTCTGCTGTGCGGTCTGTATGTGAGTGAGGGAGCTCAGGGCTGGGACTCTGCTGTGCGGTCTGTGTGTGAGTGAGGGAGCTCAGGCCTGGGACTCTGCTGTGCTGTCTGTATGTGAGTGAGGGAGCTCAGGCCTGGGACTCTGCTGTGCAGTCTGTATGTGAGTGAGGGAGCTCAGGGCTGGGACTCTGCTGTGCAGTCTGTGTGTGAGTGAGGGAGCTCAGGGCTGGGACTCTGCTGTGCAGTCTGTGTGTGAGTGAGGGAGCTCAGGGCTGGGACTCTGCTGTGCGGTCTGTATGTGAGTGAGGGAGCTCAGGCCTGGGACTCTGCTGTGCAGTCTGTGTGTGAGTGAGGGAGCTCAGGCCTGGGACTCTGCTGTGTAGTCTGTGTCTGAGTGAGGGAGCTCAGGGCTGGGACTCTGCTGTGCGGTCTGTATGTGAGTGAGGGAGCTCAGGGCTGGGACTCTGCTGTGCGGTCTGTATGGGAGTGAGGGAGCTCAGGGCTGGGACTCTGCTGTGCTGTCTGTATGTGAGTGAGGGATCTCAGGCCTGGGACTCTGCTGTGCAGTCTGTGTGTGAGTGAGGGAGCTCAGGCCTGGGACTCTGCTGTGCAGTCTGTGTGTGGGTGAGGGAGCTCAGGGCTGGGATTCTGCTGTGCGGTCTGTGTGTGAGTGAGGGAGCTCAGGGCTGGGACTCTAGTGTGCAATCTGTATGTGAGTGAGGGAGCTCAGGGCTGGGGCTCTGCTGTGCTGTCTGTATGTGAGTGAGGGAGCTCAGCGCTGGGACTCTGCTGTGCGGTCTGTGTGTGAGTGAGGGAGCTCAGGGCTGGGACTCTGCTGTGCAGTCTGTGTGTGGGTGAGGGAGCTCAGGGCTGGGACTCTGCTGTGCGGTCTGTATGTGAGTGAGGGAGCTCAGGGCTGAGACTCTGCTGTGCAGTCTGTATGTGAGTGAGGGAGCTCAGGGCTGGGACTCTGCTGTGCAATCTGTATGTGAGTGAGGGAGCTCAGGGCTGGGGCTCTGCTGTGCAGTCTGTATGTGAGTGAGGGAGCTCAGGGCTGGGACTCTGCTGTGCAGTCTGTGTGTGAGTGAGGGAGCTCAGGGCTGGGACTCTGCTGTGCAGTCTGTGTGTGAGTGAGGGAGCTCAGGGCTGGGACTCTGCTGTGCAGTCTGTGTGTGAGTGAGGGAGCTCAGGGCTGGGACTCTGCTGTGCAGTCTGTATCTGAGTGAGGGAGCTCAGGCCTGGGACTCTGCTGTGCAGTCTGTATCTGAGTGAGGGAGCTCAGGCCTGGGACTCTGCTGTGCAGTCTGTGTGTGAGTGAGGGAGCTCAGGCCTGGGACTCTGCTGTGCAGTCTGTGTGTGAGTGAGGGAGCTCAGGCCTGGGACTCTGCTGTGCAGTCTGTGTGTGAGTGAGGGAGCTCAGGGCTGGGACTCTGCTGTGCAGTCTGTGTGTGAGTGAAGGAGCTCAGGCCTGGGACTCTGCTGTGCGGTGTGTGAGTGAGGGAGCTCAGGCCTGGGACTCTGCTGTGCGGTCTGTATGTGAGTGAGGGAGCTCAGGCCTGGGACTCTGCTGTGCTGTCTGTGTGTGTGTGAGGGAGCTCAGGGCTGGGACTCTGCTGTGCGGTCTGTGTGTGTGTGAGGGAGCTCAGGGCTGGGGCTCTGCTGTGCGGTCTGTGTGTGTGTGTGAGGGAGCTCAGGCCTGGGACTCTGCTGTGCGGTCTGTATGTGAGTGAGGGAGCTCAGGGCTGGGACTCTGCTGTGCAATCTGTATGTGAGTGAGGGAGCTCAGGGCTGGGACTCTGCTGTGCGGTCTGTGTGTGAGTGAGGGAGCTCAGGGCTGAGACTCTGCTGTGCGGTCTGTGTGTGAGTGAGGGAGCTCAGGGCTGGGACTCTGCTGTGCGGTCTGTATGTGAGTGAGGGAGCTCAGGGCTGGGACTCTGCTGTGCGGTCTGTGTGTGAGTGAGGGAGCTCAGGCCTGGGACTCTGCTGTGCTGTCTGTATGTGAGTGAGGGAGCTCAGGCCTGGGACTCTGCTGTGCAGTCTGTATGTGAGTGAGGGAGCTCAGGGCTGGGACTCTGCTGTGCAGTCTGTGTGTGAGTGAGGGAGCTCAGGGCTGGGACTCTGCTGTGCAGTCTGTGTGTGAGTGAGGGAGCTCAGGGCTGGGACTCTGCTGTGCGGTCTGTATGTGAGTGAGGGAGCTCAGGCCTGGGACTCTGCTGTGCAGTCTGTGTGTGAGTGAGGGAGCTCAGGCCTGGGACTCTGCTGTGTAGTCTGTGTCTGAGTGAGGGAGCTCAGGGCTGGGACTCTGCTGTGCGGTCTGTATGTGAGTGAGGGAGCTCAGGGCTGGGACTCTGCTGTGCGGTCTGTATGGGAGTGAGGGAGCTCAGGGCTGGGACTCTGCTGTGCTGTCTGTATGTGAGTGAGGGATCTCAGGCCTGGGACTCTGCTGTGCTGTCTGTATGTGAGTGAGGGAGCTCAGGGCTGGGACTCTGCTGTGCAGTCTGTGTGTGAGTGAGGGAGCTCAGGGCTGGGACTCTGCTGTGCAGTCTGTATGTGAGTGAGGGAGCTCAGGCCTGGGACTCTGCTGTGCAGTCTGTGTGTGGGTGAGGGAGCTCAGGGCTGGGATTCTGCTGTGCAGTCTGTGTGTGAGTGAGGGAGCTCAGGGCTGGGACTCTGCTGTGCAGTCTGTGTGTGAGTGAGGGAGCTCAGGGCTGGGACTCTGCTGTGCAGTCT
Source organism: Discoglossus pictus (assembly GCA_027410445.1). Taxonomy (NCBI): domain Eukaryota; kingdom Metazoa; phylum Chordata; class Amphibia; order Anura; family Alytidae; genus Discoglossus; species Discoglossus pictus. The sequence continues at coordinate 765,380 of CM050174.1, forward strand.
GTGTGTGAGTGAGGGAGCTCAGGGCTGGGACTCTGCTGTGCTGTCTGTATGTGAGTGAGGGAGCTCAGGCCTGGGACTCTGCTGTGCAGTCTGTATGTGAGTGAGGGAGCTCAGGGCTGGGACTCTGCTGTGCTGTCTGTATGTGAGTGAGGGAGCTCAGGGCTGGGATTCTGCTGTGCAGTCTGTGTGTGAGTGAGGGAGCTCAGGGCTGGGACTCTGCTGTGCAGTCTGTGTGTGAGTGAGGGAGCTCAGGCCTGGGACTCTGCTGTGCAGTCTGTGTGTGAGTGAGGGAGCTCAGGCCTGGGACTCTGCTGTGCAGTCTGTGTGTGAGTGAGGGAGCTCAGGCCTGGGACTCTGCTGTGCGGTCTGTGTGTGAGTGAGGGAGCTCAGGGCTGGGATTCTGCTGTGCAGTCTGTGTGTGAGTGAGGGAGCTCAGGGCTGGGATTCTGCTGTGCAGTCTGTGTGTGAGTGAGGGAGCTCAGGGCTGGGACTCTGCTGTGCAGTCTGTGTGTGAGTGAGGGAGCTCAGGGCTGGGACTCTGCTGTGCAGTCTGTGTGTGAGGGAGGGAGCTCAGGGCTTGGACTCTGCTGTGCAGTCTGTGTGTGAGTGAGGGAGCTCAGGGCTGGGACTCTGCTGTGCAGTCTGTGTGTGAGGGAGGGAGCTCAGGGCTGGGACTCTGCTGTGCGGTCTGTATGTGAGTGAGGGAGCTCAGGCCTGGGACTCTGCTGTGCAGTCTGTGTGTGAGGGAGGGAGCTCAGGGCTGGGACTCTGCTGTGCGGTCTGTATGTGAGTGAGGGAGCTCAGGGCTGGGACTCTGCTGTGCAGTCTGTGTGTGAGGGAGGGAGCTCAGGGCTTGGACTCTGCTGTGCAGTCTGTGTGTGAGTGAGGGAGCTCAGGGCTGGGACTCTGCTGTGCAGTCTGTGTGTGAGGGAGGGAGCTCAGGGCTGGGACTCTGCTGTGCGGTCTGTGTGTGAGGGAGGGAGCTCAGGGCTGGGACTCTGCTGTGCAGTCTGTATGTGAGTGAGGGAGCTCAGGCCTGGGACTCTGCTGTGCAGTCTGTGTGTGAGTAAGGGAGCTCAGGGCTGGGACTCTGCTGTGCAGTCTGTGTGTGTGTGAGGGAGCTCAGGCCTGGGACTCTGCTGTGCGGTCTGTGTGTGAGTGAGGGTGCTCAGGCCTGGGACTCTGCTGTGTGGTCTGTATGTGAGGGAGGGAGCTCAGGGCTGGGACTCTGCTGTGCAGTCTGTATGTGAGTGAGGGAGCTCAGGCCTGGGACTCTGCTGTGCAGTCTGTGTGTGAGTAAGGGAGCTCAGGGCTGGGACTCTGCTGTGCAGTCTGTGTGTGTGTGAGGGAGCTCAGGCCTGGGACTCTGCTGTGCGGTCTGTGTGTGAGTGAGGGTGCTCAGGCCTGGGACTCTGCTGTGTGGTCTGTATGTGAGTGAGGGAGCTCAGGGCTGGGACTCTGCTGTGCAGTCTGTGTGTGTGTGAGGGAGCTCAGGCCTGGGACTCTGCTGTGCGGTCTGTGTGTGAGTGAGGGTGCTCAGGCCTGGGACTCTGCTGTGTGGTCTGTATGTGAGTGAGTATTGAATTGAATTGTGTATGTCTTTCCTTTTCAGGTGTGTATTTTTTCTTCTGTAGTGTGGGGGGGGGGGGGGTTGTAATGTATTTTTTAACTTTCTGTAATGTTCCTTTTTTTTTTTTTTTTTGTGACTTTGTTTTTTTTATTTTCTGCAATTAGAGTGGTGGGGGGGGGTATTAGGGGGTAGGTAGTGTAAGTGTTAATAGATTAGTTTAGAGGGGGGTTAGCTTAGATTTAATGGTTTATTGGGGGTTATAGTGCAGAGTAGTGTTTGTACTTAGTGGCATGATGGTCCTTGAGGACCGTCATGGCACTTATGTGGTTAATGTTAGGGTTTTAACAGCCCCATAAGGGTCATTATATACCCTTATGGGACTGATGGGGTTAAATAGAGGCTTATGGGGGTCTGTATTGACCCCCATGAGTTATGGGGTTAATTTTAGTTGCCTGGGGTTAATATTTTTTAACTTGAGTCCTTTCAGGACCTTTACCGTCCTTTACGGACCCGCAAGGCGGGAAATTTTGGATTTTAAATGCAGCGGGGTCACGATCAGTGCCGATCAGGGACTCCCGCTGCAAGGGGTTAATGTGGAGACACTTCGGGGGTCCCGATGGGGAACCCCAGCATAGAGGGGGGGGGTAATTTTATGTGCCGCGGCCAGGATTGCAAATAGTGTGCTGCGGGCCCTTTAAGACCCCGCGGCGGGGAATTTAAAACTTTTAAATGCAACGGGGGCCTGATCTATGCAGGTTGGGGACCCCCTGCTGCAAGGGGTTAATGTGCAACATGGGGATGTGTATAGGGAGCAGGGGGGGGCACACACGGCTGTCTAAGGCTGCTCCGAGGCAGCACGTAGAGGCTTTAGGATCCCTTGCTAGAACTTTTTGTGCCCGTAGGGATTCTTCCGAGGTGCGAGATTCACCTCCATAGATTTAAGGCCGCGTGTGACTCCGTAGCTCTCTCGGAGCCTATTCTCAGCCATTTTTCGGAGTCATCTCGCAAAGCAGGCTGCGAGGGACGTATTGGGAAATCGGCCCTCTCAAACAGCAAAAAACTGCCTTTTCCGAGGACCGAGGGAACTACGAGGGCTAATTTAATGAGGCTCTTAGTGTGAACTTATAACTATGAAGGTATATAGAGCAACCAGAGGCGACGGGGTAAGAGCCGTAGTGGAAAACACCATATGGGAAGCAACCTGGAACAGCAACTTACCAGAGATCCCAAATCACCTGATCCAACGACTGGGTGGGATTCATAGGATTAGTAGAACACTCTAGTGTACCTTAGAATAATATATTGTTGTTGTTTAGCTGTGTCCAACTCTCCGTGACCATAGGGACCATAGCGCACCAGGCACATCTGTCTCTCTGAGCTCCCTCAAACGCATGTTCATCTCTGCCTCTGCCGACCTCTGCTTCGTATGCCTTCAATCTTTCCCGGCATTAGAGTCTTCTGCAGGGATTCCTGTCTTCTCAAGATATTGCCACAATATCGGAGCTTCAGCCTTGTGATCAAACTTTCCAGTGAACAATTTAGCTTCATTTACTGTAGTATTGATTTATTGGATCTCCTTGTCCAGGGCACTCTAAGCAGTCTTCTCCAACACCACAATCCAAAGGCATCAATTCTCCTTTGCTTTATGGTCCAGTTCTCACATCCGTATGTTACTACTGGGAATACCAAAGGACTAACTACGTGGACCTTTGGTGATAGTGAAATATCCTTATTTTTTCCTAGCTAGTCCAAGCTTGCCATAGCTTTGCTGTCCATAAAGAAATGTTGATTAATTTCATTTTCAGTTATATTGAGCCAAATTCAGTAACATTTTATTACAACCAGGTTAAGTGAAGGAATTGTAAGATATGGAGATGATATAGCAGATGGGATTACATATTGTCCATATGTGTATGTTGTACTTCCCAGTGATTTTAGCATCAATTTCATGTATAAAGGGATCATTGAAGTATTAGTCTGTATCTTTAAGATAACACAGGACATAGCTTTAGTACTGAGCCCCACCTGAGGACACGCGTGTCCAGAACCTGGAGGGTGACCACTGTCATTGCCTCATAGTTGCTGATATATCTATAAATCTCCATAACATGCTTATTCTGAAATGTAATATATCCCTGCTCTGCCTGTGACTCGCTGTTATTGTCTGTCCACTTTACAGGTTTGTTTATATCCCACCTTGGTAAACAAGTCGCACACATGGCATTTGGGGGGTGCAGTCTTCTCTCATTGTGGTGCTGCAACAAAAACTCTGTCTGAGAAGCGTTATGCAGAGTTTAGTAAAATGTTGCTTTTCACTGATATAAAGTGGCAAATAAAACGAAGCACTGTGATCCTGTCACCCCCCCACCCCCCTCCAAGCTGGGTGGGACTGCACCTTTAAAGCCCGTGTGTGTGGGCCCGGTCCTAACTGCTCTCTCACGTGCCTGTGATTTTATTGAGATGACTTTATCTTGGAAGTATTTTTTGAAGTAAACACAACTGGTTTACCCCGGCCTCTCGCAAACAGCTGCCGACAGCTGGAGCTCTGATTGTAAGGTGACCCGCGCTGAGCCAATGCAGAGACTGGCACCCCGAGAGGTCGCACGTAATGTGGCAGAGCTGGTACTGTATGGGCAGATTCAGATATGTATGTTACAGTGATTGAGGTTGAAAAAGCTCAACCTTTTTAGATCTCCTCTGATCCTTGTAATATGTATATTGTAATATCTATCTATATATAACCTCCACCTCCTCCCATGTGAGTGGGCGCTCAGCGGGATGTGAGTTGCTGCCTGTGGTTCAGTCACTGTGCATTAGTTCCAGTTGTGTTGCTGGGAGCCTTGATAAAGGTCACTGAGTCAGAGGTAGCACCGGAACCTGCACCCCTGGAACAGATTATACGCAGTATATGGAATTAGGTCGAAAATCCAAATATAGATGGGAGTTTGGGACCAGAGGTGGGGCTGATTCCATGTACTGTGGGGTTGACTCGTATGACTGTATGTACAGGTGTGACTGTACATGTATGCAATGGTGTAGCTGGAGCTTTTGCGATCCCTGAGTGTGCTGTCCCCCCATGTTTGGACATTATATATATACTAGCGACTTGCCCGTCAAAAATGACGGCAATAAAATTTGAAGCCTGGCAATGGTGTCTGTCACACATTGCGGGCCTCTCCCCCTTCTACTTTACTGGCCTCGCGATGAGCACCTTCAGCGCTTATCACGGGCCTCGCAATGAGCGCCTTCGGCGCTCATTGTGAGCCCCCCCCTCTACTTCCTCTCCCTCCTCTGTGTGTCTTTCCCCCCTCTCCATCCCCTGTGTCTCTTTCCCCCTCCTGTGTCTCTTTCCCCCTCTCCCTTCCCTCTGTCTCTTCCCCCTCCCTCCCATGTGTCTCTCTCCCCCTCCCTTCCCTGTGCCTTTTCCCCCCTTTCCCCCCCTCTGTCTCTTCACCCCCGTCTCCCTCCTCTGTGTCTCTTCCCCCTCTCTTCACCACCGTCACCCTCCCCTGTGTCTCTTCCTCCCTCTCTTCACCACCGTCTCCCTCTCCTGTGTCTCTTCCCCCCCTCTGTCTCCCTCCCCTGTGTCTCTTCACCCCCGTCTCCCTCCCGTGACTCTTCCCCCCCGCTGTGTCTCTTCTCCCCCCTCCCCTCGTGTCCCTCCTCTGTGTCTATTCCTCCCCTCCTCTGCCTCTCTTACCCCTCCCCTGTGTCTCTCTTAGCCCCTCCCCTGTGTCACTCTTCCCCCCTCCCCTGTGTCTCTCTTCCCCCTCCTCCTATCCCTCCCCTGTGTCATTTCCCCCTCCCCTGAGTCTCTCTTCCCCCCTCCCCTGTGTCTCTCCCCCCCTCCCCTGTGTCTCTCTTCCCCTCCTCCTCTCCCTCCCCTGTGTCTTTTCCCCTTCTCTGTGTCTTTTCCCCTTCTCCTCTCCCTCCCCTGTGTCTTTTCCCCCTCCCCTGTGTCCCTTCCCCCTCCCCTGTGTCCCTCTTCCCCATCCCCTGTGTCTCTCTCCCCCTCCTTCCCTGTGTCGTTTCCCCCTCCCCTGTGTCTTTTCCCCTCCCCTGTGTCTCTCTTCCCCCCCTATCTTCCTCCTGTGTCTATCTTCCCCCCATGTGTCTATCTTCCCCCTCCTCTCTCTCATCTCTCCCCCACTCCTCTCCCTCCCGTCTCTCTCCCCCACTCCTCTCTCCCGTGTCTATCCCCCACTCCTCTCTCTCTCCCGTGTCTCGCCTCCGCCTTAATGCTGAAGACGCGCGCGCCCCCGTCGTTCCGTGCGCGCGCCCGTCGTTCCGTGCGCGCGCGGCCGTTGTCCTGTGCGCGCCACGCGTGTGTCGTCCCGTGCGCGCGCGTGTGTCGTCCCGTGCGCGCGTCCTGCGGATTATAGATCAAGGAGGGCAGAGGGGCTGATGTGGTGAGCATCAGTGGGGAGGGGGGTGTTGTGAAACTGCGAGTTATCGTCAGTTGCATTGCGAGGGCCGCAAAGCGTGACGACAACTCGCAGTTTGACAATTATAATATGTGATATATAAAATCACATATGTAGTTGTGAGCATACGAGTTGTTGCTAACGCGAGGGGCCACATTTGCAGTGGTGGAGGATCCAAGTCGGCTGTGTTTGTGCGCAAGAAGAAGAGGTAAGATAGAAAAATACATTACATGCTGAAAAAGACCATGCTTTGCTAAATCAAAAAGAAGAAATATACAATTAACCATTTCACGTTCTTTTTCAAACAGACAGTACAAGAAGACTGGTGGATTAAGATTGGCAGGAGGGGACCCTCTGTCATTCGGACAAGAACAAGAATTCAATCAAGGTAAAGTATAACAAGTAAAAAAAATAAAGGAACTATATATGTTTAATGGCTGCCAATATAACAATTTCAAGTAAAAAAAAAAAAAAAACATAAATTGAATAAAGAACAAAACACAGTTCAACAAACTTCACAAAGACTTATACAATTTAGGAAGACCGTTTCACAGAAACCCAAAAAATAAAGAGGTGGCCACAAAACAGGATAGAATCTGAAACATTAGCAACATCCATAAAACAAAGCTATCCCTCCTCTTTACTGTAAAATAACCTCCAACCACCACACACAAGCCAAATGCGGCAACCAAAAAGTGGTGAACACAAAACAGGATTAAAAAAAAAACACAACATGATATAGAAAAGGCAATTAACATTAATTTGTACCGTCCAACATGATTGAATACTCATAAAGAACACTAAATGAACAAATAAAGTAGGCAAAATGTGGTGGACACAAAACAGGATTGTATCAAAAATCACACGAACAATGGAAAAGTTACATAATATCCTTCTTTACTGTTTAAGAACCCATAAGCCTTACAAAGAAGCCTAAATAAGCATACCAAAAGTGGTGGACACAAAACAGGATAATGCTAAAAACATTGCGATCATATCCAAAATAGGAAAAACATTCATTTTCAATGTACAACAACATTTAATTCTCATAAAAAAGACTAATTAAGCAAATAAAGTATGCAACTTATGGTAGACACAAAATAAAATATCAAAATACTATTACAACAATCCCCTGTAGTAAAAATTACAAAGACTCATTTTTGCCCTCTACTATGCCTGTAAGTCAAAAGTACAACAACATTTTTTACCAAAACAAAAAAAATATACATTTCCATTAACACTATACACCAACTAAATGTAGAAGAAGGTATAGTGTCATTTCCTTGAGTGTGCTATTCATGTAAGGCAAAAATTACAACCTACGACAGAAAGGAAGAGCAAAAAAATAAAAAACACTTATTTAACAATACAAAGAAAGTACCACTACAATGAACTACAAGCACATATAAACAAACTGTTGATAATAAAAAATGTAAAAAACAAACTTAACATCTCAAACTAAACTAATTATACATTATTTTCTTTTACAGAAAAACATGGCTACTAACAAGAGCAAACAAGAAAAGACAAGACGTCCAACTAGAGAAAGACAAGAGAGATGGGCCAACCAGCAGACACCAGAGGAGTAGGAAATTCGACAAGAAAAATAACGCAAAAGAATTGCAAGCAAAAGACTATCAGCTGCAAAAATTAAAGATACAGCAAAAAACAAAGGATTTAGAACCTGTTCCTCAAATGTCAAATACCTATATTAATAACTAAACAACTTTAAAAACATACACATCTCATTGCCGTCATTTTTTGACAGGCAAGTCGATAGTCTCTCTATCTCTCTCGATCTCTCTCGAACGGAGGCAGGAGTACCACTGGGTGGTAACTAGGAGCATTTTTGCCATCCACAAAGAAATGTCTCCCTAGCTACGTTACTACATGTATGGCACTGCAGAGGTATTATTCTTTGTAAATGTTGTGATGACTCAGAGGATGGGACTTAGGCTGAAATGAGCACTTAAGCAGCCGCGCAGCATTTGGGCTGCAATGAGCGCAGAAGGAGCTTATTGCAGCCACCGGAGCCGTCACACGTGCAAACTCGGGGGGAAAAATATGACCTTGGAAAAATACAAATTTAACGTCAGAACCGCGGAAATCGCAAAACAAGAAAAATAATTAAAAAAAATTGTAAAACACATTCACACACACAGCACAGGGGAGAGCCAGGAAGCCTGGGAGTGATTTTGCAAGTGATTTTGAGCGTTATTTGACGTGTTTCATCACTCGAAAATCGACTAAGCGAGAGTAAAAATGGCGGATGAAAAAAGTAAAAAAAATCTGAAACTGGATGAAAATGAGGCTGAGGAACGCCAGGCACGCGGACTTAGAAAATACACTACGGCAAAGACAGTAACACTTACACCAACAACGCCAGGCACGCGGGACTTAGAAAATACACAACGCAAAGACAGTAACACTTACACCAACAACGCCAGGCAAGCGGACTGAGAAAATACACAGCGCAAAGACAGTAACACTTACACCAACAACGCCAGGGACGCAGGACTTAGAAAATACACAACGGCAAAGACAGTAACACTTACACCAACAACGCCAGGCACGCGGGACTTAGAAAATGCACAACGCAAAGACAGTAACACTTACACCAACAACGCCAGGCACGCGGGACAGCACAGGGGGAGAGCCAGGAAGCATGGGAGTGAGGTTGCAACCGTTTTGGAGCCTTCTTTGCCGTGTTTCGTCACTCGAGTGAGAAAAAAAATGGCGGACAAAAAAACGTAAATTCTGAAACTGGATGAAAACTAGGCTTATCAAAGCCGGCCAAGCAGGACTTCCCCAAAGACAGTAACACTTACACCAACAACGCCAGGCACGCAGGACTTTGAAAATAAAACAAACGGCCGTCAGCGCGCGCCACACAAACATTCAGCAAACACACAGAGGAGAAACACGTGGCAAGAGACACATGGCATTCCCAAGCAAAAAAACATGCAGGTTAATGAACCCTACAATGAGTGGTCTGTAGAGTAGGTGGGTGGAAAGGTTCGCAATGAGCACCGAAGGCGGTCATCGCGGGGCTCGCGAATCGCGCCAAAGGTGCTCAGAGAAGCAACAGCCTCACATTGTGTTTTCAAACAGCATTGCATGGCTTACAATTGTATTGCCGTAATTTTTTGACATGCAATTCACTAGTAACAAAATAATCCTTGAGTTCAGGACGGTGACCGTTTGATCTTGGTCCATACAGGACTTTGCTGGTGGGATTCAGGGGGTCTCTCATCCTGGCCCCCCATAAGTCAGTCATGACACATCCCCCATAAGTCAGTCATGACACATGTCTAATGCTATATGGGATGTGATGGATTCCATGTACATTTATGATCCCATGTACAGGGGCGATGGATACAATATAGCTTTTGTATAGGGGTGACTCTTCCAATATAGAGATTACATTGATCCTATGACTCCATGTACAGGTGTGGTTTATAGCATGTATCAATATGAGTATGTAAAGGTGTGATTGTTTAGTTGTGATTAATTCTATATTAAAGTGTGACATTACACATACACGTGTGCCTGGCTCTAAGTGCAGGTGTGTTAATTCCATGTCCATGTTTGATTCTAGGCCCCTCAATGTACTGGTCTATGTACAGTTTTGATTTGTATGATGTACACATGTATAGAAGGTGTGTATATTGTAGTGTATTAGGACTCTATGGTCTGGAAGTTGTATCAGATCTAAATTTATGTGTACATTGGTGGATCTTTCCTTTACCCTGCCCATAATCATCGCTTACTCGTAATCAAGTCTTAAAGATACTGTCATCTCAAAATTAAGATATCATTTAAGAGCAAGAAAAAGTAGCTATAGAGTGTGTCATTCATTTGTTTCTAAAGTGAATAATTCCTGAGATAAACAGCTGTTTCTGCTTCATTTATATGTAAATGAAGAGCTCCTAAATACTAACTAGCTGTTTGGATGTGTTAGTTATGATTACAGTCTGCTTGTCTGTCTCTGTGGTGACAAAGACAACGCCCCCCAGGGTTATCATGCAGCTAGGCTACTGCATTACCAATAGCACATTAGCATAAACATTATTAGCATGTTATCAATGCTGAATATCTCAAATGATTTAATGTATAGAACAAAGGCCAGTACTGTGTATGGACAGTTTGTAATGCTCTTAAAGATGAAACCAACTTGACAATGTACCTTTAATTCTTTAAAACAGCATATTGTAAATGTTGAATTTGTTGTTCCTTTAAGTTCTAATTTCCACAAGTTTCTCCCAGTACTTGGAAAATAAATTGTTGTACAAATATCCCCAAAGTCCCATCTGTCAGCCTTGAATACTGCTCTGGGCTTCCATATCAGTCGGTCTTTCTTAGGCTGTTAAGACAAGGGTCACGTTCAGAATTCCTTACCAAGGCATCTGGAGTGGATTTGAAAGGTGAAAGGTCAATGGCGTTCCCAAAGCCACAGTCCCTCCATCATCAATCATAGTTAGCAGATCTGGTGGATGGTAATGTTGCCCAAGGGAGACCTGCACAGGTCACAGGGGCACTGGGGCTTGGCCATAAGTCATGTCAATAGTAGCAAGTGTAAAGTATTTTGGGGCCTTTCCTGGAACCCAACTAACATAACATGGCACCATGGGGCCGACAACAAACTACAATTCAAAAGTACCCAACATGGGTCATTCATTAAAAGTACCCAATCACTAGACTTTGCTAAAAAATAAAAAGCTAATCTTATCAATTTACCCAAAATATTGGAATTTCAAATGTAACCGTAAAAAATATTTAGCAAGTTTTATAGTAAGATACATAGAAAATGGTAAGTATGGATGTCTGTTATCCTGGTCTCAGTAGGCCTTACTGGTTACGCTGAATTCTGGGAGTTTCATACACCCCATCAGGTATGGAGAAGACCTTGAAAGCTGCATCTTCCCAGGAGCCAATATCTTTTATTAATATCTCTACTATATGCTTGTTATTATATTTGATGACATAGAATTATTTCTAACATAAGTTCAAACACATACTTTGCCTAGATCTCTTCCTTCCCACATGTCTTGGCATTTCCTTTCTGCTAACTGCTCTCTCTCTCTCTCTCCTTCTCTCCCTCTCTCTCCCTCCCTGTTCTATCTGTCCCTCATACCGTATTTTTATTGTTTTTTCTTTTTAGCCCCCAAATTTTACCTGCATCCTGGTCTCAGTAGGCCTTACTGGTATGCTGAATTCTGGGAGTCCTTCCCTCTCTCCCCATTTCTGATAAAAATTTATAGTGAAATGGGAATCACCTGACTTTCCTACTTGCATATATTATCTCACCACTAGGGGCAGACAACATATTAAATGCTACAGCCCTCACCTCTGTTCCTTCTCTCTCCATCTAAATGAAAAACCTTTCTAACTTTCACTTCTCTTCTGACCCTCTTTATTCCTTATCTGTTTAATCTTTCCCTGATTTCTGTCCCTTCCATTCCCTTTAGATTGTAAGTGGCGAGTTTTCAGTCTTCTAGGATGCTTTTGGAAAAAGCACTTTCTGCAAAGATTCTAAGCTCAAAACAGGGTCCTCCATTTTTGGAAGGTTGTTAATGCTGTATTTTCCCTTGTTTATATCCCCTGTATTGCGCTACGGAATATGTTGGCGCGTTACAAATAAAAGTTAATAATAATAATAATAATAATCTAATGTATACCAATATATATATACATCCACATATGCTTAGGTCCCACAAAGATCCCACCTCTCCCTCAGCCCCCACCCCTTACCGTTCATCTATTGCTACACCAATTATTTTTCTCCTCACTCCTCCACCACTGGTCCCCACCATTTCTGCATTACTCATCTTCCTATCATTTCTCCCTTAAGCCCCCATTTTCCCCACCACCCCATATCTCATAATATTTGCTTAATTTCCCTTATCTCTCTCCAATTCCCCAACCCTTGTCATCCCCTATAATTTCCAAATCACTCCCTAACACTCACCCTCCTCAACCCATATCTTTCCCCCATTATTTACTCTCCTCTCTCAAAATATCATTAGCGAGGGCGTGGAGGATGGTCAAGTTAGTCAGAAAGTAACAGTTCTCTTCATCACCAATGAGAACTGAGCACATTAAAATAAAGTGCTTGACCCCAAAAGCACAGACCGGCCACCATTTTATTTTAATAAGGCACATTGTAGCTTGGGAAAAACCTCACAAACTTGTAAAGTATGGAACAATATTAGCAGTGGTATAAGATATGAGCATAAAACATTTTAACAGACTTTACTTGCATCTGATGGCCTCCATATTGGAGAACTTCTTGCTGAACTGGATCTAAGAAGTAGGTATGTTCAAAAGAACAGAATAGAGATCTCACTTGCACTGAAGGTCCCACAAAACAAAATCAGACGTCTCCCTTCAATAAAGCAAAATTGAAAATAATAGTTAAACATTAAAGACTGTGTTTATTGTTATGAACTTTGTTATAACATTTATATCATTTCAAGTCATTTAAATAGCATACTATAAATATGACACTTCAGTGGTCCTTTAAATTATGTGCGTCTCCTGTCATGTACTTTTGGTCCTCTGAGAGAGATATATATATTTCTATGTAAATGTAATTAAGTAATAATGAATGATTTCTTAAATCAATGAATATACTTTAATTATTTATAATTGATATATGCAGCGAGCAATAGGCTGAAGAGCTAACAATCTGTTTGTATTTTGCGTCTGCATAGAATATACATTGTGAGTGTTAGTGCCCTGCTTATAAAGTGTAATGAATGTTTGAACTGTGCATACTAAATCGGCTGCGTGCGCGCGGTAACGCCGTTGGTTTATTGTGTAAAGCCACATTGTATAGTCGTAATGTTATTAATGTGGTACGCGTCTCGTGAGCATTTTGCGGCTTTTGTAATAGTGTATCTTGTAGGTCGTAGTGTGATGTGTAAAGTGCTACGCGTTTTGCATGTAGCCTCGTTTTAATTTTTTTCGGCGGCCATTTTTTTCCCTCGCTTAGGCGATTTTCAAGTTATGAAAATCGTCTAAATCAAGATAAATGTTGCCCCATGCTGTCTGTGATGTTTTTGTAATTTTTTGGGATGTATTTAGTGTGTTGTTCGGAGCCGCTAATCTCATAAATGTTTGCATCTCGTATCTTTTTTTTTTTTCTACGTCCCGTGTATCGTATTTTAACGGCTCGCATCAGCTAAGTGCTACGGTTTAACGGCTCGCCTCGGGCAGCAATGAGTGAGGCTAAGTGCTATGGTTTAACGGCTCGCCTCGCAACGATGAGCGCCTTTGGCGCTCATCGGCTAAGTGAGTGCTATGCGTTAACGACTTCTCGCAGTTTGGACAACTATTATATGTGATGACATGGAACTAAGCATATCCATTTTATTTTGTATAAATGGTTAATTACTGATCCATTTAATATAGGGACAATAATATCTCTACAAATCCGCAGGTCTCTATAAATTACTATATCGAAAACCATGTACAATAAAATTAAACACACTATACAATGTACATTATCTTGGGAGAGATACCCTACATTTTCGAAATATTGGATCTCTTATAGGCTGTAACAGCAGGAAAAATAATTAAACTCCTCTATTCCTGTGTCCACTTGGGGAACCTCATAAGTGACCCATAGTTTCCGTATTATAGAAGCGGAAGCCTTTCCAAGATTAAAATGGTTCAGTGTCAGGCTTTGTCTTAATAGCTTCCGTTAGAGGTTGGCTCCATAATATATCTCTTAATGTTCATTACTGGAAAGACATTTGACCTGATCCCCACTCTTAAAACTCAAAAAAATGCATCTAAAGACACAACTGCTCCTAAACCAGAGTCACTGATGTATATGTTGAAAATGTCCCAGAGGATCATGGCAAACACACAGGACCAGTACAGGCCAGCCCACAAAGGAATCCGTATCCAACAATGTCCTAGTTTTATCTACCTCTTGCCACCTAGTTATTCCCTTTGAAAGCAGTAAGTATACACTTGACACAATCATTTTTGGATACATTTCCATATCAATAACAAAATGCGGTTTATAATTTTACTAACTGGTTGGATCTTTCTAGGAATTTATGACGGGTGCTATTAAAATCCCCAACATCTCATCTGGAACTGGACTTGTAATTACAGTATCTCACAAAACTGAGTACACCCATCACATTTGTGTAAATATTTTATTATATCTTTTCATGGGACAACACTGAAGAAATGCCCCTCGGCTACAATGTGAAGTAGTAAGTGTACGGCCTGTATAACAGTGTAAATGTGCTGTCCCCTCAACATAACTCAACACACAGCCATTATTGTCTAAACCGATGTGTGTTTTGGGTTGTTATGTTTGGAATACTGCCCTGCGGCCCAGTCTCCAGTATGTCACAGTACATGTTGGCATTCATGGTTCCCTCAATGAACTGTAGCTCCCCAGTGCCGGCAGCACTCATGCGGGCCCCAGACCATGACACTCCCACCACCATGCTTGACTGTAGGCAAGACACACTTGTCTTTTTACTCCTCACCTGGTTGCCGCCACACACGCTTGACACCATCTGAACAAAATAAGTTTATCTTGGTCTCATCGGACTACAGGACATGGTTCCAGTAATCCATGTCCTTAGTCTGCTTGTCTTCAGCAAACTGTTTGCAGGCTTTCTTGAGCATCATCTTTAGAAGAGGCTTCCTTCTGGGATGACAGCCATGCAGACCAAATTTAATGCAGTGTGTGGTGTATGGTCTGAGCACTGACCGGTTGACCCCCACCCCTCCAACCTCTGCAGCAATGCTGGCAGCACTCATACGTCTATTTCCCAAAGACAACCTCTGGATATGACGCTGAGCATGTGCACCCAACTTCTTTGGTGGACCATGGCGAGGCCTGTTCTGAGTGGATCCTGTCCTGTGACACTGCTGTATGGTCTTGCCCCACTGTGCTGCAGCTCCGTTTTCAGGGTTTTGGCAATCTGCTTATAGCCTAGGCCATCTTTAATGGCTGTTGTGTTGCGTTATTTTGAGGGGACAGCACAGTTACACTGTTATACAGGCTGTACACTTACTACTTCACATTGTAGCAGAGTAGTATAATGTAACGGAACCCATCACTGTTTTACGATTATTATGGTTAAAATATGCTCCTACTATTATACTGCATGTATGTTGGTTTATGCTCTGTAGAATATTGGCCTAGACTAGTGCAGACCTTGGCATGGGATGATAATCCTGTTATAGAGACTCCGCATAAGATAAGGAAGTCTATTGTATAAAGTGTTTTCATTCTCAGATAAGAACAAAGAAGGATGATCTAATCCATGTCTGATTGTATCAAAGTTGCCAGGTAGCCTCAGGGAGGTGGTGACTCACCTATTGTCCCTATATGTGTATTGTGTGGCCAACTATGGGGGATATGTGAAATGTCTGTGTGTTATGTGTAAAAGATACTTTTACTAACTTTTGAACCCCTGGTCTGATTCATGCCATTTTTTAATATGTTGTTCCCCCTGGATGAGAGCTATTGAACGGTGCTGGACTTAAAGGTGTACCCCCTGTTTTTGGGGTACATCCAGAATGTGGGTTAAAATTGTGTCTGTTTT